>OZ005656.1:61591679-61986679 GCA_963930645.1 Salticus scenicus
ACTTTCAGGAAATGTAAAGTGAGGCAAGGCATGCAAATGATTTAACAGGGAGCGGTAGCCCTCTCACCGCTCAAAGAGCAGTGTCGAGTGCTTCTAAGGAGACCGCTCAATTAGAATAACAAAGCGAGTGCGCATGCTTGGAACGAGAACCGACTCTTTATCTGTCGCTTGTTCTAGGTACATAAATGATTGTAAAGGCGCGTTGAAATCTGTTTATCGTTCTCTGTCTGCGGTAAACGTTTCATTGCACAAGCAGTCAGTGCACAACAGGTTTCGCTTCTTCCATGGCCTGCTTATTTCCCGGATATGTCGCCCATCAAGCATGTCATTCATTAGTCGGCGACTCGCTCGTACAACTGATGGGTCGAATAGTAAGATTGAACTTTGGCGTCAAGTCAAAGCTATCTGGAATGCCACTCCCGACTCTGTTAAAAAATGCCACTTTGCTGCCAGTAAGTTTCTGTAATTACAGAAAAATACGTTTTGTCAACATAAGTTTTCGGTAATTTACGACTTTTTTTCTCAAATTACAGAGAATTTCTGGAAGCAAAGTTGCATTTTTTAGCAGTGCAGGATTACATTCAGAACCTGTATGATTAAATGCCACGACGTGTACAGGCTCTCATCGCTCAGTATGGCGGGCACACAAAGTACTGATTTCAGAAGTTTTCTTTGTTTGTCAAAGTTGTCTTCTACAGAATTTCCCTCCAAAGCCCTACTCCAGGGAAACTGCTGATGCGTCACTTGAATCTACCCCTCCCGTAGAAAAAGTTATCCCTTTTGCGTTGACATTTGACATGCAAAGAAGGGGAGAAAAAATTTCCGGGCGTTTTGGTATTTTAAGCACCTACTGAAATTCCAGCTACGGTAAGGAAAGGGTTAACTTCAGAAAAAGATAAAACAAAATATTTCTACACGCAAACAGCTTCGGCAAGAAAAGAAAATAGGGTGGTTGACCCGAATAAATCGCCATCCTCTTCTTGAAAATAAAATGTTTATTATAGAAAATGATCCAGGAAATTGATGATGGTTTGTACAGTGAACTATATACACAATTGATATATTTTCACAAGCATTTTCTATTTCAATATTTTAGATACTGAGCCACCCATATTCTATTCCACGCTGACGATGGTGGCTCCATATTTAAACTAGGCCAAAAAAAGCCAGAGAAAACTTTTCTATGACATTATTTGCTGCTCTCTTCGCTAAAACTTCTAGAAAACTAAACTGCAAGTCCCGGGAGAAAAATGAATGTTTTTTCTATTCAATCCAACGGGACCTCTGGCGCCCTCTAGTGAGTAAAACTATTGCTATAGCTAATACCTAACGGTAATAGTGATTACACGATTGTAAATAATTCAAAACTAAACAATTCAATGAAAAATGAGATTTTTTGATGAAACGGGGTCATCGTATTGTTTATTTTTATAGGGGTCATTTGGCTAAAAATTATCACTGCTTTGTAAAATGCCGTATTTGTTCACGGCGTCACTTCGATATAATGTGCCAAGAAAAGAATTCCGACAAACAAATGACAAATAAAAACACCGCCTAATAAAACTTGTAATAAAGAAGTCTTACTCCAAACATTAACGCTAAGTTAAATCAATAAAAAATACATCGTCAGAGCTTTAATAGATTCAGGATAGCAAAAATCCTACTTAGAAAGAAATAATAAAGAAAATAGGTTATACACCTACAGGGCAAGAAAAGTTAAATCATAGTTTGTTTAGTGGGTTGCAACAAACGCATGAATTTTTACAGTGCAGAATAAATTTGAGTGATTTGAATAAAAACTATTTGTGTAATTTTGAAGTTCTTGATCAAGAATAAATTTGTGTAGTGTAGAAGTACCCAAAAAATGAAATGGCCATGGATTAATGAAGCAAGAAGGCGGATAATTGAATTTTCGGACTATGAGAACTTAACAAAATTTAGAAAAAATAAGAATAAAGATATTAATTTGTTAATTGGTATGGATGTATGCGGGAACATTTTACTGGGAAAACTAAATTACTCTCGAAGTGTTTGGTAGTTTTTGAAATCCGATTAAGGTGGACATTGATGGGTAAAATTGAAGAATTTAGTTCCAGCGATAGTGCCAATGTTGTATTATCTCTTTATGGGGCCGATGCACAGATTTCAGATCTTTGGAGACTAGATACTTTAGGAATTATGAATTCAGGGAATAAGAGCACGAGCGAAGAATTAGACATAGCTGCCGAAGAATATTTTAAACAAAATATTAAAATTGTTGAAGACGGCAGATATGAAGTAAACCTTACATGGATTCAAGATCATCCTTCACTACCTTGCTGTAGACCACTTGCTGAGTGAAGATTGAAGGATTGTGTGGAATCATTGAAGAAATCTGGAAGATTAGAAGCTTACGAATCAGTATTTGACGAACGGCTTACAGAAAAAATAATTGAAGAAGTTGAGCTGTGCAATGATAATATAAATGAACATGTCCTGCCCCACGGAGCTGTTGTTAAAGAAAATTTAACAACGAAAATTCGTCCAGTTTTTGATGGGTCAGCGAAAGAAAAGTGTTCTCCTGCGATTAACGACTGTCTAGGAAAGGCCCCAACTTACTTGAATTAATTCTTTTTGTAATTAATAGATTTAGATTTAAGAAAATTGAGGTTATTTCAGATATTCATAAAGCTTTTCTGCAGATTGAACTCAGCAAAACAGACAGACCGCATCTTAGATTCCTGTGGTGGGATAAGGGTGATACATCAAGTGTTAAAAATTTTCAACACATAGAAGAGTAGTATTCGGCCTTACTTGTAGTCCTTACTTGCTGGGAGCAACTCTAAAGTACCACCTGCAATATGTTAACGATGAACTTAAAGAAACTCCTGACAAACTAACAGAATCCTTTTACATAGATAATTGTGTTACAAGTGTAGAAAGTGCAGAAAAACTTGAAAAATTTATTTCTGAGTCTAAATATATCATTAGTATCTCAAAATTCGATCTAAGAGGGTGGGAGCATAATATTATCAATCCAACAAAAGAAAATTCTCCTCCATCCGAGAAAAAAAAATGTTCCAGTTTTAGTATTACTGTGGGATTTAAACAATGATTCACTAACTATAGACTTGCGAGAAAATCAAGAAGAAATCAGGACTCTTACCAAAAGACAAATATTATCAACAACCCATAAAGTTTTCGATCCCATCAGATATAGTTGTCCAGTAACATTAGCACCAAAAATTTTACTTCAAGAATGATGGCAACTAAAAGTGAGTTGGGATTTTGAATTGCTGCATGTGTTAAGAAAAAAAATGAGAAATGGAAAAGGGTCCAGAGAATACTCAACTGAGCTTGTATATATTCTGGGATGCTAGCAAAGCAGCCTGTGCAACATGTATTTTCCTAAGAGCAGAAAACCTTAATTCCATTTCATGCCAACTTATACGAGCCAGATCTCGAGCAGCTTCATTGAAGTCAATCACCATTCCTCGATTAGAGCTTCTTGCCTGTACCACTGGAGCAAGGCTAGCACTAAGTGTAAAAACAGATTTAAGACAGCCAAATATTCCAGCACATTTTTGGACAGATTCATTGAACTCTCTTTTTTGGATTAAAATAAATGAAAATTGAGCACCTTATATTTACAATGGAGTGCAAGATATTGGATCCATCAGTCATCCAGAGAATTGGAAATACGTTCCACAGATGCTTAATCTTGCCGCTTTACGATTTAGGGGTTGTTTTGCTGAATATCTCTTTAAATTCCGGTAGTGGGAGGGATCTTCCTGGTTTAGAAAATCTTCAGAATTTTGGCCTAAAGAAATTTTAGAACCTGATTTAAATGTAATAGAATCAGAAAGAAGAAAAACGATAGTTTAAGCAACCAATGTGTCATCGAAAAACATTGACTTTTACGAGAAATGTTCTTCTTATAAACAAATGTTAAAAGTCACAGCATGGATACTCAGATTTAAAGGAAATGCTAAAAAGCCTAAAGAAGCAAGAGTAATGACAAGTTTAACAGTTAAAGAAATTGAGACGATTGAACTTACGATCATGAAGTTCGTTCGGAATCAAGATTTAAAATTTAAGAAAAACTTATCCTCTTTATGTACATTTGTTGATGAAATGGGAGTCATCAGAGCCCAAACTAGAATATCAATGTGAAAAGATTCAGAAAATTTTAGATATCCAGTAGTTTTGGCAGTGAACCATAATGTAACTCACAGAATTAATGAAGATGAACATATAGAAATGAATCATGCAGGAATACAATTTCTTATGTCAGTTATTAGAGAGAAATTTTGGATAAGATGCAGGAAGACCATTAGAAAGATTTTGCACAGATGTGTCCAGTGTCAGAGATTCTCTTCGAAAGCTGCTGAAGTGCTGAGTTCACCCCTTCCTGAAGATAGAGTGAGAGAAGCTGATGCTTTTGAAATTACTGGAACAGACCTTTCTGGACCACTATTCTTAAAAGATGGCACCAAACGTTGGTTAGTTCTGTGTACATGTGCTGTTTTTCGAGCCATCCACCAAGAACTGACGACTTCCTTAACGACAGAGAATTTAATACAAACCTTGAGAAGATTCCTTGCACGTAGAGGTCGACCTCATGTCATCTATAGTGATAATGGAACCAACTTGGTTGCGACAAGAAAAGAATAGAATTCTATAGATTGGGCACAAATTGAAGAATTTGCCACCATAAAAAGAATAAAATTGAAACTTAATCCTCCAGCCTCTCCGTAGTGGTTAGATTTTCGGAGAGACTGATTCGCATTATAAAATCAATGTTGAAAAAAGTTTTATGAAAAGCCCGTTTAAACTATGAAGAATTATACACAACCAGATGTGACACAGAAAGCATTGTGAATTCACGATCACTTACATATGTATCTGAGGATATTGAAGCTATAATATCTCTCACACCTGAAATATTTTTGAAAGGCATCCAAGAAACTGGAGTATCTGACTTGGATTTTTTTGAAAGAAATAACCTTAAAAAAAGATTTGAATACAGACAAACAAAAATTAAAAGACGATCTTTGCAAGAGATTTAGAACTGAATATTTGGAATCTCTTCGAGAATTTAACAGTGTAACGAAACCTCATATCACCAATATTAATATTCGAGATTTAGTGTAAGACGCAACTCAAAACGCATTCAGTGGTCATTGGCCAAAGTGGTGGAACTCTATTCCGGTAGAGATGGATAAGTTCGTGTTGCCAAACTGAAAACCATGAATGGTGAAATATTACGACCACTACAGGGGATTTGTCCTTTAGAACTTAATGATACAATTATACCAAAAAATCAAATGCAGACTTCTAGAGTGGGTAGGTTCATGAAACCACTCCAAAGACTTAATACATAAATTTTCGAAAACTGATTGTTATTATTTATTACTTATTTTTTAAACTGACTCTAAAATTTTAAGTTTAAAAAACATTTTTCTGAACTATATTTCATTTTTAAGAAAACATTATATGTAACTTTACATTACATTGTAAGTTTTTTTTTTCTTTATTATTTTTATTTTACTTAGAATATTTTCGAATATTAACCAATTTTCCTTTTTCTTTAATATTTTTTTGAGCAGGTACAGAACCTTTCCATGCTCAAGGTGGGAGAATGTTGCAACATCACTGCGTTCCCCCAATCCTTCCACTGTCTAATCCGTCAGCTCGGCGCGACAACGGAAATAATTAACTTTTTTTCCTTTCTTTCTTTTGGATTATTAGAATAAAAATTACTTTTGAATGTTCAGTTGAGAAAGTGTAGACTCGGTGTGAAGAAGACATATTTTTCTGTGTCTAAGAAGTATTATTATGATTTAATTTTGGTAAAGAAAAGTGAAATATTAATGAATCATTTTGAATAAGAAAACAACATTGATATTTTCAAAAGAATGTTTAATAACCTTCAAATTTTTTGTACGTATTTTTCATAGTAAGATAGACATCCTCACCATCGAATTAAAATCAAGAAACGATATTCGAATTTTCGTTCTTTTTGTTCTAACTCATCCGTTTTCAATTCGGACGTGAATAGAAGAAAAGGTGAGTACCTTTCCGTTAATTAGTTGATAAATAATAATGAATAAGTTTTTGATAAAAAAAAAAAATATCATACTGATTATAATTTATTTGTTAAAAACTCATGAGATTAGATTATATTACAGTGAGTCTGATAACACCTAAAAGGACATCTAAATAATTTCAAACTCAAGAAGAAAAAGGAAAAGCAAAATTCAAGCATACTTTTAAAAACTTGTATCAGCAAAGTTATCTAAAAAATTAAATTATAGTTAAGAAAAATAACAAAACAAAAAATATTACTTACTTTACAATATGTATATAGTAGTCTATTATACTTTTGGAAATAATTGGGAAATAAAACTTAAGAGAAAATAAATTATTTGAGAATTTTAGTAAAAATCATTGCTAGATATTTTTGTTATTAGAAATCGGTATAACAGTTTGACACATTTAATTTGACATTCACTAATAATGCGGTTTTTGGCCAAAGAAAAAATAGAATTTATACGCTTGTGACATTAAATAATTGAAGATTAGAAGTTTCCTGTGCATAAAAATTAATCTGACAGCTTGTAATTTTTAGAAAAAGTAGCTTTCTCTGGTAATTCATTCTTTTCTTGGAAAACAAAGAAACTAAATAGATTTGACTATAATAAAATAAAATAGAAAAAAAAAAAAGATATCTACGTTCAGAAATCGATCTGCCAGGTTTCTATTTCGAAGAAAATAGCTTTTTATTGATTTTTATCGATGAACTTTTTCAATGAAGAAAATTTTACCAAAACTAAATTATTTTAATAATTTCTATGGAGAGTTTCATCCAATAGATGACGAAATTGGTCATCGTAATATAAGCATTATAAATTCGAGATACTAAAATAAAATTTGTGAATTATAAATTTGTTAACTGCTACTAATAACAAATATTTCTACTGTTTAATATAACAATGCTATGAAACATTGCCATGGCTTTATTTTACGTATTCAGAAATTAATATAAATAATTTCATCTTCTATATATTTTTTTATTATATAAATTAATTAAGCATGATCTAGGGATATACATATATGTTTGTAATTTTCTTCTATCTATACAAAGCAAAAATAATAGGTTTTGTTTTACTGTATTGATTAAATTAATAAATGCCTTACTGTAAATTATATACCCAAGAAAACAAATATTTCACTGTTATCTCTATTTCCACAAAATCATCATTCTTACACATGGCAGATCATAGTGTAAGAGACAAAGATAAATTCAAACAAAAGAACAGGATAAGGAACAAGTTCCGTTTCCCGAAAGAAAAGGAAATAAAATTTACTCAAACAGAATCACGTATTCTACGTGCTTAGCGGAACTTGTTTGTATTCAGTGTACATCTGATGCAAGAGGAAATAAAAGATTAGACTTGAATTATATCTGTCAAGAGTTATATGATGAAGTATATATATTAAATGTTTTTGCTTGCAAGTAATAAAAATTAAACGATATTTTTTTTATTAATGAAATGTTTTTTACTTTCTATTACTTTATATACAGTAGAGAAAGTATTGATTTTGGGTCAAATTTTTGAAATTGAGATTTTGCTGTATTTACAGGTTTAAGAAACTTTAAACGAAAAATCAATTATTTAAAGGTTGGTCTCTCTCTCTTACCCTTTCATTCCTTATGCGTGTATGTGTGTGTCAGAAAGATTCTGGAAGACTGTTTTAAGTGTAACTCACAAATAAATAAAAGTAAGAATTCAAAACTTAGTATTCTAAATCTGTATCACATGCGAATGTTATTTGAAAAATTGTATTGTGATTTGATAAGTAGTCGAGTGCAACGACATTAACCCTTTAACGTTCATTGGTTTCGCAGCGAAACCAAAGATTTGACATAATTAAAAAAAATTTATGCAGCAGTGTTTTTAACATCTCCTCCTTGATTTAATCAGGTTTTAAACTTTTGTTCCTTTTCTGTTCGGTAGTTAGCAGCCCTGTTCCAAAATTTAACAAATAATGCTTCAAAGGAAGCTAAATGCATAGGCCACTTGAAATTCCTTAGTGTGCGCGAGTGCGAATTGCTAGTTTGATGATCCACTCATGTCTAGTTTTTTTCATTTAATGAAGAGCTGGACTATTATTTTCCCCTGAAAACACCTTTACGGGTTTTTGTAGTCGATATATTTACTTACAAAGTGTTTTATTTATTAAATTAAATATTATTTGAATTTAATGAGGTTAACTTATAGATGTTTCAAACCAAAAATTTCTTGAAAAGGAACAATGTTATTTTTTATTTTTTAAATATTTATGATCATCTATGTGTTTAAAAGACATTTTTAAAAGTAGTTTAGTAATTTTTAAAATAAATTAATTAGTGAACGTTAAAGGGTTAAAAGTGTTCAAACACATTAAGTCTGTGGACAAAATTTCTTGTTCATGCATTTTATTATCTTTAAATTACACCAAAAAATATTTTTCATATACGCCAACGTATATGCACAAAATATTTTTCTTTACTCTCCTAAGCATGTTTCTTATAGAACATTATATTAAAAACACATACCATTTGTTTACAAGGCAACACAAAGTAATTCTGATTTATCACGGGCTATATCTGTTCATTAATCTTTCAATGTTCCATAAACTCACACACATTGTAATAATCCATTTCCATAAATAATGCAAGTGATGTTCTTTTCCATTTTATTTATTCACTTCACAAAACAACATATGGCGGATTCACAATAAAAACATAAATAAACATTTAATTAACGCTATATCTTTAAACGGTCAAGCATGACCGAATCCTTTCAGATCACATTCTTAACTAGTCAGTAATATACATTGGCGCGTCGAAAAATGACGACTAGTAGCGCCGCCTGAGAGGATGCAAAGACAATTCAATTTGCAACATCCTCCCGCCCCGAAAGGTAAGTTAAGTTCAATACAAAATTTTGAACAAATCCAAATCAAATACAATTCAAGAATTACAACCAATAAAAAATTCACAGTACATAATAATAAATTTCACAACCACAAAATACTGAAAATAGAAATTATATCAAATACAAAAATCAATGTTACCTGGATACAATTGAAAAATGAAAACAATATTAATATTACCTTACAGGTGAACAGTTGGTTTAATTAAGGTAAGTCCCCTTGGACTTCCAAGTTACAAAGAAGTTGAATGGGTCTCTTTAACATTCCTGATGAAGTTTTTAAGGTTACAGATCTTACCTTATTGTCACGTCCTACATGTGTCTCGATTATTTTTCCTAACCTCCAAATTTGTCTTGGGGCCTTGTCATCACCTATTAGGACTATACCACCTATATTAAAATTAGAAATTGGATTAACAGGTTTTACAACATTAGCATTTCTCAACTGCAAAATATATTCAAATTTCCAGCGCTTCCAGAATTCGTTAAGAAGTCTCTCACGATACAAGTATCGTTTAATTAAAAATTTTTGAGAGTTAGATTGACTTGCTATCACTAAACGGCCACTTTGTGGTGGCAATGCAGTTGACCTTTTTCCTATTAAGAAATTGGCTGGGGTGAGAGGGAATGGCTCCACAGGGTCATTATATACATAAGTTAAAGGTCGAGAGTTAATAATAGATTCAATTTCTGCAAGTATAGTTTGCAGTTCTTCAAATGTAACTAATGCCCTACCAAGAATTTTCCTCAAAATGACCTTTGTCATACGAACCATTCGCTCCCAATAACCCCCCCACCATGAGGCTCTTTCTACTATATAATTCCATTTGATACCCTTATTACCAAAATAGTTCTGTATTTCAAAGTTCTTAATGTTCGTATAAAGTTTCTTTAGTTCCTTTTCACTACTTTTAAAAGTCAAAGCGTTATCGGAATTCACAACCTTGCACATACCTCTTCTGGAGATGAAACGTTTGAATGCAAGTAAAAAATGTTCAGAACTCAGACTAGAGACTATTTCCAAGTGCACTGCTCGAGTGACTGCACACGTGAATAATGCAATGTAAGATTTGTTGTTGTCTCTTGTGAATAAGGGTCCAGCAAAATCGATTCCGACGACTTCAAAAGGTTGAGCCTCACTAGTTCTTGATATGGGAAGCGGAGCTGTTACTTGCTGTCCTTGTTTGGCCTTAAACCGTCTGCATAGAAAACATTTGTTCAAACAGGATTTCACAGCTTGCCTGCCCTTAATGATCCAAAAGCGTTCTCTTATTTGAGTGAGTGTGTCAGATATACCAGAATGACCTAAATTTTCGTGTTCCTTCATGATCAAAAGATTAGTAAATCGAGCCTTGTTCGGCAAAATAATTGGATGCTTAGATTCATCAGAAAAATTAGAGCCTTGAATTCTTCCCTTTAATACTATTAGACCTTCTGTTGTCAAAATGGGATTCAAATTATATAATTTAGAATCAGGAGAAACTGAATTTTTTGCCTTTAATGTAGTATATTCTTTGTTAAATTCACTTTGCTGCACAAATAGAAGCCAATAATTTTCTGCTGCAGATATTTCATTTGCTGTCAGCGCTCCTGAACGTTTTTCAGACCTAGATTTGATATTATTTAGAAATCTAAAAACATAGGCGGTTGTTCTCAAAATTCTATTCAAACTACTGTAATTCTCCAGATTTAATAATGGCATTGGAACTTCTACGTTAACCTGAAGTGTTGTAGTTCCGTGTCTTTCTTCAACCACGCTGTCCATGTCAGAGGAAAATTCCATTAGAGAGTCATACGGTATACTTAATTCTGACAACCAAGCTGGTCCTTGACTCCATACTTTGTCATTCATTAAGGAATTTGCTTTTACACCTCTTGTCAATTTATCCGCCGGATTGACCTTGCCTTTGCAAAGGTGCCATTTTTCAGGATCAGTTTTTTCCCTGATTTCTATCACTCGGTTTTTCACAAACTGCTTATAATCGTTAGCTGAATTTTTTATCCAATGAAGGCAAATCTGAGAGTCAGTCCAATAAAAAATATTTCTGGGGTCGAGCATAGGAAAAACAGATTTGAGATATGATCCCAATCTTGCTGAGACCAAAGTGCCAAGTAATTCAAGTCTCGGTAATGTAATCTTCTTCAAAGGGGCTAGTCGAGACTTAGAAATTATAAAACTTGTTTTGCATTCTTCAGAATTCGTAAATCGAAAATAAGCCACTGAACCATAACATTTTGGGCTAGCATCGGAAAATATGTGTACCTCTACTGAGTACCAGCAGAGTTCGTTAAAATACAGCCTAGGAATTCCAGTGAGCTTCAAATTTTTAGCTTCATTTAACCATTCTAAAAACAACATTTCAATTTCATGTGGAACAGGTTCGTCCCACTGGTTACCATTTTCCCATACTGATTGTAATATAATTTTTATGCGAATCAAAAATGGATTCATGATCCCTAATGGATCAAATAACATTCCGCAAACAGCCAAAATATATCGCTTTGTTATAAATCTGTCCTCCGGTAATTTGTTAAATTGTGAAGTGTCAATCCGTAATACGTCGGTCGTATTGTCCCAAATAATCCCTAATATTTTTAGTTCAACATTGGATTCCTCCGGATCTTCTCGACATTCGAAATTGTCTGTCTTCCACAACTGATTAAGTTTAGAAGAATTGGAAATCCAAGCCCTGAGATTCATGCTAGCTTCATTTAAAATATACATCATTTCTTTAGATAATTGTAATGCCTTGTTCACATTATCAGTGCCAGAGATGAGATCATCGACGTATAGAGATCTTAATATTTCTGTTGCTTCCGGGTAGTCATTCTCAAATTTTTTCAAATGAAGCCTGATTGTTGCCGATAATAGAAAAGGGGAACATTTCACACCAAAGGGAACTCTGCAGAATTGTAATGTCCTAATTCGTTTAGCAGCATCGGAATGGAGATCGGGCCCCTCCCCATCATTCCATAAAAATTTCAAAAAATTCCTATCCTCATCCGCGATTCCTACTTCTAGAAAAGCTCGTTGAATGTCTGCGCAAAACGCTACAGGGTGTAACCTAAACCTCAAAATTATCCTGAGTAAATCTGGATTTAAATTAGGACCGCTCTCTAAATAATCGTTAAGAGATAATTCATCCCTGCCCTTACATGAACCGTCAAAAACTATCCTAACCTTAGAACTTTTCTTTTGCTCGCGTACTACTGCATGATGCGGCATGTAATAGCCTGTACCCGTATTGTCATTTAAATCCGACGCTACTTCCTCTATGATGTCCTCCTTAAAATGTTCCCCAATAATTTCCTTATATTTAAAATATAAGTCCGGATTCCTACCAAAAACAGTGTTCAAATGAGACAAGCGTCGTCTTGCTATCTCATAATTACTGTCCAATTCCTTAACATTATTTTTCCACAACAATCGCGTTTCATATCTTTTATTTCTATAAGTAGTGGTTTGCCTAAATAACTCTAAAATTTCATCATCTGATTTAGAATGTTCTTTGTCTGGATTAATTCCAATTGCCTCTAATTCCCATAAATTTTTAACCCTTTGATGGTTCAATTCCTCCTTAACAACATGTAAATGATTAACGCGCACTTTCTGACAATTCTCAAGTGCTTTAGGGTCCCTTTCCTTTCCTTGTATCACAAATCCAAATAAGGTATCTGTTGCCATTAATCGTTTAGAAATTCTCACGTTCCTTTCTCCGAGAATTTCCCCAATGTAATCCGATCCAATAAGTACATGAATTTTACTTAAATTACCCTTATCTGCCAATTCAATGCCCTTTTTTAGTGCGATATTACGCACCCATTGTGAAGGAATTTTAATTTCCCCAAATGTAATTGAATCAATAACCACAGCCCTTAATTTAATTTTCTTATTAGTTTCTCTTACATTATGTAATACTATTTCTACAATATCATAAGTTTTCCTTTCAGTATTTTCATTGCCAAAAGTATAAATTAAAATGGTTTCCTTCCCGATTGGTTTTAATCCCAATAAATTGCACACTTCGCGCAATACAAATGTCCTAGAACTTCCATTGTCAATAAGACACCTCAATAAATGGCATTTGGCCTGAACATTAAATACACTTGCCGTTACAGTCTGCAACAACACCGAATCATTCGGCGTGTCCTCAAGCTCTTTATTCTTATTACAAACCAAATTTAAAGAACTTTCTGACTGTATTTGTTTTTTATCCTCAACTGAGCGGGATTCATTTTTTTCTGTATTACATATTAATGAGTTATGTCAGGGAGATGCGCAATACTTGCACTTATGATCTTTACGAGAACAAAATTTACTCAAATGATTTGAAAAACTTATAAAACATAATCCCTTGGCCATTAGAGCCTTTTTCTTATCATAAACATTTAAAGAACAATCATGATTCATATGTGCCGAGGAACAAAACAAACAGCCCTGAACTCCTGTATTTTGAGAAAATGAACTCGTATTTCTTTTGTTATTAAATTTAGGCCTATTATTATCATAAGAATACTTATTATGATAACCAGATAAATTTCTTTCCGCCTGAGTCGCTAAAACGGAAGCTGATGATTTAGGGGGATGATATTCGCTCCTTTTAGAATTTAAGTAAGGTTTATTGTGTCCTGTCATTTTGTTCCGAAAATTATTTTCATTTGTGCTATTATTTCTGGGATTCGCTAAAATTATCGATGCTTCTCGTATTTCTAGTTCTTTACGTATAAAATCAACTAATTTAGAAATATCAAACAATTCATCTGAATTACGCTGTCTATTATAACTTAAATTTAATTCTTCCGGTAGTTTTTGTAATATTACAGGGCATAACAGATTACTGTAAGTGCCTGTTGCTACATTTAATGATTGTAACGAACGAATTTGTACCTCAATCGCGTCGTACATTCTCCTTAATTCAGTAACATTCGCGCATGATTTCACCGGTTCTATTAATAGTAACTTATGCATGTAGGACGATATAATTACGTCACTTCGTCCAAAACGTTCTTTAAGTAATTGTATTGATGCATCGTAATTCGATTCCGTCAATGAAAACCCAGATACAGCGCTCAAGGCGATGCCTCCCAAGAAAGATTTCAAATACGTAAATTTTTCAATTTTGCTTAAAGAATTATTATTATGTATCGCTACCTCGTAAGAGTTCCAAAAGTCCAACCATGAACTACAGTCACCAAGAAAATGTACAACTTGTAATTTCGGAAGTTTAACTGTACTTCTGGTTTCAGTTCTAACTGTTAGGTTCTCTGAACCAATCCCTGTTTGATCACTTGATCTAGCGATCTGAATAACACCAGGCAACGGCCTGTCATTTAAATTATCCACTAGCCTTTCTAACTTTGTTTTTACATCAATCCCTTTTTCCCTGTATTCCTCGCAGCCTGCTACATCTTCAGCTATATCCTTAACTTTAATTTTTGTTTGTATTTCATAATCGATGTTTACGAGTTCTGCTTGTTTGTCCAGGAGTTGAGCCTTTAATCTAAGAAGCTCCTCAATTTTTATTAATTTCGTGTACTCCTCCGTAATTTCGGAGTTCAGGATTGTTTCTATTTTCCCCAAATATTTCGTAAATGAGGTTCTTAAACCTCTTCTTTTTTCCTTCAATCTTTCTAGATCCATTTTAAACCCAATATCATAACAAGAGAACAAAAATAAAAATTATAAAACCTTCTAATTGCTTAATAATAACCCCTATCCATATATTTATTAAATAAAAATAAACATGTATTATCTATATATCAAAAAATGTAAACATCATCTTTAAATATCATTTAAGAACAAAAAAATAAATATTGTTAAAACAGAAGTAAATCAATTTAAAATGGCATTTAATGAAACAAAAACTAAATAAATAATTTTGTATTAAACCAGAAGTAACTCAATTTTAATAGCATTGCAAGAAACAAAAAATAATTAAATAATATTCCATTAAAAAAAACAATTTCGTTTTCAAAGAAACAAAAAGAAACACCATTTAAACAACATTTTATAAAACGAAAGTAATTTTTCAATTATTTAAATGTTGAATGAAACCATTTATATTCAAAAACCCAAACTATTTTTTAATTATTCAAATTTTGAAACCATTTATTTCATATATCAGCAAAATTTATAAATTATAAATAATATTATACATAAACCAAATGAATTCGATGTTCTCACAGACTGCAACCATTTCAGAACAAAAACTACACTTTTCTGTTAAAACGAAACCATAACTTTTAACCCCCAAACTCGAACCAAAATAATGAAATAATAAGGGAAAAAGCCTACCTCCCATATCCGATGCATGCTGCCTTGATGATTCTTTATTACTAATGCCATATTTATCCAAAAAAATGCATGTCGTCCAAAAAAAATGCAAATAATCACGTCCTAGGGTCACCAGAATGTTCATTAATCTTTCAATGTTCCATAAACTCACACACATTGTAATAATCCATTTCCATAAATAATGCAAGTGATGTTCTTTTCCATTTTATTTATTCACTTCACAAAACAACATATGACGGATTCACAATAAAAACATAAATAAACATTTAATTAACGCTATATCTTTAAACGGTCAAGCATGACCGAATCCTTTCAGATCACATTCTTAACTAGTCAGTAATATACATCGGCGCGTCGAAAAATGACGACTAGTAGCGCCGCCTGAGAGGATGCAAAGACAATTCAATTTGCAACAATATCTGGAAGTTATTCGAAATTCATTAAAAAATAATTAGAGGAAAGGTAATGAATCTGGAATAATCGGGTAAAACAGAATACTACACCGTTATATTTCACTTGTACAGTGCTGCAACTTATCGGAAGTAAGTCAAACATTTGCTTTGGGTAATTCACTTTGTCGGCCGCGGTAGCCCAGTCGGTAGAGCGCCGGTCTCGTAATTGGAAGATCGCAGGTTCGGTACTCGAACCGGCTAAAGACCGTCGTGTACACCAATGGTGGCTGGTGCACGTAAAATCTATCGTGGCCGCAATGTCCTCCATGTTCCCATGAAAAATTATACCTCTGGGGGTCACGGAAGCGGGAGAGCCATTCCTTCCGTGGAGGATCAAAATTGTGATGGCATGTCTCCGGGCAACCTCTAGGGGTGTGTCCCAGACCGTCGCTAATTGCCTATCTGCGCAGCACTAGTGCGACGTTAAACACAACCATCCATCCACCATCCACTTTGTTTCAGTGAGAAGAGCAGTTTTTGTATCATACAACTTCTTTGGTTAATCAAGGATCAGACTTTGGTTAATCAAAGATCAGACTCAAAGATCAGTAGTAAGTGTTACGGATTCTGTAATATATTTACAAAGCAGTAAAATGAATGAAAACCTAGTGTCATTTCCGGAAGGGGAATTGAGTTAGTTAGTAGTCTGAACTTATTTCTACTCCCATGAGCTTATTGCTACAGATAGATGGTTACTTAGTCTTCAAGATGGC
Organism: Salticus scenicus; assembly: GCA_963930645.1. Taxonomy (NCBI): domain Eukaryota; kingdom Metazoa; phylum Arthropoda; class Arachnida; order Araneae; family Salticidae; genus Salticus; species Salticus scenicus. The sequence continues at coordinate 61,608,100 of OZ005656.1, forward strand.
AATTTGGGTAATATGGAATACCAAATATTCCATATTATTTGGGATTTTCGTAAAACTTGAATGTTGATAAGTGTTTCAATACTGATTATTTTCAATAATAATTTCAAAATAAAATGTTTTAATGGTTTATTATTCACGATTTTCTTTAAATATATTACCCTATTCCATTTTATTCTTTAAGGAAATGGGTATTCCATATTTACCTTCATAACTGTTCCGTACTGCCCGCTTGGTAAATGTTAACCGAAAATGGCTTTTTTTCTTAACTAAAAGTTTTGCAAAACTTTCTGTTTTATTAAACTATATTTTATGTAACATAAAACTTTCAAAACACATTAACAAAAACTAGAAAATTGCAATAATTGAACATACAGTGATCCAGAATACTTCTGTTTATTATGGTGAGCTCGAATAGAAATGGTATTCCACAGTCATCTACTTTCCTCTATGCGTTCAAATTTATAACTGATTAAAGTACATTGAAATTACGCAAATTATGTCAAAGGAAATTGTTTAGAAATGATAATTATTTTTTTTACTCATATGGTTGTCGAATTTTGTTTTGAGTCCAATTTTTCAAAATAGAGACTTACTGTAATTATGAGTTTCGAAATCCTCTGAGTATACATATATATAAAGTTTTGTGATGAAACTGATGTAGTAAGATAAGTTGTCTTCGGCAGTTTTTTAAGTTAGTGCCAAATGCTATGAAATAAAACGGAGATTAAAAACCTAGTGTCTAATTTTTCGAAAAATTAAAAACTTTAAGTTTAAAAATCGTCAATATTGGGCAATATTCGTAAAAATGTCGATTTTCAACGATGCATCTAGATATCGGGCGATATTGAGCCAATATTGCTATGTTGCTGGGAAATTAACAACACAGTTAAGTTTAAACAGATTTTTTTTGTCAATTGTGGTAAAATATGTTAGCGCAGATGACTATTTAATTTTACTAGCATTTAAATAGATATATACACACGTTTCTGCAACGTAAAAGTATTGCATTTCTTTCATGTTTTTACAGTTATTTGTTTTTTTAATGTTCCTCTTAAGATCAACAAGTAGATCGCTTTGTTTATGTAAAAATACAAGCAAGTTAAAATGCTCTGGTGTGGCAGTCGTACGACTTTCTTTTACCTTGCATTTGAATAATATAAAGTACTTTATATAATCATTTTTAAAAAACAATTGACAATAATTTTCGAAACATTTTTTGACATATTTTTCTGTTTTAAAGGGTTACTGCACCCTCAACGTCCTTCTTCAACATTTGAACATAATACATATAAAAATAAAATAAAAGATATTATTAAATTTAAAGATGTATTCCAAATTGATCAGGCAATTTTCAAATGCCTGATCAATTCCTGATCTTTGATATGTAACAATCTTAGTCAAAATCTTCAAATGTCCATATCTCATATGAAGTTCAAAATACTAAATTTGAATTTCCTGCAATTATTTGTTTTTAAGTTATTATAATAACAAGCATAAACACAGATCAATAATTAAAAATTGATTTTTGCATTCACGGAACCTCAAAACGCGTAATTACAGAAAAAATATAATGAAAATTAGAAATTAATTAATGATTTTGTCTTTACAGGTACTGGTATATTTTTACGGTACAGGTCAGTTCGACGCCAACGTTTCGACGCCAACGGTTCGACGCCAACTTTTCGACGCGGGGTCAGTTCGACACCAGGTCGTTTCGACGCGGGGTCAGTTCGACGCCATACATTTTTTTTCGTATTTTTATTTATTTTTAGAATAAGTTTGCATCATTATTCAAATAAATGCGATATGCCTCACATAATATATATATGTTATATGTTATATATATGAAGCGTGATTCAAATAAATAAGTAATATGGGTATGGCTGATATAATAGATATATAATAAATGTTAATGTGAAACCCAAAAAACTATAACAAAGAATTCAACAGGAATTACTTCGTTGATAAGAAAAACCTGGCGTTGTACTTTATTATTTTGACATCCTCAAAGAATGTCCTAAACTGTTAGTCTTTCAAAAGTGCAAATAACGTTTCCGAACTAATTGCAATTTTAAGAAAATTCCAAAGGTTTTGAACATATTTCAAACTTTATTGCATTTCAACTAGCGTATCCTTATCTATTCTTCTTTCTTTGAAACATATTACAGGCTTGTGAATAACTCCCCCCCTGCCCAACCTTCGCTATCAACTGAACGAATAAAGTTCACACATTTAGCAGAAAATTAGCAAAATAGCAGAATTCCATTTAATGCGACGATATAATACCGATGCTGATTTATTTCAAATATGCGTGCAAACAATCGCTAAATCAATAAATAAAAGTCAGTCATATTACTTATTTATTTGAATCACGCTTCATATATATAATATAAAAAATATATATATCATATCAGGCATATTGCCTGTTTATTCTAAAAATAAATAAAAATATTAAAAAAAAAATATGGCGTCGAACTGACCCCGCGTCGAAACGTATGGCGTCGAACTGACCCCGCGTCGAAACGTTGGCGTCGAACCGTTGGCGTCGAACCGTCGGCGTCGAAACGACCTGCTTCGATATTTTTATGTCATTGATTCCTGTCTAAATTTTGAGTAAAATCGGTTTGGTAGAAGTGTATTAAAAATTAATCGCAGAACCTCTCAAGGGCAGACTGATTTTTACCTCTGAAATCAGTCCAATAGAGAGATTCCAGACGATGATTGAATATTGTAGTGCCAACGGATGTAGACTTGTGTGCCAATTTTAAGCGAAATTGGTTTGGTGGAAGTGAACTACAAACTGACAGCAAGATCCAGACGGAACAAAAAGTAAAAAGATTAAACAATGTAATACATTACTACTGTACATAATAGTGAAATATATAACTATTCTGCATAAAATCAAAATTTCATTGGTAGCCCAACAATAATTATTATGCCCGTCTGTGTATAGTACATTAAGCGTAGATGAAAACGAAAATAAATAAATAACTTTGAGTACTGCTAATTCACTATGTATGAATATCAAAAAATGTACCTCGTGTACACGAAAAAAAAAAAAGAAAAAGTACCTCTATTTAACTGTGCATGAATCTCAAAATGCATCAAATACGTCTGCACAGTAATTATTATCACGCACGCATCCCATATACGGAAAAAAAGCAAAAACCGTCATTGGATACTACTATTTCACTGTGCACAGAATACAAAATGCCAAAATTTGTAATGCGCATCAATCAGTATCTGAATTATATACAGTGCTCGACATAGAGCATACATCACCATGAAATAGTGGGTAGAATGTGACGAAACTTTATACATAGACAGCTGATGCCTACTTAAACAAGTGACTTTATTTACAAAAAAAAAAAAAATACGGGCGATAGGTACGAATTAGGACCACCTCTCGCGGCTATACAAGCAACAACCTTACCTGATACAAATTTAATTAGCGCATGGATAAAATCTGAGAAATAGAAGCCAATTTTTTTTTCAACCACTTTCTATACTTCGTTCTCCTACTGAGGTTGGGACAGAGCAGACAAATGATGGCTAATGAAGGTCCTACAGGTTTTAAATTGGTGAGATATTATGGGACCTGGAGGGTCAAGTAAAGAAGCTAGACATGCTGCAAGGCTTGTCTGCTAATGAGCACAGCATGCAGTCGCGCGTTGTCGGGGAAGATCATTTTTCAGCCGGTAAATGTACGGTAGCACAATTGATTGGAGCCCATCATGGACATATCGAGATGCCAACAGTATGCTTCAGAAGCGTATCAGGGGTGACCTACTATTGTAAGAGATGGTCACAAACCATTATGCCCTATAGAGGAGCGGTATGGAATTCAACAACAGTGTTCAGATATTCTCTGACCCGGCGACTATCATTCGACAAACAGAACCGATAATATAATCAATAATAAAACCGAACCGATAATATGACCGATTAATATCTTTGTCACCGAACGAAGACATTCAACAAGTTATCAAATTATTAGCTGTCAAATTATTTCATCATTGCAAGTTGTTATCAATTACCAAATGTTGTAATGACTTTTCATATTGCACAATGTAATTTTATGAACTTGATATATATATTATAAAATATCCCATTTTTAAATACCAATAATTATTAATTAATTATGCAAATAAAAATATTTGGTGGTCAAGAACGCTTGGAAAACAAACAGAAAAGCCACTTAAGAGTTAATTTTTAGTTTAATCGCACTTTTATTAAAGCCCAAAGAATATTTTAAACCTTTTTTTACATATATACATACATAAATGGGCTTTTTCTTTTCGAAATGGCATTGTTATAGAAAAACCAGTTTCTTTATAATAAAATACATTCTATTAGGTTTGAAAGTTTTTATTATTATTACTAGCACTATTATTGTTATTATTTTGGTTTTTGATTCAATAAAACGATTACAAAATAGTAAAAAATTGATAAAATATATCCTCCTGCATTTAATTACTTAAAGTAGTATATTATTCAGAACAACTGTATTATTAAACAGATAATGGCATTTTGTATAAATAGATAAAGCATTTGAATAGATGGATGGTTGGGTTTTACGTCGCACCAGTGCTGCGCAGATGGGCAATTGGCGGCGGTCTGGGACACATCCCTAGAGGTGGTCCGGAGACATGTCATCACAATTTTGATCCTCCGTGAAAGGAATGGCTCTCCCGCTTCGGTGATCCTCAGAGGTATAATTTTTGATGGGAACATGGAGGACATTGCGGCCACGACAGATTTTACGTGCACCAGCCATCATTAGTGTACATGACAGTCTTTGCCCTGCTCGAGTACCGAACCCACAATCTTCCGATTACGAGGCCGGCGCTCTACCGACTGGGCTACTCCATCCCGATAAATCATTTGAAAAATTATTATTAGCGAAGAACCTCTAATGGAGTTTCATCAAAGAACTTTTTTTAGGAGAGACAGATTAGAACAGCAACAACAACAGCAACATTTTTTATAATTACTTTTTCATAAAATTCATGATGCCTTAGTATTAAGTTTAATATTTTAAAAGTAACAAAAAATTATGTATAAACTAACCGATCTAGCATATAAATTGATAGCACTGTTCATTAACTTATTTAAAATGTTCCATAACCATTAAAATATTATTATTATTATTATTATCAATTTTTTATGATAAAGAATTGATAAATCAATAGAAAAATATTAAATAGGATTTTAGGAAGCACACAAAATAAATAAAAAGGAAACTGACGTTATTCTAACAGAACCGAATATATACCAATTTTTTTTTTCTCGCAATAGATAAATAATAAATATGTCAATCCCTTAAATCTTTGTAAATAAATAGTCTTTCAGTTAGAAGTAATGAAAATAAATCCATACAATATAAAGTGAATTCAGTAAAATGCTTCTTATTATCATGGGGTCAAAAAAATTGGTTTTATTCTCGAAAACGTTTCTAGAGAGGTAAAGAAATTGTTCAGTTAGAAATCTTTCTTACGTCAGAACTTAAGAATGTTTTAATCCTATTAGCTTTGTTATGTATCATTAGAATTGATCTTAAACATGTTTAACATCCCTATCCTACCTTACGAAAAAGCTTATGTCCTTCATATTTATTTTTTCTTGCATAGAATCAATTATAAAACCAGTATAATACGGATATCCCAAAACATTTTTCGATAACATTGTAATAAATTTTAGTACTATAATTAAGTGTTTCTCGTTTGTGTGGGAATTAGACACAAATTTTATCCAATTTAATATATATTTATTTCAGAAACTGAATTACTGATAATCAACAGAAGCATACAATTGGAGCGTTTCAATTTGTCAGAAAATAATCATAGACAAAAAATAAATTTTCGTAAAAATCGGTTTACGTTTAAAAACTGGTTGAATTCCAAATTGTAGGGTCGCCGTTGAACTTATCATGCCAGTCCGGAATAGTATTGTATCGTGTAGTGCAGCATAGTAATGTTTTTATTATTTGATAGGGAAAACTAGCGGCTAAAGAGACATTGCATTTTTTACTTTTTTACTGTAAAAATGCAATTTTTAAAACTCCTAGACTTTTACTTCCTTATACAATGTACAGTCGGCTGCAAAATTATTCGAGCACTAGCCAATAATTCCTATATTTAAAAGGTACACTTAAGACTGTTTTGCTAAGTAAATCCTTGTCGAATCATGTTCTTAGACTTATTAAGAACATGACTCGACAAGGATTTATTTAACAAAGCTGTATTAAGTGTACTTTTTTTTGGCAAGGATTATTGCTAGTGCTCGAATAATTTTGCAGCCGACTGTATAAGAAAGTATTGTGAAACAGATTTGCGAAATGGATTTCGTACCTTGCACAACTCAAAAACGAATGGTTGTAGAATGATGCAAATTTACATTATGACTATCATGACATCTGTTATACACAAGCAATTTTTGTTTTGATACGAGCATCCGCTTTTTAGATGTTTTATCATTTTACACGGTTTCTCGAGACGTCCTTATCCGCAATGCTTATAACACTGTTATCGTGACGTTGTTGTTCGAGTAACTGTCTTGGCTTGTTTTCAGGAATATTCATATGGACTGGAATCTGCCAGTTTCTATAAATTACCTTTCAATGCTATATTTCAAACTGGGCAGTTCAAATTAACCTATTATTCTAATGGAACGTATCCCATTAACCCCGAACTAAAACTTCCCAGTAGTACCCATACAATTTTGAACTTCATTCTGGTTTAATGTAAATTAACGATACAACTTACTTTAAATAACGATAGCAGATGAACAATATTGAATAAAAACATTATAATCACATGCATCACTGTCAAAAACAGACTTAAGAGTTAATTTAAACAAATGATTATTAAGTAGGGAAAAAAAAAAAAAAATAACCTCACCTTGATCTGAAAAAATGTTTTATCTCTTGCTTTCAACAAGCTATGCTTTCAATGTAAAAAAAAAAAAAAGTCTAGATGAATGTGCTTTTTTATTACTAATGCTGCCATTCATTGATGAAATTCTGAACATTTAATTAATTTATTTTATGGGAAAATTCCCGATTTGAATTTTAAGGTTTATATTGTAGGTGTTCCCAATGGGTTTTAGACTCAATTTTTTAAGAATGATCGAGGTCCCATTTAAATTACTTGTACGCGTACTTTTTTTTTTTTTTTGTACGACAGGATTATTTTTTTCAGACAGCGATTTTGCGTTATTGCCATTTATTGTATTACACCTTGAATTTGCGAAGATTACCGCCACTATACAATTTTAACATTTAGTTTCTTGAATTATTTTAAAATACTATGTCAAATATGTAAAAACTACTACTTATTATTATTATTATTATTTAATTCTAATGATAAGTGAGAAATTCATTTGTAATTATATACAAAAACCAATTGTAGATTTCAGTATCTGAGACCATTGCCATTCATAAATTGGATGTTTTCTGAATATTTGCTGGCAATATATATTGAATAAGTATCGATGATGACTTCTGAGTATTTGTGGGCGATATCTTCTGAATAATTAATGATGTTGGCTTCTGAATAATTGTAGGTTAATAATTGAATTTACAATTGAATTTACAGAATATACAATTATTTATGAATAATTGTATATTCTGTATGTATATTGATGATGACTTCTTAATATTTGTTGGCGATAGCGTCTGGATATACATTGATGACGGCTTCTGAATATTTGGCGATATTTCCAGGATATATTTTGATTGCATCCTGACGATAAACGATTAAATTTTTATGGAATTGTAATATACAAATTAGTCCTGTCGTACTAAATTAAATTCTATCTTTGATTTTTTTTTTTTTTTTTTTTTTTTTTTTTAATTAACCCACAGGTTTTTCGACATTCCGACGCGTTTCCAAAATAAAAAGGCAATGACTTTTCACAATCCATATTTATATTTAATATTCTCGAAATTTTTTTTTAATCATATATCAGTGTTAAAATTAAATTAAAAAAATTATAAGGGAAAAAATACGTAACGAAAATATAAATGAAACATGTCTATCAATAAAGATAAATTTTGAATTACTAATAATTAAATTTAAGTAATAACAGTACGTAGGAAAATGATTAAGTATCTATACATATAATAAAATGAGATGTTTGTGTGTCATTGTGTATGCATATCCAGAGCTTTTTAGGAAAACGGCTGATCGCAGAGCTACACACATTTGCATGCAGGTTCGTAATGACCTCTTCTGATGCAATTCGAAGCCCGATTTTCGAATTTTTTTTTTATTATTTTTTTTATTAATTAAAATCTGAAAATAATAACCTTCTAATTTCTGATAAATTAGCCATTTAAATTTTATCCATAATTTAATTGTTACCAATTTTTTTCGGCAGAATTAAAAAAAAAGAAAGAAAAAAAAAGTACATTTATTTAAAATGAGGAAAATAAATTTGAAAAATTAGAAAATAAATTATAAATATCAGTCGTATCGTTACAAATAAGGTATCAAATAAAATGGACAATTTTTGGTGAATCCAACGGATTAAACAGCTTAACGATCGGACAATTAGATTTTTTTTTTAAATTAACTAAAATATGAATTTTAGGAGGCAAAAGCAGAAGATTGTATGGAAACCGTTAGGAGAAAAAAAAAAAAATCTGCTACTCATTAAGTCACATGTCTTTGAAATGGGATTAAAAATTGCAGTTTTCATTTTTTTTTCTCTCACGAACACAAAAATATAATATACAGCCTGTAAAACACAAGACCAACTTGCAGATCAAATTTCACCAATTTTGGGTAATAAACAAAAAAGTTACAGTTTTTTTGCAAATTAAATTTTATTCTAACTTTGAAAAGATTTATGTACGATATATTAAGAATTTTTTTTTTAATTTTCTTTCTTTCTTTTCTTTTCTTTTTCTTCTTTTTTTTTTTTTTTTAACAGATAATTTAAACTCTATGAACCATATTTTTATTTTATCAGTTTCATTAATAGATCCTCCAGGGCGATTTTTTTAAATTTTGGTGTTGAAGTAAACCGAATGTTTTTCGACAAGAAGTTTAATATAGCAACAGCCATTTTAATCTAAGTAGTGCATCAAAACTATAAAAAAAAATTATAAAGCGTTACAAAAAGAAAAAGAAATATTAAACTTAAATAGTAGTCACATAAATAATTTATTTTTATAGAAAGTTAGAAAAAATGCAGTTTTAAAGATAGCAAATTTATTTCAGCAAGCACTATTTTAAACCTAAAAACCATTAAAAATATAAACAGAATAGGAAGTATTCTAACAAAAAGATGATAGTATTCCCCTTTTCATAAAAAATAAAATAAAATAAAAAAAAAAGTCGCTAATATGGCGACAAAAATTCAAAAGCCGCCAATGGAGCAACATAATAAAATTGTATAGCACGATAATGTTTACCTATATCATACTATTCTAATTTATCATACAAATAAATGAGCCTCTGTGTTCGACTGCACTTGCAGGCTGTTGAAAAGAAATATTTGATTAATTCAAATTAATATTTAAAAAATAAATAAAAATAAAAATATGTTAAATGGGAAATATATATAAAAAAAACAGATTAGATGTCTAAAATACGTTAGAAATAGCGCTCATAGTATATTGTTAAAGGGATTAAATCTAAATTGGTGACAAAAATTCAAAATTTGCCAAAGAGAACTGTATTAAGGCTGTACTATGGTCAGGTTTACAAACCATGAATTATATATAACCACAAAAATTAATTGTCTCATGCGAGAGACGTAGCCAGTCACAGCATATTGTAATACCTGGCGTGAAATTTCTGTCATTTTATGGTTGATCGGATAAACAAAATAAACATAGGAAATGACGTTAAAAGCGAATATTATGCGCACCAAGTATGGTGTTGTTCATATGTAACTGCACTGCAAATAAAGTAAGACAAAAAAAAACATCTTAAAATGGATTTCAGACACGTAAATGTCTTAAAATGAAGCTAAGACATAATAGATATCTTAATGTAAGACACTTTTGTGTCTTAATAAACTGGTGATGCAAATGAACTAATGTAAAGTATCTTAAAAAAGGAAGGTGTCTTAAAGTAAGACATTTTCACATTTCATCGTTGACTATTAGTAGTGGCGCCATCTGTGAATGGAAATCAAAATCATCTTCATTGTCTCGTTTTTTATTCATATCAAGATACAGTTTTAATAAAATGATAATTTCTTTTAAGAATTGTTTAAGTTAGCAGCGAAAAATATGCATATATATATATATTTTTAAATTGAAATCATGATCAAATATAAAAAATTTAAATCTCTTTTATCTGAAAAACAAAATAAATAAATAAAATTTTTCTGAAAATCATTTCAAGTGAGTAAGGCTAGTCGCTCTTCTTTTACTCCTAGTTTGACACATTTTCAATTCTATTATTAAAATAGTTACTTTTTATTTAAAGCTCGCTCATTTAATTAAATGAAATAACATTAAGATGAACTTGCAGCGAAGAATATTTTATCGCTAAGAAAGCGAATTTCTAACTAATCTTACACACAACTTGTAAATAGCTTCTTTCTTTCTTTCTTTCTTTTTCTTTTTTTTTTAAATCTCTTTCTATATAAAACTCTTTTCTTTAACTTTTTTTTACCTGGACGTAAAACAAAACTTTTCTAGTTTTCATATTCATATATATATATGTATATATATATATATATATATATATATATATATATATATATATATATTTGTTGTTATTGTTGTTCGTTTTAACTAACAGTTTACAGAAAGAAATCGTTTTCAAAACATTACAATCTTAGATTTTGATATATTTGTTTATATTTTACAAAATTTATACTTCTACAATTGAAATTTAATAGAATTAATACATATTGATCTTTAGATTTAATCTCGAAAGTTTTAAGGAAAAAATACAAGTTATATTATAACACTAGAATCCATTTCGCGAATATTACAGTATATATTATCATAAGATTCTGTGGAAGTCGTGGCGCAGTTGGCAAGAGCGTCCGTCTACGGTAGCATAGATAGGGAGTTCGATCCCAGGGGCTGGTATATATATATATATGTAACATTTTTTTTAATTTATTATATTATATTTTATCAGTGCTCTAAAATATTATAAAATATGTATTAAAAAGAAAATCAGAATCACCACACCACCACCACCTTTATTTATTTATTAATTAAAAAGCCTTAAAAATGGCAGATCTTTTAAGCCTAACGTGGCGATGTTTCAAAACATAAAAAAGATGGCGGAGTTTTAAGACATCTGCAATGTCTCAAGATGCGGAAAGTTGTCTAAAAATGTAAGACACTTAATTTTCGCTTAAAGAATGACCATCCGTTTAAGACATTTTTTTTAACTGAATTTAAGACGTTTTCGTTTACAGTGTGGGATTCATATATAAAAGGGATACTTCAAATTTTTCGATACTATCTATTTTAAAACTGTTATCTAATAAGCCCCTAAATGAAAGCCCACTGGTATGGCATTGTCGCAGGTAGTAGGGACAGGCACCCGAGTTTTAGAGGATGATTAAATCGCTGCCTAAGGCAGCAGAGAACTGAAGCGAGCATTTGAGCAATTTCAGTATTTGGTTTTATTTTATTTTTATAAAGCTATATAGAAAAGAGTTTCCTTTAAATTCCCAAGTAGCACAGGAACGTTCTGTGAACGTCTAATAACGGTTTCAATAGTTCAAACACCGTGTTTCGTGTCAAAAGAACGTTCTAAAACACGTTCAGAAATAGTATTATTTAGAACGTTCTGAAAATGTTTGATTTGTACCATCTATAAAACGTACAATTCTAGTTCTATATAGAACGTTCAAGTGTGACACCGTCATAACACGTTCTGTAACAGTGTAATTATAACGAATATGACAAAATGACTTTTTAGTACTATTGGTTGGGAAACTAGGTTAACTTTTAAAATTTTTGACTTCAGCTTTTGATTTTTTTACACGTTTTGTGGCGTGAGGAATCCGGAAGTCAAAAGGTTGGTATGGTATCTGTTAATGTGTATCGGCACCTATTAGTGTGATAGCCCGTTAGTTCATGTACACGATATCTCAAGAACAAATGATTGCAGAGAGATCGGACCAGTTTTAAAATATCACTTATGATATTGATAAGAATCTTATTGAGAGATTTGCAACATTCTAATTTAAAAACTTCGTAAGTTATTCGAAATTTATAATTTTTAGCATGATAGAGAATAGAGCATTTTTTACATTTTCAGTTTAACGTTTTGTTAGCACGTCAGTAAAGAATGCTTCCCAATAATCAGTAGCGGTGAGGTGAAAAAAAATTACAAAATTTTAAACTCATGGAAAAATTTTGTGGATTTTGTATTTCAGGAATCAATGTATGGAATTCGACCAAACTTGTTACAATATTAGATCTTGCCCTAAATTGGAGTTTATTTGAATTTCATTTGGGATATATCGCCCGATAGATTACGGTGCTATGCAATGAAACCCTCCATTTATGGGACGGCTATATCTCAGCTTCTATAGTGTACAAATGTATTAAACATGATATATTGGCATATATCATCATAACCTCTGCTAATACAATTTGGATGTATACATTGTCCAACAGGTGGCGTTGCTAATCTGCAATTTAATCATTTTAACGGAAAGGCAATATTTTAACTCTTGTGATTTAACAATAAATTTTGTGATACACTGAAGTTATAAGTGAAATCGATTTTATGTAAAGCTTTACTGGTCCATTTTGGATGCACATCGGCCAACAGGTGGCGTGGCTATGTTGCAATTTAATCTCATAACAGAAACGAAAAATCTCAACTTCTGTGATTTATAAATATTGTAAATTTGGTAAGTGAAATTAATATTACGTAAAACTCTACAGATTGCCTTTGGGTGCATATCGGACGACAGGTGGCACTGCCACGTTCCAATATTTTCCATTCACAGAAAGGCTATCTATCAGCTTCTGTAATATATATACTCACCAAACCTTCTGCGTGACATACATTTGATATATAATATTGATTCAATTTGGCTGTATAACGAGTAATAGTCAAACAGTTTTTTTTTTTATTATTATCATTCATAGGACATTGTTTTTTCCCCTAGGAATAAGTATGCATCATCCCTGGGGGATGGGGGAAGGGTGGATAAAAATTTTCACTATAATTATCTTTCAAAAGAATTCGATATCACCTTTAAAACGAATAATTGAAACATCGTTTTCTGATGATTTAAAACAAATTTACCGTTTTTTTTTTTTTCATTTGTAATAATAATAATAATAAACCCTTAGAAAAATACATTTTCTAAGATCTTCTATACAGCATAAAAATGATTGTCTTCTGTCATGAAAATCTATGCATTCCCCAGACCCAAAGTTTAGATACAAAAAGCTAATCACGGATGTTATTGAATAAGTAATATAGTGCTTTACGCGAGTTTCAAAGAAAATCACGGGAAAACTCCGAAAACCTAAGTCGACGAGCGTGACCAGGAATCGAAGCCAACACTTCCCGTCTGTAAGTTTCGAGAGTAGAACCTCGCGGTCTCTAATACTCATCGGGAAGTTACAGAATGAGTTTTTTTCTTCTTTTCTTTAAGCATAATTTTAAACTTTTATTATATTTTATTTATGATTCTATTTAAGTTTAAATGTTACTGATAAATTATCAATATTGATAATGTTGTTAAATCGTTACTCTGTTTGATTGTTCTTATTTTATTTTATTTATTTTCACTGAATATTTTATTCAATACTAAAATATACACTAAAACAAAATATGCTTTTCCGTTTAATTCGAGATTTTAAAATGGAAAAATAAAGTGATCTCATAAGTTTTTCAAATACTTTATAAAAATTTAAATAATTGTTTAACTCAGCTCCATTTTTCCTTAAAATATTGACCATATGTTTTCTAAATTTATGTTTCAAACGTTGAACTTTGAAACATGATTATTCCGGATGTAACAAGGGAAGAGCAGATGAAACTGACATCTGTGGATTGCATTTATTTAATTCTCGCTGACCGTGCAAATTCAAAGGTCTTGGGAATGTCGTGCCGTTATGTGAAGCGGTAATTTTAAAACGTGTAATGTAATCTGTTTTGTTCAGTTTTCGCGTTATAATGTCTTGGATAAGCTTTAGAAAAGGTAAAAATGTAATATTTTTAACCTGTAATAGTCTCTATTTTCTATTTATTAAAGTCTTATTTTAATATCAATTAAACAATCATTTTCATATCATAACAATCATTTTCATAACATTTGATACTTGTAAGTAGCATTGTATCGCAGAAAAAACTGCTCCTGTTACAGAAAACCGCTTAGAAATTATGGATTCATTTTATTAATTCAGTCTTCTGAGATGGAAATTGTTAAAATGACTATTTTTGGTTATTATGCTTCTGAATGAAGTAACATAAAGAATTTAAAAGATGAGAGCTAATTTTAAGTGAATGCCCTTCCAGACTGGTCATTATGTATTTTAAAATGCTAGTTGGAAGGGTGTTTTCTTGGAGAAATTCTTATGAAGAAAATGAGGAAGGTATGTAATTCTTTTTTTTTTCTTTTCTTTTTAAATTCTGAAGTATTTATTTAATGTTTATATGATAATATATATACAATCTAGGTTATGCAAATTGCATATTTTTAAAATAATATCCTAAGTTTCACCGACTTACAATTTTAAATATCTCTTTACTGTTATTTATTAAATAAAATATATGAAATTGTTTAACTGCATAATAAAACAAAGATTCAATTCAATTTTATTACACATCTTTATAAAAAAAGATATTCTGCTTTAAAAAAAGGACGATTTACTATATTATTTATTAATACTAATAATATTTACATTTATCAATTATTTAATATGCCATGATAGCATAATTACATCAAATGAGGTAAAAATTGCGTTGACTCAATTTAAAGAAATTTAAACATTTAAAAAATACCAATTACATTGCCATGTGGAATAAATTTAAATACCTGCAAACATCATTTTTGTAAACTGCTGCTGTAAACTGAAAATATGTATGCACACATGCACTGAAATTTAAAAATATGAAGTATGTTAAATATTTTAGAAAAATATTATGATTAAATATATATATATATGTATTTAAGTATTTGGACATTTTAAAAATTTCCTCCTTCTAACTAATTTTTAATTTTTTGTTTCAATTTCTTATTATTATAAATTAACAATATATTCTAAACTCAATTATATATTATTTTAGCGGTGTATTGGTACATTCATTTTTGAAATTATTTTTTATGTTGAAATATTAAAACTTTCTATAAACTTCAGCATTCCAATATATTTATAAACTATCCATGGACTTACAAAGTAGTACCCAGAAATGTTTAGAATATACAGGGTGCAAAGTAGAGAGCAGGCCTTTATTTGCGCAACAATTGGTCTCAAACGTCCTCCAATAAGAAAATGTATTTAAAAAAAATGTAAGAATTCATTATATGACATGTTTAAATTTAAAAAATCAATTTACTAAAAATCACAAAAACTGATAATTTTTATACAATTTTCATGACACTAATAGTGTAAGTTGAGTTCTAACCTAAAAAATATAACACAAAAAGTTTCACTTTTGTGCACCCAAAATTGTCTGAGATAGTTAGTTTCAAAATTTAGGATTATTTCGCATTTTCTCGGGCTTTATTAAAAAGTCAATAAAAAATTCTTTAATAAACCCAGGGAAAATGCAAACAAAGTCCAATTAGGATTTTTAAACCGATCCCTTATTGAAGGCCGAAATATGTTAGAAAATCCAAACTTTAAATATCATGTTCCATTTTGGAAGAATAGAAATGAAACTGTTAGGATGAGTGTCAGTTTTCTAAATATGATTATAGGGATCTGGGACTATGTAAAAATTTAGTTTTTGCAATTTTGAAAAAATAGATATTTTAAATTTAAACATGTTATACCACAAATGCTCATATTCTTTAAAACATTTTGTAACTGAAACTATATATTTGCGACCAATAGTTGCGGAGATAAAGGTATTCTCGTCACAATGCTTTGCACCCTGTATTTAAAAAAAAAAACAAACATATATATATATATATATATATATATATATATATATATATATATATATATATATATATATATGTATGTATAAATGAATTTTTAATCTTAGTTAAAGCCAAGCAACAGATATAAGATCCCTGAAACCACATAGGTCAATGAGAAGAAAATTACAACAAATTTAAATAACCTGGGGAGACTGATTGTGATTTATTGAAACATTTATATTTTATTTATTGATTTTTATTTTATTTAACTTCAGTCTAATCTTAAATTTATTCCTATATTGTTAGTTGCAATTTTAATAATTTTGCCGGTGCGTAAAAACCACATGAAACTCAAATCAAAAGATACAAACAAGCAACGAGGAAATAAAAAATTAAGACAGCATTTTAAACATTTTTTGTAGGAAAAGCTTAGAATGGTAGAAAAAAAAAAAAAAACTCGTCAAGGGTGACCCTTTTCGTTGTTGAGCACCAATGTACGATTTTGTTCGTTAGCAGCTATAATAGCAAATTGCTAGCGGGCACCCTATCGTACAAGAAATTAATTGAAGTTAGAAATGAAGAATAAATTGGAATAAATTATTTACTTCAAGAAATCAGAGAATCAAACAGAAAACAACCATGAAAAACAAACATTAATCATAGGATGACGCATTCGGAATCACAAGGATTAAAACAAGCAAAATAAATCAAGAGTTTAGTTGTATATAGCAGATGAAGAATAATGATACAACACAGCAACAGGGATATAAATTACTTTTTTTTAAATTCAAATATTGTTTGAGAAATTTTAACATACTTACTATTCCTTTAATTTCAACGTATATGCATGAAAAATTCCATATTTTATGACTGTAATTCCCAAAAAGTGTCATAACGTGCCTATATCCCTTTAAAAAATTCCTTAAATTTTTGCATTTTTAAAAAATTTCTTTTTTCCCCTAATCTGAAGATAATGGCGTTATAGTATTAATTAAGAAACTTTGAATAAACACCATAAAATGCAAGAACTCGCAACTGCTACAAACAAAGCACGGCTGCTACAAACAAAGCTGCAACGCATTCCACACACTCAACGTGCTTGTTTGCAGCTCTCGTGCCTACAATGTTCGCCTGATGAAGGGTTGTGTCTTCTTTTGACCCGAAACAGTTGGTGCGAGTTCTCGCATTTTATGGTGTTTATTCAAAGTTTTGTAATTAATACTATAACTTCATTATCTACAGATTAGGGAAAAAAAAGAAATTTTTAAAAAATGCAAAAATTTAAGAAATTTTTTAAGGTATAAAGAGACGTTATGACACTTTTTGGGGAAAGCTGTCATAGAATATAGAATTTTTGATGCATATACGTTGAAATTAAAAGAATAGTAAGTATGTTAAAATTTCTCAAACATTATTTGAATTGAAAAAAAAAAGTACTTCATATCCCTGTTCATGTGTTGTATCATTATTCGTCATCAGCTATGTAATTTTTACTTCTAAACGCTCGTACTGAGAGGATTTTTTTATAATGACGTCACATTTTTTTTTTTTTTTTTTTTTTTTTTTAACTACACTATTTTAGAACGTTTACAATACGTTTTCTGGAACGTTCTGAAAATGTGTATAACGTTTTGAAAACGTTCTAAAAACGTTTAGAACGTTCTGAGACCGTATACATAGAACGTTCTCAGAACGCTTCTATAACACCGATGGTGATAGTTACACGTTCATTGAACGTTCTCTGAACCGTACTATTGTACGTCTTCAAGATGGACAGATAGACGTCTATAACACGTTCAGAGTGAATGTTCTTAGAACGTGTTTGCAGAACAATTTTTGAACGTTCAGAGAACGTTTCGGTGCTGCTTGGGTTTAGTGACCAGCTAATAGGCAAAAACTGCTAGTGTATTATAATATGCTTCCTAGCATCAGAAAGTCATAAAACTGGAAATATTTTATAAGTCTTTTTTTGAACTGTAAAGAAATGGTTTAGCTGGGAATTTCTTAAGCTTCAGTGCCTATATAGATTTTTTCATAAACAATTTTATTTTGCGAAACTCCCAAATTGTTTTAGCCAAAATTGAACCGTTTCTTTCAACTTAGAAAATGCAGTCACCAAAAGAAGTTTCATAATAGATTTATCAGGTTTACTCAAAATAGGTTTACTCCAAAAAAACTCTTCTGAATAGTTTTGGATATAGTTAAACCAAAAAAGGGGAATGTCTCATTTTAAGTAAATGATATATATATATATATATATATATAAAGTAAAAAATAATAAATAAAAATAAATAAACGTATTATTTTATAAATATACTTACGATTGTGGGTGAAGTCAAAATATTTTACATACACAGATGCTTTTGAGACAATATATATATATATATATATATATATATATATATAAACTTTATTTTACTATTATATGGTACAGCAAATATTGTTTTTAGGTCAAACATTCGAAGCTGAGTTTCTATTATAATTACACATTTTGAGGTCCCTTAATTTGAAAGTCAGATTTTTAAATGTGGGTATGTTTGTCTGAGTGTTTATCTGTCTGTGCACTTATAATCAGCATAATTTAAAAACGGATATTAGTAAGAAATCTAATTTTAGTTTTCTAAATTTCATGAGATAGGAAAATTGATTAAAACTTTCTATTAAGGGTGTTGTTGTTTGGGGTTAATGGTGGTGGTGTTTGTGATAAAGCTAATTGGCTGCGCTTGTGTCCTACCACTGAAATATTTATTGAAATCAGATAAATGATTCGTGTACAGAAAAATAAGTATTCAAATACATTACAATACATACAATGTAAACTTCTCCTTTGTACATTTTAAGATATTTAGGTTGAAAAAAAAAAAAAAAAAAAAAAAAAAAAAAAAAAAAAACTACTAAATTAAATGGACAAGGGACGATGAATTTAGTTATTCTTGTTTACATTCTATCGTTTTTTAAATCATGTACTGACATGAAATCTACTTTTTTTTAAAAAATCTATATTTTAAATAATAAATAAATAAATAATAATAATAATAGAAATAGCCACGAACGGTCTTTTTCTGCGGAAAAATTGATACAAAATAATACCTAAATTCAAAATGCTCAATGAAAATTTTAAATTATTTTTAATCTCCAAATTTTTATGTGTTTTTTGTATAACCAAACACATCTGTATATTTAATGTTTAAATCTTAGTTACATAATCATTTACAAAAAATATATTAAAAAAATTTGAATTTTTCATGAATGTTTGTCTTGCAATTCAACTTGAGAGTTCATAATCAGTGTTGCCAGATCTGGTGAATTTTTTATTCAATAATCACGAATAATTTTGAGAAGTGATATTTGATACACATAATAGGTTATCAATCTTCGAAGTGATTAGGCAAACGTTACAGTTAAAAATTATTGGTGATTATTGAACATAAAATCTGCCAGATCATGGAACTCTGTTCGTAATAAAACTGCACTGTAAAAAGATAACTATTACCAGCTGCAAGAAACTCTCTGTGATTGGAGAAAATAGTCTTTGCAGTGCAATGTATTTTTTAACATTAAAATTATTATGAAAACCCATATTTTAATTCCCACGTACTAAGATTTAAATTACTTTATATTTTGTAAAATAAATTTGTTTATGAAATTACCCATTAATGTAACTTCGAACCTTTCAAAAGAAGAAAATTCGATTAATAGTTATCTGCTAATGTGAGAAATTTGAAATTACACTGAAGTGCAGACTGTGCTGTCCACTATGATGTTCTAAGAAAATTAATTCCTATTTACAAAATCAAAGCTGAAATTTAAGATGTCCCAATGTGGGCCATGTCCCAAGGTGCCCCACTCTCCCCTACCAGAAATTTTACACCCAAGAAAAATAAATGTAAAATTTTTAATTTTTTAAACGCTTTTAACCCTTTCGCTACAACCGGGACATATATGTCCCAAGGATATTTTATAATGTAAGATAAAATTCTTTTCTGAAAGTTATCTGTTTTTGTCTTTTAGACTTGTAACTATCATGAACAGGTGTATAAAATTGTCAGTTGAGAGAAATGACCGTCTGTTGAATAAAAGCATCACATTATTCATTTAATACATAATTTATTTTTTCCCAGAGAAAATAATATTGGTATTCAAGGGGTTAAATATTGTTTGGTCAATTGTAGAATGATATAAATTTAAAAGTATTATATAGCTTTATGCATTTTGTAACTATCTGGATATTTTTAATAGCATCGAGTTTTACAACTTTAATAAACCTTTGTCCCCGTAATACGTACTTTTTATACGTGCGAAAACATACTTTATGTAGAATATATGATAGAATATGATATAAAAAGCATTCTCTAGTTATTTACATGGATATACAAAAGAATTCAGATGCATCAGGCAACAGTTAAAAATTGCTTGAAATACATTTCAATTTGTGTTATGGGATTTTTCTGGCTGTGCTCAATTTAGATATACTATGTGATGAATATACAGTCGGCAGCAAAAGTATTCGAGCACTAACAAAAATTCCTATATAAAAAAGGTGCACTTCATACTGTTTTGTTAAATAAATCCTTGTCCAATCCTGTTCTTAGTCAGTCTAAGAACATGATTCAACAAGTATTTATTTAACAAAACAGTATTAAGTGTACTTTTTTTATATAGAAATTTTTACTAGTGCTCGAATACTTTTGCTGCCGACTGTACAATTTACAGTCAATGCACATGGATACCCAAAGTTAGTGGGATAGATTTCAAATTGTAGTCTGGGTGAACAATGATCTGGATAATGTGAAATATATATATATACACCGTGACCAATAAGTTCTCACACACTTTCAAATTTTTATTACAAGAACACAAAATAAATCATACAAAAACTTTTTGTATCAAATTAAAGTAACAATCATTAAGTATCTTTACAATAAATCCTTTGGAATAATTCCGACTTTTAGTTTCTTAACGAGCTTAAGTCTTTTTTGAAATCGATCACATGCGGCACGCACGGCTTCCATTGACATTTCCTACTATATCTTTTGAATTACATTTTTAAATTTGCTCAAATCAGTGATTTTATAGTTATTCAGTTAGGAGAGCAAATATGACCACGCAAAATAATGAAGGGGGTTGATATCGGGGGAGTTGGGGAGCCATTCATTCTTTGGCAAAAAGTCAGCTAAATTTTGACTGCACCACTCCTGAACCACACGTGCGGTATGAGAAGGGGTACCATCTTGTTTGAAGCAGAAATATTCCGCCCCATACATTCTCTGGACATTTGGGAGTAAAACGTTTTCCAAAACCTCAGTTTTATAATATTAGGCATTGATTTTTAACCCCTTATCAACGAAGACTAACGGGAGTTTTCCTATTTTGGAAATAGCGGTCCAAACCATCACAGACGAAGCATTTTGATAACGCGGAACGTAATGTTGGTTCTCAGGGATGTTATCAATAGAAACTGATCATACTCTGTCATTTTCGGGGTTGAGACTTTGCTGTAAACTGAATAGTTTCTCGTCTGAAAAGACAAATTCATCCCCAGCGTGCCAAGCAAGAATTTTTTCCACCTTTTGCTTCCATTTCATCTTAGCAGACTCTAAAACTCCGTGAATTTTAAGTTTTCTATAAACCTTGCACCCAAGGTCCTTTTTCAGAATGTTTAGCATTGACTCATTCGATATTTTGAGCTCTCGTGCTAATCTTCTAGCAGATCTTTATCCGTTTCGTCGTATCCTTTCCCTGACCCTTTTCGCAGCCTCTTTTGTCCGAACGGACCTCGGCCTGCCAGATCTTTTTCTGTCATCGACATAGAACGTCTTATTATACCTTCTGATAGTTCTGTAAATGAAATCTCTCTTCACCCCCAGGGCTTTGAAGTCTCTGAAAATTTCACCGGCTGCTCTTCTTTGACGAATTTATTTATCACAATTTCTCTCAATTTCTTCATTCTACCTAATTAAAGAAAAATTATAATTACTACGTCATATACACTTGGAATAGCTTTATAACTTACACTAAATTGCCTGCAAAATATTTGGGACTACAGCAAGACATACGTATAACTTTTTAACGTGCTTCAAAAGTTGTATGAGAACTTATTGGTCACGGTGTATATATATATATATATATTTAATTTTATAACAGTTTCAAAGATTTTAGAAATGTAGTTGCAATACTCAAATGAGCTTTATGACTGATAATGTGTATGAAATAAAACTGTTTCTGAAATATTTTCATCTTTTTTTACGTATTTTGAAACGTATACGTATTCGTATTCGTATATGTTAAAAACCGTTTTACTTCTACTGAACGACTACTGTAGGTAATGAAAGTATTGCTTTCGATTAAAAAAAATCGATATCGAGTTTTCACCTGATTTACATATTTCAAAGCCTCTTGAGTCCAAAAAAGTAGTTTTTGGCAATTGATCAGTATGTTTGTATACGTGTATACGTGTGTGTGGGGAATCTTCTGAACTAATAAAAATAGCATTACGAAACTGCAGAATTGAGACAGGTCTGGTGTACAGATGATTGTTCCAACTTCTGGTGAAAATTGGAAGACCGGAAATGGAACTTCCGGAACTAGAAGTGAACTGCAAGTCCGTATATCGAAAACGGCACTAACGATTTTCTTAAAAATTGCTATATAAACATTCTGTTAGATGTCCTTTCCTATGAACTAGTTGGTAGGTTCAGGAAAATTGATAGGTATCCTTTATAAATAGTTCAATTTCAGATCTCGCAAGTGTGTTCCTTTTTTTTCAAAATTGCCATATTAACCCCCTTTTAAATATACTTTTTTAAGTAATTGTTTTCCGGTTAAAACTGAATATGCGAAGTTCTGGTAAAAGTCAGTATCTCAAAAACAGCCCTAACGATTTTCTTGAAAATTTTTATATAAACCCGTTTTAAATTTCCTTTCTCATGTATTACTTGGTCATTACAGGAAAATTAACTGTCTTTCTTTTTGGTAGGTCAGTTTTAGATCTCGGAAATTGGAGTTTTAAAAATTGGCTCTACGGTTTTTTTTTCTTATGTTTTAACTCTCTATGTAAACTATGTTTTATATGTTTTTACACGCCATCAGATTTCTGTTATCAGAAATGTTTTCAGTGACTACTTTTTAAAGCCAATTTTATGTCTTTTGATCACATTGTCTCCCAAAAGTGCATATGATACGGGTAATAGTCAGCAATGGATTTCGTGTGGTTTTTTCGCACCAGATTTATTTATTTATTTATTTTTTACTATTGCTTCATAAAACCCTTTTCAAATATCCTTTTGCATGTATTACATGTTTATGACAAGAAAATGGACAGGCATCCTGATTAGATAGGTATGTTTTAGATTCGGAAATTTATGCTATATAAACAGCTTTACTTTTTTTTTTTTTTTTTTTTTTAATTCGCTATCCAAATTCTGTTTTTTTTTTTTTTTTTTTTTTTTTTTTTAACATATGTATCAGCTTTTTGTTACAGGAAAAATTTTAGATCTCTAGTTTGTTAGATCAATTTTTACTTTCTCTTACCCTTACGGTAGAGAAAGTATTGTTTTAGGGTCAAATTTTCGAAAGTGAGTTTTTGTTATATTTACATGTTCTGAGGTCCCCTGAATACGAAAATCATGTTTTTAGCGAATGGTTTTTGTGTGTGTCTGTCTGTTTGTGTGTCTGTTATCAGCATATCTGAAGAACAAATAGCAGAAGAAATTCCAAACACTGTAATCTAAATCTAAATATGTATCATATAGGGATGCTACACGAAGCTTTTCGTTGAGATGAAGCAAATGGTCCGTGTACAAGGACACTTAAAAGTATTCAAATATATTACGTCTATGGGGGAAATTGCAGGTAAGTAGAGTTTAACATCTATATACTGCACTAAACAAAATGATACGAATATATATTTTTTTGTAATAGAGATAGTCAACTGAGAAAAAAAAATTGTGTATGAAGGGGGCCTCGCCTCCCCCATGGGGGGGTGTCCCTCCTTTAGGGGAGTAAATTTTCATGATGGGTATCTTTTAAAAGAGCTCACCAGTACGTTAAACCATCGATCGGCGATAATTTAATATAAAGTTATCATTTTTTTTCATTTTTAACAATATATATATATATATATATATATATATTTATTTAATGTAATATTGAGAACAAATTCAACTTTTTTTGGATAATTAGTGTTATTATACTCTTAGAATAATTTAAAAACGAATAATTTTAGGAGATCCAAATGTTGTATTTTGAAGCTAATATTAGTTTGTTGCTGGAAAAGTTTGGTCAAGATTGATAAGTTTCAATGAATGTTGCGCGGGAAAATTATCTGTATAATTTTAAGTAAACTTTTAATTTTAATAACAGAATTAAATTCTATGTAAATGTAGCTGCATTAATGAAACGGAAGGTTGAGGGGGGCAGTAGTCCCCCTCACACAGAACTAATTATCATATAAAACTCTTCCGAAGCCAAATTTAAATTGTTTAATTAAGGTTTACATAACAGTACTCGTTATCGTACCTCTTAATCTCCAACCTTTATTTATAGTATTGAATTTCAGGGTAAGAGAAAGTCGTGTGAGTAATGTACCAGATTATTTATCTTCTGACCATGTTATCTCCGAGAAAAATAAGAGAAAGTACTGTGAGTGTTATACAAGGTTAATTTTAGAAGTTAAGGTAAGCTTAATAATTGAAGAGTAATGAACAGCATTTATATGAATGTCTTATGTGAATAAAACAATCACAGAAACACATATTCTGAACTTAAATATAAATAATAATAAATTTTTGAATCAACATAAATTGACACACACGCAACATTTGCGATTTTTATAATATTTATTTACAAAATTATCGAATAAAAATTGTGTACCTATTGTTGACAAACAATATTTTTCTTTTTTTATGCGAAACTAAGAAAAATATCCAAAATTATTCATTAGATGAACTTTAGATGTATGTCCATAGGATTGAAGGGAAATTTAAGAAATATACATAGAAGTAATAGAAGTAAGTAAAGAAAATTTTAAGTAGCTTTGATAAAATGGACTATATTTCTAAGAGGTCATAAAACGATACCCAAACTCGTAAAATTTTTACGAGAGTTTTAGAAATTCTTAACTGAAAAAGTTTCAAGCTTTGCGTTTCTTAAAGTTCAAACTTTATTGCCTACATTATTTACAATATATTTTTTAATTAAAAAAATATATATGTATATGTATAAAAGTTTAAAAATAATACAAATAATACATAGTTTAAAGCACATAGGTATCTTAAAATCTAGAACAAAAAGTTAAAACTTATGATGTAATGAAAAATATCTTAAAATCTAGAACATTTATTCATGAAAAAATTAATTCAGATCAAAATGTAAATGAAAGAACTTAAGTTTACAATAAAGTTTTAAATTTATGTATACTAGCAAATCCGTGCGAAATTTTCGCATTTATTGTTAGTGTTACCTTTAAAATTTGAAACTCATAAATATTATACAATTTCACCGCCTAGTTAAAATTAAATTTACCAAAATACATTTTTCTATAAAATAATCTCATCAGACAAATGTTGTCATTTCGTCTTATTAGATAATTGAGCTGAGTTTGCGTGCTTAAAAATTGCCCATTTATAAATATTTTCTTTTCCCTTGCGTATTTTATTAATTAGATCATTATCGTATCGTTTCGACAAAATATAATCGTAACTGGACCACGTTAGAGAAATATTATATAGGGCAGTTCCTTGTTTGTAAACAAACACCTCAACTTTTATGAGTGGTTGGCAAAAAGGCTTGGGAAAAGCATAGCGATGGCGGATCACCAACGGAAAATCAATGGTGGGCGGTCGATGGTGGAAAGTCGAGCGCGCTTTTTTGCCAACCACCAGACGTCACGAGGAAATGCTCTATAGACTAGCAAACCCATGCGAAATTTCCGCACTTTTATTTCTTTTCTTATTTAACTTCAAAATTTGAAACTCATAAATATTATATTAATTTCACCACCAAATTAAAATTTTACTTTACGCGTAGCCTAATTATTATTATAATTAAATTAACATTGTGCAACAGTGAAACCAAAAATCATTCAAAGAAAGATTTTTAAATTAAATTTATGGGTGACAACCCAGATTTCACACTTCCGCAGTAGTTCTACGTTTTAGTATTAAAAATACATTTTTCCATACAATAATCTCATGAGACAAATGTCGCCATTTTTTTCTTATTAGACCATGCAGCTGAGTCCGCGTACTTAAATATTATTCATTTATTAAAATTATTTTTTAATCTCGCGTTTTTTATTAATTACATCCCTATCGTATCGTTTTAACAAAATATAATTGGAATTGGTCCACGTTAGATATATTATATAGATTATATCAATTGTTTTGTGTAATCATTAAAAATATTGCCAGTGATGTAAGTATTAAATAAATGAAAAATTACGTTTTTTATAAGACAATTTTTTGTTAATGGGTCATTCTCTGAAAAGTGTTTTTTTTTTTTTTTTTTTTTTTTTTTAATTAGCTCAAATAAAATTGCTCCAATTTTTTTTTTTTAATTTTGTGCATATACACGTTAATAAAAATAATAAAAATACATACACAGTTAATAAAAAATAACATTAACCAAGCTGTATCTGATAATTTTTGAAATAGTAATTATTTTTAATAATTAGAAAAATGAGTTAATGATTGTGAGGAAATGACAAATTTCTTGTAGAAACTACTTTATAAAAATATTATTAAGTTTAGCTACATTTTCAAACACTAAATATTTATTAAAACATATTTTTATTAATATAATAGCATAAAAATGCAAATTTGATTTCTTTTAGTTAACTTTATAATGAGTGAGGGAATGACGTATAATAAAAATACTGTACTTCAATCTAACATTTGAGAGCCATATGCTATTCATTGTAAAATGTTTCCAACAGAACACAAAATGTTTTCTTTACTTTGCTTCTATATAAATTAAGTTTGACTTATATAAAGTACGTGCTGCCATTAATGGAGTAAGTAGGGGTATAATTACAGTTTGGTGAGGGAATGATATCTATTACCATTGACAACAATAATAAGTGTTCTAATTTCTTCATTGCATAATATATAAATGTAGTATAATGGATAAATAATTATTAAAGTATGTTTAATAAATTTTCACTTCAAATAATCTAAATATAGATGCTTTAATACCATATAAATCATTTTACTCGTATTTACTTTCATGTGGGAATGGGGACACAGTGAGGGAATGATATTTTACATTTCAAAAAATATTTTAAAATTATATTTGAATTCCAATAACCAAAGGATAACAAGTTTATATGCAAAACCAATTAATATTGATAGTTTGGACAGCTTTTTGTTTTTGTGCTTTTAAAAATATGCCCTCAAGACTACTGGTACATGAAATGACCACTTTTCAGAGAATTACTCTAATCATGAAAAACGGCAGTTTTTTGAGTGACGCAAGCGGAGGGACAAACGGGACGCTGCGAACTCATATATACGGCTAGTTTGACATCAAAAAGATTTGTAAAAGCCGACACTTAATATCTCAGCAAATATGCCATATTTTGTACTGATCTTTTCAAAATAGTCTTTTATCTTAGGTCTTAAGATATCCTGAAAATTTTACATTTCTACACGCAGTATGTTTTGAGATCTGAATCTCAATTTAAAGCCAAAAAGGGAAAAAGGTTGGTGTAATGAACTGAATTTCTGAAAAATATCTCTAAAACGGCTCGAAGGATTTTCATATAATTAATATATGTTATTAGTAGGATCTTTCTGAATCTAGTAACGTTTTCGTTTTTTTCAGGAAAACTCTTGTTTTTATATAAATCGCTTTAAATATGGAACTATATTACTCCGCCAATTACATGTGTTTCTTCGGGTGAAAACGCTGTTATGCGGTTCTAACTTGTGAGGTATGTGAGTTGGTTTGTTGACCGACTTGAATGTAGCCAATGAATTATTTAGAATTTTTTTTTTTAACGCAAAAGTACTTTATTACATATAAAATATTTATTGTATATATACTAAGTCAAATTCACTTAAATATATTTTCTCTTCTGTTATGAAAAAAATATTTTTGATTTCAAAATTTCATATTTAGTCAAAAAAATATTACGATAATATTTTAAATAAGTAAGTATTTTGTAATTTTAGATATTCCATTTTATCATAATAATGATGAATTCACAATTTTTTAAAGTGAAAAAATTTTTAATCATTCCTGAATATCGATTTTATAATAACTCAATGATTTGCGATTCCTATTCATGTATTTTTACGCGCCGGGAATGGAAAAAAAACAGCAAATAGAGTTTTGGCGCCATCTATCGTTTTTATTTAAAATATACTCTTTCGTAAATACATATATATATATATATATATATATATATATATATATATTTTTTTTTTTTTTCTTTTTAAAAATTAAAAATCTCTTTTGAAAATACAGTTAGAGTTTATTCATTTATTTATTTTTCAGACTTTAAAATGATACATATTTTAAATATTAACATAATAAAACTATTTTTATTACTAGCAGGCTTTGACCGCTTCGCTGGACGTTAAACTTAAATGATTTCTCAAAATGCCATATCTTTATTAATTAACCTAAGTTCTCGCTGTGATTGGTAGAGGTTTTCTCGCTCCCAATGTTAGGAGTCTGGGTCCCCACTGTCTTCGGCACAACTTACCCACTTCTTACTTCCCCACCCTCAGCGGGTGAGTTCGAAGTTTTGCAAAATCCCACTAATGTACATAATGCGTACACTTAATCAATATCCACACACCAAAATTCGCCATTCTAAGATAATTCAAAGTGAATTCAAACGGAAAAAACATGTTTTTACACATGTTTATTGCCCTCCGACTCCGAGAAGGGGGGGGGGGGATTTCGAATTTCGTGAAATGCTGTTACAATAAGTGCCGGATGCATACAAACAATTTACACACCAAATTTCGTGACCACAGAAGTCTTTAATAGACAGTATTATAAATAAATAAATACAAAAAGCACAGCTTAAGTATCGGAACTCTTTGGTGACTTTAAATATTTTAAGCCATTTTTGCGATGAACTGAATTGGCTATCTCAATTGTGCAATTAAAGATCTTGGCGAGAAACGTCCGAGCTACTTCGGTGCCGAATTTCAAATTTTGCCAAAGGGATCCAATACTAAAGCTCTTTCATATCGAATCTGGGTTGAAAACGGAAAAAGGGTAAAATAAATTAGAAATATCAGACCTATATTTATAAATTTGATACCGAATGAAAGGGGCGATTTTGCTGAATCCAGGGGTTTAAACAGTTTTTCGATGCGACAATTAGATTTTTAAAAAATAACTAAAGTATGAAATTTAAGTGGCAACGGAAAAACGGATAAAGGGAAAAATAAATTAGAAATATCAGACCTATCATTACAAATTCAGTACCAAATGAAAGAGGTGATTTTTCTGAATCCTGGGGTGTAAACAGTTTTTCGATACGACAATTAGATTTTTTAAAATTAACTAAAGTATGAAACTTAGATGGCAACACTTGATTTCAATCTTTTCATAATTTGTAGTGAAAATCACGCGAATACAAAAGTATTTAACTTAAAAATTTATTTTTATATTTTATTTTTTCATTCAAAGCATTTTAGTGAAAAAATATTTATGGCGCATGCGCAGGCGTTTTTTACACACAATTTAAACACTAATCATAATTTTGAAAATTTCTATAGATATAATTTCAAGTTGGGTGAAGACCTAAGTTTCTGCCAAGCGCCGTTGAATTCCTTCCAGCCGTTCTCGAGTGATGCCCGGACAAACGTGTTTTAGTCTTTTACCCCCTAGAGCGGGAACGGGGGAGAATTTCCGAAAAGTTGATAGATATAATTTTAAGTTGGGTGAAGACCTAAATTCCTGCCAAGCGTCGTTGAATTCCGTTTCGATATTTTATAATTTTCGTTCTGAAATTAAAAAAATTCTACCTGATCAATAAATATGAATGACAATAAAAAAAACTGCTGGTTGACAAAAAATATAGGCCCGACAACACAACAGCAACAACATATCCCAGTGTTCCATTAATTGCTCTATACGCAAGCGAAGTGTGACGCCACTGACCGTCCGTGGATGCAAGAAAATGTTTTCCGATGTTATTCGCCCATTGGATTTTTTTTTTAAAAATTATTAAAAATCGAGGAAAATTATTTCCCGATTTTAATTCCCATATTTGCGTATATTATATATGTATTAGTTATCATGTGCATGTGTTAGATTGAGTTATTTTGCTGTCAAATTGACAAAATTTTAATTTTAAATTTCAAAACTCTGTTGTCCTTGGCGTTTTTGTATTTGGCGATCAAAAGCGTACTACGAAAATATACATGCCAGATGTATATTTTCGTAATATGTATTGTGCGAAATATTGTTTCATATTATTCATTACTCTCTTAATATAAGTTTTTTAAATAACCATGATTTTTGAAAGGAATTAAATTATATTCGCCAGATAATTTGGCGATATATATTTTTTTTTTCTGCCAAGGATGACCAATATCAAATCTATTCCGCTGCAACATATTAGTATCTTATATCAGATACTGTATTTAGACATTTGAAAACAAATTTCACTTCATAGGAAAAGTTTATGTTTTCAATGGAATGTGGAAGTTTTTTTTATCTAGAGTTTTGAAATTTAAAATTCAAATTTTATCAATTTTAGAACAAAAACAACTTAATCTAACGCATGCACATGATAACTAATACATATCTAAACCTAAATATGGGGATTAAAATCGGGAAATAATTTCCCTCGATTTTTAATAATTTTTTACGAAAAATCCATTGGGCGTTTTAACATAGGAAATATTTTTCTTGTATCCACGAGCGGCAAGTGACGTCATCACTTCTCTTGCGTATTTAAAGTCCTCATAATAAGAAAAAACGATTCACTTCATTTTACCAAAATACTCTTTTTTAAGACTATCGTACATCCTGTGGAATATGGAAGTTTGCCATTTTTTTTTTTTTTTTTTTATCTAGAGTTTTGAAATTTAAAATTCAAATTTTATCAATTTTAGAACAAAAACAACTTAATCTAACGCATGCACATGATAACTAATACATATCTATACCTACATATGGGGATTAAAATCGGGAAATAATTTCCCTCGATTTTTAAAAATTTTTAACGAAAAATCCAATGGGCGTTTAACATAGGAGATATTTTTCTTGTATCCACGAACGGCCAGTGACTTCACCACTTCGCTTGCGTATTTAAAGTTCTCATAATAAGAAAAAACGATTCACTTCATTTTACCAAAATACTTTTTTTTAAGACTATAGTAGATCCTGTTTTCAAATTTTCTAACTAACTATCCAATAACTACAGACACTCCATGCTAACCCAAATTCACCTCTACTCGATACCTCCAACCAGCTATCCGCGATTGTAATGAAATGCTCACCCTCTGGTGGGCTAAGGTGAAATTATCACACCACTGATAGCTTTCACGCTGAAACAATGATAGAACAACAAGAAAGAAAAATAATAAATACACGTGTGGCTATTATATTTACTAACAACTGCAGTTGGGAAAGCGCCATCTATCGATCATTACAAACGCGGATCTCACCCACAACATCGCCAAAATATCCAGGATCCAGCTAGGGACTTTTTCATTCTCAACCGAACATTTTACCTTGACTCGACATTATCACCTTAGACTACGCTACTTTCAATACTCATTTCAACTGGTGACCTTTACTTGCCCAACCAAACATTCTATCCCAACTATCACTTTACACTAATTTCAAAACTAAAATCAACTGGCGGCATTTACGTACTAAACTCGACGCCAATCATACCTTACAATGTAAACAAACAATGAAGCTTGAAAAAATATTTAAAGACTTTAATACTTTTTTACAAATATTTTAAGATTTTTAAGGCTTTAATATGTTTTAGAAATATTTTAAGCGTTTTTTTAATGAAACAGTCAAAGAGTCGTTCATTCGTAATTAAAAAGTTGTCCATTTGGAATTTGTATTTTCTGAATGGCAACAGTTTTGGTTTGTTTTTATTTGGTATTGCATTGTTTATAATCACGAAGTTACATAATTCTATTTATAGGTTCATGTTTATAATAGCCAGTCATCCGTTATATTTAATTTAGACATTTAAACATTACAATTGAATAGTTTTTCAAGGTTTTATAGGAAATAAATAAGAATATGTGCGATACAAAACATGTATGAAAAAGATCTGTATGTTTCCTAAGTTGAATTAAACAAACGGAGAAAAAATGGCTGCCAAAAGTTTCTGTTTTGAAGCGGTACTAACCGGATTCGTTCATGACAGATGAAGGTCATTATATATATTAATACGTTAAAATAAATAAATAACATCTTTACTTTGAAACCCATAATAATTTATTTTAAAAAAATTATTCTTCCTTTTCTTTTCTTTTTTTAATTAATTAATTTGTGCATGAAAATTCTATTTCATAAATATATTTACAATTACAATAAAGGAAAAAAACTTCCTTTAATTTTAAATAACTATTTCCACCTGTTTCTAAACAAGTTATTTTTTTTTTAAACGAAAAAAAAAGTTAAATGTGTATGTATATGATTTTAATGTAAACTACTAGATGGCGCCACTACATTTAATTTATTTTTCTTAAAAAAAAAAGTTAAATGTGTATGTATATGATTTTAATGTAAACTACTAGATGGCGCCACTACATTTAATTTATTTTTCTTAAAAAAAAAGAAAGAAAGAAAAAACTTTTAATTGCTTCGAAAACATGTAGAAATAATTATTTAAAATTAAAGGAGGGTTTTTTGTTTATTGTAGTTGTAAATACACTGGTCAAAAAAATTAAGGATCAGCCCGTTTTCTCTTTCTCTTCTTTTGCACATAATTTTTAAACAAATAAACATATGAACATAAAATTTGGATGGCCTGTTCATTATCATATTATTAACCGAATCTTATGTAATTTTAGCATAAGAATAATTTTTAAGCTAATAAATATTCAGTTTTCTCGCAAAAGTAAGCTTTGGAAAAAATGAAAAATTTCAACAAATTTAGGAAAGAACACATAATGAAAAGTGGTGTTAAGGATGCATTAGAGATAGGTAAAGACGCTCATACCTTGAAATGTTAAACTAAATCTCGATTTTTCTTTTTGTATTAACTTTTCTTTTTCTTTTATAATGAACTTTTTAAAAATATATAATTACTAATTTGTAAACTATACTCAGCACTAGAATAATAATGATGCCGAAAAATAATTGTATAATGAAAATCTTATCCAATTTTCATGTTTGTATGCATATTTTTTAAAAAGTTATTCACATGCGAAAAGAAGAAGAAAAAAAAAAAGAAACAGAAAATGAGTGCAGGTAGAAAGATTTGGTTGTAATCTAACATAGGAACGCGTGTGCGTCTTTACCTATCTGTAAGGCATCCTTATGACCATTTTTCATTAAGTGTTCTTTCCTAAAATTATTGAAATTTTTTATTTTTTTAAAAGCTTACTTTTGAGAGAAAACTGAATATTTATTAGCTTAAAAATTATTCTTATGCTAAAATTACATAAGATTCGGTTAATAATATGATAATGAACAGGCCATTCAAATTTTATGTTCATATGTTTATTTGTTTAAAAATTATGTGCAAAAGAAGAGAAAGAGAAAACGGGCTGATCCTTTAATTTTTTTGACCAGTGTATATTTGTGAAATAGTATTTTTACGCAGAAATTTCATTTTTTTTAAGCTTAACTTATATTTTCCATAAAATTTTTCTCCAGGTGATTTTATCTTATTTTTAAAATTATAGAAATGTAAAGCTTAATTTATATTTTGTCTATTTTTTCCCCCAAACGTTTTAGATGAAAATATATACGAAGTAATTTTTACTTGCACTTTTGATGAAAATTTAATTTGTGAATATTGGAGCAGTATACTTAGCCTCAAAAGGGGAATGTAATTCTCTAAAAAGAAACTTGCAAAATGTAAATTACGTAATTCTAAGTTAAATTTGAAATTTTTCACTTATTTTTCTTTCTTTCTTTTCTTTCTTTCTTTCTTTCTTTCTTTCTTTTTTCTTTCTTTCTTTCTTTTTTTTTTTTTTTTTTTTTTTTTTTTAGAGTTTGAGAATCCCAGTCAATAAATTTTTCTAGTGCGAAGCTTCTCCATTTGTTTCCAAGTGGCAGGCTACTTGGAAATTTGTCAATATCATAACGTTTGAAATACTGAATTAATTCACACTAAATTTATAGTGTAGATTTATCTCAGAAATGTATTTGATATGTTCATTTGCCAACTTAATCCACCCTCTTGTTTCCCTGTGCCAGCACACTGGAAATTTCAAATTTACATTAGAAAGGTTTTATGAACAGATTTGCTTAAAACTCCATATACACATAGCTTTCATTTATAAATCCACTAAGTCCATTAATAAATTGTAGCTGCCATTTTGAAAAAAAAAAAGGTGGCAACTTCATAAGAGAAGATAAATTAGTTTACCCATCCTAGGAGCCAGAAGGACTTGTTTTAATTTTTTGATCAATTACCACTAAAAAGTAATGATATCAGTACAAAAAACCCTTAACGGCTTAAAAGTTTGTGACGCCGCTACTTTAAGGCTATAAGAATTTGAAATATGACTCTTAAAAATAATGATATCAGATTTTAAGTGACGATTTGCAATTAGTTAAAATATACATAGATTTTCTTATTTGATCATTCACTTTTATCTTTTATTTATACTTATAATGCTAACGTAATATTTTTAACTTCAAGATCAGACAGATATATAAAATACACTCACTGATGCTTTTTCATTCGCATTTCAAATTCAAAGTAATAGTTTTAAAAGGAATGATATAAAAATTCCAGTGGCGCCTCGGTGTTATTTTAAAAGATTTGTTTTTAGATTCCATTAAAATTACTTTTGTTTTGTCTAATAAAGTATATTTACACATTTAAACAGTGCTTCTAATTTTCAAATATACTGTCAAATAATTATACTTTCACTGAGTTAGCATTATAAAGTAAAATTATTTATTTCAATAAATTGATTTATCTTTTGCGTCACGCTATCCAAAACTGCAAGTAAAATTTGTGTAAATGTTTTCTTTACGTAACACTACCTCTTTGAGCAAATTTTTACTTAGTTGGACACTATGATACTATGTTTTGGATAGCGTGACGCAAAAGATAAATCAAATTATTGAAATAAATAATTTTACTTTATAATGCTAACTCAGTGAAAGTATAATTATTTGACAGTATATTTAAAAAATTAAAAACACTGTTTAAATGTGTAAATATACTTTATTAGACAAAACAAAAGTAATTTTAATGGAATCTAAAAACAAATCTTTTAAAATAACACCGAGGCGCCACTGGAATTTTTATATCATTCCTTTTAAAACTATTACTTTGAATTTGAAATGCGAATGAAAAAGCATCAGTGAGTGTATTTTATATATCTGTCTGATCTTGAAGTTAAAAATATTACGTTAGCATTATAAGTATAAATAAAAGATAAAAGTGAATGATCAAATAAGAAAATCTATGTATATTTTAACTAATTGCAAATCGTCACTTAAAATCTGATATCATTATTTTTAAGACTCATATTTCAAATTCTTATAGCCTTAAAGTAGCGGCGTCACAAACTTTTAAGCCGTTAAGGGTTTTTTGTACTGATATAGACTAGGCTCAAAAGTAAGAAATCCATCATTTAAAGTGCAAGAAGCATTTCATGTAACAATCGAGGAAACAACATATTTGGGGTATTTCGACTCTGCTGAGTACGAATCTGCCTGTTGCCAAAGCGAAATTTGGACCGGAAGTCCAGTATCCAAGATGGCGGCCAAAACTCTGTTGTCCTATATCTCCCTTGTCTGTTGGCTTAAAATAATGATTTAAACGTTTACATAGGGATCGGATGCCAAATACATTGCAATGCTCAAATTGTACTTACTTTAAGCTTGGAATGCATGGGTTCAAAGATGGTGCCTGTGCGACTTGTTGTACTTGGAATATAAAGTCCATAAAATATATGGTTTTTTGGTTTTTTAATGGTTGAATAGGTACTATGTAATACATACTTGCCAAAATCTCATTAATAAGGGTAAAATTGTTAACGGTTCCTAGAAAAAAAAGGCCCCTTTTTTCATACCACTTTATTTTTAGAGTAATTTTCTTTAAATGTTGTTATGATTAAATAAGAATAAAATTCCTCTAAAAATGACTGGTGTGAAAAAAAAAAGGCGCGGTACTAATAATTTTACACTTTATAATGAGATGGTTGGCAGGTATGCAATCTATTGTGTGAGTTTGTGCTTTCAAGCAATTCTTTATACCTTACGAAATGCAATTTGGCAACAAAACTCTGTTACTGAAGGTAGTCACTTTGAGCATTTTTAGTCATTTGTATTTTTGCAGGATATGGAGTCAACGGCCATGTTAAGAAAATCGTGACTTTTTAATACTTACGAAAATTTTAAGTTATAAAATTCATAGTCAGTGATGTTCATAACAGTATCCTAAGCGATCCCCTATTCTGTCATGTTAAGAAATTCTTTAATTTCAAATAACTTACAACATTTTCAAAGTATTAAGGGATTAAATTCAAAATTAAGGAATTAAATTCAATTTTATTCAGTTTTCAATATAATTTTTTAAAATTAATCCTAAATTTTCTTAATATTGAGGTTCTTTAATTTATGAAAAATAAGTTTAGCCTTAATTTATATTCAGTGAAAAGCCAAAATAATTAGTACACCTAAACAATATCATGGAGGGTCTCCTCTAGTGCACAGATTTGCTGCAACATTACTTGGCATAGACTCGACTAAAGTCTGAAGGTGTGCTGGAGGTAATTCACAACATGTAGAGCAATCTAAAAATCCATGCGAGGGGGAGGAATAAGTCTGAACAGCACGTTGAGAGACATCTCGATATGCTGAATAATGTACATGTTTGAGGATATAGGAGGCCAATGGAGGTATTTAAAGTCAGACGATTATTACTGTAGCCCCTCAGTTTCTATTCCCAACGTCTGGTGAGTCGCATTTTCCTGCTGGAATCGTCAAAATCGTCGGCATGCACAATGAACATGAATGGGCACAGGTCATTGGACGGGATGCTTACGTATCTGTTACTTGTCAGAGTCATGACTAGATGTATCAGGGGGTCTCATATAACGCAAATGCACATGTCCCATGGCTTGACAAAGCTTCCACCAGATTTCCCAGTCCCCTGTTGATATCTAGTGTCCATAGATTCACGAAGTTGTCTACATAACCGTACATGTCCATCCGACCGACAAAACTGGGAACGACAATCGGCAGACCAGATAGTGTGTTTTTAGCCATAACAGTCTAATGGATATATCAGCGGGCCCAGGCTTGATGTAAAGTTTTGCGTCGTGATACCAACAACGATATACGAGTGGGCCTTCGGCTCTGAAAACTCATATCAATGACGTTCCTTTGAATAGTTTGCAAGCTGGCACTTGTTGATGCCCCACCAGTGAAATCTGCAGCAGTTTGAGGTAGAATTGCACGTTTTTCAATTTTAATAATTCTCGTCATTTGTAGTTGGTCTCGTCTTTTCTAAATTTTTGGATTCCCTTTTCCGGATTTTTTGCCGGCCACAGCAATATCAGAGATTTGACGTTTTACCGGTTTTCCGATATTCATGGTACACTAGGGAAACGGTCGTACGAAAAAATCCAAACTTCACCGGTACTTCGGAAATACTATCACACCTCTCTAGTGCATCAATTATAATGCCACACTCAAAGTCGCTTAAATTTGAATAATATAACACTGTAACAGCAGGAATCAATCGAACAGCTTTGGCAGACACCTGTTATTTTAAAATCACTACAGCATCGCGTTACTCAGATTGATTACATTCATCTGTATTTGCATATGCACGCCTATACAAGTTTTTTGGTTCTTTAGTTTATATTATACATATCTATATCTATCTATCTATCTATCTATCTATATATATATATATATATATATATATCACTATCTCAAAATTTATGACTCATAATAGCATTAATTTATATTTTTAATATAATTATGATATGAAGAAAATAAAACTCAATTTTTTTCATTTTCGTTTTCTATCATTCGAAAGTCAGTCCTATTCATTTTGTAATGAGCATCCAATTTCTGTTTTATGTTCTATTAAAAAGAAGTGCAGTAGTTCAAATCTAATACTCAAAAAAAAAAAAAAAATAAAAAAATAAAAAAATAAATAAATAAATAAATAATAATAATAATAATAAAAGAAAAGAAAATAAAATAAAAGAAAATAAAAGAAAAAGTTCTGTGACGGCTATAGTACACTAGTTTTAATCTAAAATTAACTTTATTTTTACATTACACGGAGAAAAAATTCTCTAACTGACATCTAGAATCTAGTTTGTGGCTGTAATAAAAATAGTTCCATATCGTCCTTATACATTCTAGTCCCCTTTGAAAGCGAGTTCTATGAACCCATATTAGAATTTTAGAGCAATTGCCTATATTATCGAGGACAAACTTATTTAGAAATCTCTGCAAATACATATGAATACAAGAGGCTAGCTTTAGCAACTATAAATTTTGTTTATAACCCAATTCTTGAAAATCAAGCGAGAATTTCTCGCAATAGAAAGGATTCATAATATTTAGAGTATTCAGACTATGATATTCAGAGTTTTACCATCTAGAAATGTGTAGATTAGAAATTCTCGATCATTTCGTTTATTCAGCTTATAGGTGTACCTTATACGCATAGCTCGGAAATCTATATTTCTAGTTTAGGGATTGAGAAACTGACCACTTATTTGTTCTAGATGAAAGCGGTACATTTTGTTTTTTTCTCAGTGTACAAAAGGAGATTGTAGACTCTTAAAAATGAAAAGCACTATTAATGTACATCTCGAAATTACATAAAATAAATCTATGTGATAATTACTCAAGATTTCACGCTGTATTTCGGCCTTTCTTTTCCAGCTTGCTGAAAAGAGTATCTTACTTATTTGAAATTGAAACAATCCTTGTGAGCTGTTTCAATTTTAGATGTTTGTTTACAATGTTTATATCTTGTATCGATTCAGACTTTTCGTGTATCTTTCTGCAACACTGTATTTTAATTGCTGAGATGTCAGTGGAGGCCTCCATGTGGAGGTCTATAGACGGTATTTCTTATAAGTGCATTTTAACATGATTATACTCCATTAAACTTAATTAAATAAACAAACATTAATAGAATGTATAAAAAAGCAAGGTATATTTGAAAATGGACAGCATAGAATAGGTAATAAGTTTACAGGACTACACAAAATAATTCCGATAATTTAAGGAATCATTTTGCACGAAATTCGGTACAATTGCTTATGAGTTAAAAGGAATTAACACAGGACTATGAGTTACAAGGAAATAAATATATACATATATATACAGATAGGTACAGTCGGTAACAAAAGTCTCCGAACACTAGCAAAAATTCCTATATAAAAAAGTACACTTAATACAGTTTTGTTAAATAAATCCTGTTCTTAGTCAGTCTAAAAACAGGATTCGACAAGGATTTATTTAACAAAACTGTATTAAATGTATTTTTTTTACATAGGAATTTTTGCTAGTGTTCGGATACTTTTGTTACCGACTGTATAAACAGACGGATACAACGGGGGGTTGAGGGGGAGATACCTCCCCCCCATAATAATTTCTATCTATGTAGTGAGTTAATCATATACATAATTATTTTAAATACTATATAATAAATAAAAATAATTTGCTGAGTAATGAATGATACAAATAGGACGTTGAAGCTCCTGATCTGCAGATCCACAAATAGTTTTCGTTTTAAGCAATAATATTTATAACAAGTGCTATAGATAAGAAAAGTTTTTTGGATATATCTCGTTGGGAAAAATATTTTTAAGCAAACATTTTTAAACAAAAATATTTTATACAGCACTTTGTTTTACAAACAAGTACGTTCCAGGACAGCATGATTTTTAATTTGAATTACTTTTGATACCACACATAAATAGATTGAAAAATGTGTGACCCAATAAAAAGATCAAGTAACAGAAGTATATAAAAAGTTTGAATTCTTTACACAACTACAATCAGTACAACAAAAATCTTTTTGAACCTCTTTATCACGTATTGGATGCTCTAAGTTTCCTATTTTTAGAATGAAACACGAGAAAAACTTTTGCAGAACACGTCTTTTCTACCTTAAAAAGAGAAAATTCGATAAAGAAAGAACACAAAATATTTCACGTTTCTTTCTTTATAAAACTTTGGAGAAAAAATATTTGAAGGTTTTTCCTCAAAAATCCTGTTAACTTTCAGAATTACGAAACTACTTTTATGCAACAAAACACTATCTCGAAAAAATCTTATCTTAAAAAGTAGCATTATTTGTCAAGAAAATATTTTAATATGAAACAGAAATATGCCTAATTTCAAAAACTTGATGAAGTTATAAAAAAGTGTTGTGTTAAAGGTATCAGTTTTTGTACGATCTTCAAAATAGTTACATTTCGTTACTTCTGTTATTGTGAAAATTTGGGAGCTTATGGAATTTAGATTATGTTATAGAACGTTAGGAGGCTTTATATGGAGCGTAATAAAGGATTAAGTTTACACAAAAATATTGGCAAAAGATAAAAAAGCATTTTAGTTTATTTATTTGTTCGTTTTTTAATTTTGTAAAAAGACAATAATTTATTCAAAAACTTTTAAGATGAGATAATTAAATACATTAAAAATATAAAAACT
This sequence comes from Salticus scenicus, assembly GCA_963930645.1. Taxonomy (NCBI): domain Eukaryota; kingdom Metazoa; phylum Arthropoda; class Arachnida; order Araneae; family Salticidae; genus Salticus; species Salticus scenicus. The sequence continues at coordinate 61,648,957 of OZ005656.1, forward strand.
CATTTTATTTAAAAAACATGAAACATGATGTATGTTAAACATTTCGTTTAAATAAACTGTGTTTTTAATTTTTAATGTATAATTATTTCATTTTAAATTTTTTGAATTTTATTCAACAATAAGATCTATAAATAACGTTTAATTATGTTAAAATAATTTAAATGCACTATTTTAAAAGCATTAATTAAAAATGTTAAAATTATTATTTCATCAAATTATTATTCAGGTTTTTATTATTATATTAAAAAAAGTAAACTGAATTCTGGAAACTACTTTAAAATTAGTTTTCGTTCATATATATTATGTTGAATTGAATAGAAGTACTACGATATATATGAATAATTATTTTCTAGAAAATGAGAACGACTAAAAAAATAAATGATATAGGCATTATTTTAGCTAGAGAGGGAAAAAGAAAACTGTCAAGAAAAGAATGGTTTTCGGCATTCTTGGAATTTTAAACTTTTTGTGATATTACTGTTATCAAACCATACTCAAAAGAAGCGATAACACTGGTCAGCAAGATATTTCGAAAATTAAATAAAAGTAGCAAATTCTAATGGATTACATCATTCTATATTGTTAAAGTCGTAAAAGGTAATAAAAGGGAAAATTAGATCTTATTATTTTTTACTTCTTTCTATATATATATATATACACAGAGAAGTTTTGGATTCGTGAAAATTTTTGTTTTGATGGCTTTACACGTTTTAGGATGTCCTGAACACGATTTGACAGTTAGAAAATGTCTGCCTGTGTGTCTGTGTCTCGAAATTTCATAGTTAGCATTTTTCAATAGTTCTCCACAAACAATTTAACTCCTATCAAAAATATTTATATTTATTTCACAATAAATTTCCCTATCTAAATTATTAAGCAAAAGGGCCTACCTAGATTCGTCGAAGGAGTGAGACAGCCATTTCTCATATTTAATTCCAAAATTCAATCTTCTGAAGTGACCTCTTTTCATTAGACGAATAAATTCACATTCTCTAATAACGAAACGCATACCTTGTTTGTCTTTTTAAACTTTAATATCACACACAAAATTAATATTTTTGGGAAAGGATATACACCATCAGGCCTACACTAATTTCCAAAACCACACTGACCGAAAACGCATAGTATCAACACTTCTGCAAAATAGAGGAAAAAGTTAAACAAAACAGATTAAAGTTCAAGCGTTCAAAAGTCTGTTTTTGATTTTCATCAAACGGAGGGGTGTCTGGTCGGGACTCTCCCTTAAGTTCAACGGGGACTAGAACTCAACCCGAGGCATCACACCATCCCGAGTCGATCTGGCGGACGGACAACTCTTCCTCGACTGGTAGTGACAGCGTCATGTAAGATGTCAGAATCAGTTAGTTCTGAAGGACAATTCTTTTTGATAGGACAGATCATAATTCGCGCTGTTGTTTTCACCTTCGCAATACGAGCAACGTTGCCTGTACTGAATAATATCTCGATAATCCGCCCTAATGACCAGTCCACTCTTTTTGCATTGTCAGTCCAAATGAGAACTACGTCTCCTTGTTTTAGGTATATGAATTCTTTATTTTTCATCAGAGTTTGTCATAGCATGCCTAGGTATTCACTTCAAAATCTGTTACACAAATTTTCTCGAATTTTCAAACGGTATAAATAACGTTTATTGATGGTTCTGTTGTCAATAACAGTTAATTCAGGCATTCCTATTTCGGATGTCTCCTGAAAAAATATTGCAGGGTTAAGAGTTCGAGATCTTCACTATGTTCCGATACATATGTCAGAAATCTAGCGTTTAGGATACTCTTACAGTCAGAAATTACAGTGATCATTGGACTACCCCTTCTAGCTACGAATCGAGAAAAGCCGAGTATAGAATTGTCTATTGAAAGTGAAGTTACTAATTCGAGGAGTACAGCTCTGAAAACTGCACAAGTAATAAATAAAATCCATGTTTTCGATTCATCTTTAAGATAGAGAAGGCCGGTAGATCCATTCCGACAATCTCAAAAATAGGTAAGACACTTTCCGTAACATCCAAAATCTGACATTAGAAATTGTACGTCACAATGAGCCAATTGTCGATGTTTCTACATTATGAGCTGTTCAATTACATGGTGATTCGATGGCAATACCACAGGTAATCGAAAATTATGAGTATCTTCTCTCATAAAAATTTTAGTTTTTATTCTAATAATCCGTTAGAATCTGAGATATTGCGTAGAGATTTTAATTTAGGATCTAAAAAATCCGTAAAATGTTCACGTTGTACTAATTTTATAAATACAGTTTCTGAGTTTCGCAATTCTTCACTGTTTAGCAGACCAATTGTTCGATTTATTTTAAAAGTTTTTGAATTATTACAGAAGCGAAAAATCCATCCTACTACACGTATAATTTTTGTGTAAGAAGAATACGGAAGGTAGAATTTGGCTTCATTATTTTCCAAATTTGCAGCAGTAACTATTGTTTTTCTTCTTTCTGCATTTATTATGTTTATATTTGGCACTATGTTGCTCTTAGGCCAATTTACTTATGTTGTGAATAACCAGGAGGGACTCAGGAGCCATTCAGATTTAACTAGTGATTTCACTGAACACTCACGTGAGGGCAAATCGGCTAGATTTAAATGAACAGATATAAAGTTCCAGGAATTCGGAGAGGGCATTTTCGTATTTCTCTGACCCTATTTTCTACAAATGTTCCCCAATGGCCTACTCCTTTTATCTATAGTAAAACATCCATGGAATCAGACCAATAAACAACGTCAACATTATCTAACTTTAAATATTGGTTAACAGTATCGGCTAATCTAGTACCAATGCAACAAGCCAGTAAGACGGGGTTGGGGGAATGGATTTTTCCTTCAACAAAGCGACTCTTGAGCGCGCCTGAACTAGTTGACAACTAACTTGATCGTGAAATTCGTTTCTCAAACAAACACACGTAACATACGAAAGTTTACTGGCATCACAAAAACACATGCAAAGACAATCTTCCCGTAGACAGATTTAAATCAGAAATTCGTCTAGGTATGGAGATATTTTTTAACTCCAAAATATGATTTTTCCATTTCTTGAATTGCTTAATTATCTCATCGGGCAATTTGTGGTCAAAAGAGGCCCTAATTTTCCAAATTTTTGCAAAAGTAATTTTAGATTCAAGGTCACTGAACATGTCAAGCCTATTGGATCGAATATCTTATGCGTCAAGGACAAAATAGTTCTCTTCGTTACGAACCCCTCTTCTAATTTAAAATTCTTATAATCACATGATAAAGTATCTTCCTCTATATCCCATATTAACCCGAGCAAAGGCATTTTTTTATCGATTTCAAAATCAATCATTTCTCTGTCCTGGCGATGATTATAACACCAGCCGCAAAGGTCGAATTTAGCCGAAGCAAAGAGTTTTTGCGCTTCAGTACGAATAATTATAAGATAAAATTTTTTTTATAAACCATGTTTTTAAATTTTCTGTTGAATCATATAAACGCTACTGAAGGCAGCCGGAACCCCAGCAATTGGATAAAAGTATTAAAAATATTCCTTGCTATCGTCTTTTGAGCTATTATAAAAGTTTCAAATGGCTATCTAGCCGGGAAGTTAGTTAAAAGTTGATTGCAAGCTTTTTACTGGAAACGCTGCCGTAGGCAGCAGGGTCCCGAAGCAATTGGATAAAAATATTTTTAAAAAGCATTTTCACCGTATTCGGAACTATTCCGAAAGTTTCAAATGTCTAGCTACTCGAGAAGTTAGCTAAATAAATTTTCTGTTGAATCATATGAACGCTGCCGAAGGCAGTAGGGACCTGAAACAGTTGACTAAAAGTATTAAAAAAAATGTATTGCCACCGTGTTCTGAGCTATCCTGAAAGTTTCAAATATCTAGCTAGTCGGGAAGTTAGTGAAAAATCTATTGCAAGCTTTGTACTGGTATCGCTGCCGAAGGCAGCAGGAACCCGAAACAGTTGACTAAAGCTATTTAAAAAAATGCATTTTTACCGTGTTCTGAACTATTCTGAAAGTTTCAAATGTCCAGCTAGTCGGGAAGTTAGTTAAATAAATTTTCTGTCGAATAATATAAGCGCTGCCGAAGGCAGTGGGACCTGAAATAGTTGACTGAAATTATTAGAAAAATGTATTGTCACCGTGTTATGAGCTGTCCTAAAAGTTTCAAATGTCCAGATAGTCGGAAACTTAGTGAAAAATCGATTGCAAGCTTAGTACTGATAACGCTGCCGAAGGCAGCAGGAACTCGAAACAGTTGGCTAAAGGTATTAAAAAATGCATTTTCACCGTGTTCTGAACTATTCTGAAAATTTCAAATGTCTAGCTAGTCGGGAAGTTAGTTAAATAAATTTTCTGTCGAATGATATAAGCGCTGCCGAAAGCAGCGGGACTCTAAATAGTTGACTAAAATTATTAGAAAAATGTATCGTCACCGTGTTGTGAGCTGTCCTGAAAACTTCAAATATCTAGCTAGTCGGGAAGTTAGTTAAAAATCGATTGCAAGATTTGTCCCTGACAAACACACAAACAAACACACAAACAAACAAACAAGAATCGAAGTTAATAAAAACATGGTAAAATAGTCCAATTCATATAAGGAATCTACACTAGCCCCGCAATTATCTACATACAATGATTCCTTGAGTTTTAACTCTACATCTTTTACGCCGTCTGATGCTTGATCCAGGTGATGAACAAGTGTTGCTTCGAGGAAAAATGGGTGACTGAAAAGTCTGGAAACCACTCTACAATGTTTACAAGTGACCCGATATTCAGAATTTCCAGAATCGTAAATAATCTCTGTCCCCCTCGTTCTAAGATATCTGTTAAAAAGCGCTACGGATGTCCGCTACGACGTCTATTTTTCCCCATCTGAAGCGATTCAAAACTGAAAAAATTAATTCAATCAAATTAGGCCCCTTCTACATTCATTTATGGAAACAGAATCCCTAACATATGCCTAACCATCGAAAACAAGTCTGAGTTTCGTCGTCGAGTTCGGTTTTATTACCTCCTTGTGAGGTAAATAGCAAGCATTACTCAATTTTCACTTTCTCTATAACCCCCTCGGATCCCCATTCATTAAAAACCTGTTCATATTCTCTCACTAATTCGGCAGATTTAAGAGAATTTACATTATTTTTAATCTTTTTCCCGCTAAATCTCTATTATCCAAAATATTCGGATGTCCTTCTATCCACGGAAGACAGACTTTATATCTCCCATCATTTTCCCGACATACCGTTTCTTTGAAACGTTTCAAAACTAATTCTTGAATTTCTTGCTTGAACTGCTTTTCAAGCGGGCCGGTTATACCCAAGGAATCCAAATTCCATAAGTTCGTGATATTTGCTTCATTTACATACAATGAAAGGATCGTAAGAGAACTATATTTATCCCTGCTTTCAATTTCACCCATTGCAGTCAAACCGAGAATCGTTTGTATAGCTACCAATCCACAGAATATATTTTTCATTTTCCCAGTAAACAATTTCCCTGTGACATCTGCCCCTAGCAAAACATGTATTTCGTTTTCATTGTTTTCATATAAACAATTTCTACTTTTAGGACAAATATAACTCAGAAAGATATTTTTTTCTTTTAACGTTCTAAAACAATTAATACTGTTAACCTTGGGAACTGTTATAAAAATCCTTTCTTTTTCTGTGACCTCGATTACAATGTTTTTGTTTTCCTTTAATCCCTTTAAGTTAATAGAATATCGATTGTGAAACACTGCTTTCTCGGTACCTCCAAACAGCTCATGAGTAACTTTCACTTTTCCTAAACATTCTAAGTTTAACTTCTTTGCTACAAAACTAGATACGTATGATTTTGACGATGCTGTATGTAAAATAATTCTTACAAAATGTTTATTTTCTTTATTTTTTATGCGAGCAATTAAAGTTTGTAGGTACACCTTATTTTCTGAGTGTTCATTTATTAAAAGTGCACTGTCTTGATCTTTCGCAAGAGATTTATCTTCACAAGGTTGATGATACTTAAAACACATCAAAGATGTGTGTTTTCCTTGACAAGGTTGACAATTAATGCTTCTTTTACGAAATTTAGCTATACGTTTCTTTAATTTCAAACACTTGTAGAAACCGCCTTTTTTTAAACAACAAAGATTTCCTTCCTTCAAGGGTTAATCTCCTGACTTTAGCGCACTCCCTTCGTTGAATAAATCCTTTGCTGGATAGGAACTTGTTATTTTATTTCTATTTGGCTGTCTGCTAAAGTTCGCTTGTGGAGTGTTTTTCCTAACTCTATTTTCATTTATGAAACATTCACTAACACGGCTTTTTCTCTGGCTTTCAAGCATATAGACAAAAAGTCTATTAACTGCTTGATATCATCGTAACCCTTCTGATATTCTGCTTTTTTTTTTTTTTAATTCAATTAGTAAATCATGGGGTATCGCTTCTAAAATTGTCGTACTCGAAATCACTGACAAATTGTTCACATCAGCCCCCAAGCTTTCAATACTTCTAAGTTCTATCAAAATGTTATCGTAATATTTTCTAAATTCCACAACATCAATAGAGTTTTTAAGGGGTCTAATATTTAAAATATTACAGGCGTGGTTGTGTATCAAAAGATTCGAATCTCCGAACCTCTTTTTCGATAAATTTATTGCCGACTCGTAAGCTGCTTCAGATACCGGTAACCCCTCGATTGTACATAATGCTGTACCTCCCAAATACGCTATCAAATAATTAAATTTGTCTACTTTAGTAAGTTCTTTATTGCTGTGTATCGATGATTCGAATGTGTTCCAGAAGGTTAGAAAATTAATAATGTCCTCATAGTATTTCGCAAGTTGTAATCATGGCAAATTACCATTTATGTTTTGTGATACATTAATTTCAACTTTCTGAATATTTGGTTCATGGTTCAAGCTCGGGATGCCTGAGAGTTTTTCTTTTAATTTGCGATTTTTTTGTCTGTTCTGAATTTCCATAACTGTACTTTATCGCTGTACTCTTTGGATTTTAAGAATTCATTTTCGAATTCCTCCAATTTTATGCGTGGCTCTAGGTCTTTTTCTATACTTCTTAATGATTCAAATTTATTTTCTAAAATATCCAGTATTTCCTCAAGTTCTACTACGTTAATATTTTCATCATTTTTTTGTAATTCCTTTCCTAGTTTGTTAATATTGGTAGTAACTGTACGCAAAATTGTGCGTTTTTTTCTTAATAGCTCTGTCTTTGATATTTTTTCTTACAAAAAATTGTTCTTAAATAAAATCAATATTTTTCTTTCTTTCTTTCTTTTTTTTTTTATTATATAATTTTCTAAAATAGCTGTACACATCATTTCGGCAGGGATGACATGTAGCGAAATTTCTTAGTTAGCATTTTTTCATTAGTTCTATACAAACAATTTAGGCCCTATTTAGTATTTATTTCGCAACAAATTTCTCTATCTAAATTATTAAGAAAAAGGGTCTACCTGGATTCATTGAGGGAGTGAGGCAGCCATTCTTCATATTTAATTCCAAAATGCAATCATGTGTGGTGATCTATTTTCATTAGTCGAATAAATGCACATTCCTAATGACGAGACGCATATCTTGTTTGTCTATTTAACCTTTAATGTCAAACACAAAATTATTATTTTTAGGGAAGGATATACACCGTCCGTCTACACTGATTTCCAAAACCACACTGACCGAAAACGCATAGTAACAGCACATCTGCAAAATAGAGAAAAACATTAACAACATAAATTAAAGTTTAAGTGTTCAAAAGTCTCTAAGATTTGTTTCTGCTTTTCATCAAACGGAGTGGTGTCTGGTCGCGACAGTCTATGTGTGTGTATCACGAGTTTCATGGACGCTGTATCTCATGAACCAATGTATGAAATTTAACCAAACTTGGTATTTAGTTTGATCCTGACATAAACTGGTGCTTAGATTTCGGAATCAATCGCTCAACAGGCAGCGTTATGATACCATTTTTTCTAAATTTTTAACTGGGCATTATAGGACAAAATTTTGTATAAATGTACATAATGAGAGTTATTTTTAACGTGTGATTGTAAAATGAATATTAATTAATGATAATAATAGTAGAAAACTAGAAAAAAATGTTTGTGCATGTAGGAGCACCGCTTGCACCCCTCTGGGGGGGGGGGAGAAGTACAATCCCGGGGTGTGTGTGTAAATTTTCAGTATGGGTATCTTTTGAAAGATCTTGTCAATATCTTTAAAACGAATGGTTGAACCATAGATCTGTGATAATTTAAAACAAAGTTATTGAATTTTTTCATTTTTTTATCGAAGAAAATAATTGTATTTTATTCTGTTATTCGCAAAACAATTGACTTTTTTTCTGCACTTAGTGATATAATTCTGCCAGATAAACATCGTCTGCATTTATCATGGAAAATAATTTAATAAATAATTTTTATTGCATGAATTTTGAGTAAAATTATATAGAAGACAGTCTTGTGGGGGGCCATAACGTACTAGTTTTATAAGCGCTGATTACGGAGAACCGTAATGAAAAAAAAAAAAAAAAAAAAAGTGGATTGAAATACTAATAAATGCTAATTCAAAGAATTCAATATATGAAAGAAGTTGAAATTACTGCTTGCTTAAATTTCATAAGTGAATATTTACATTTAATTGCTCATTATTGTTTGTTTATAGTTTAGTGATATATATATTGTTTAAGAATGCTTCGAATATAAGAACTCTCCTAGTAAATTTTGCTAAATTTTGGAAGAAGTAAAACTTCTAGTTATTACAACACTAATTGGAATTCCATACCACTTTATTTCAGTTGAGAACTCAGAGTTCAAGATAAATCATTGGAATCTCATATTGTTTGCAACACTTGTGCCTTCAGAAATCAAATTAATTGCAAATGCCGTTCAACGCCCTTTGTAGGGCGCATGATTTGTAGAGAATCTGAAAAGTTTTCAATAGGTTGCTATTTCTGTATGATACTTCTTATTCGGCAAGGGATTTCTAAAGGGATATATTCCGAATATTCTTTTATCTTATTATTCACTTATCCGAATACTCTTTTGGACATTCGATCTGTTCTACATGTGTAAAGTCTATCAATTCTGGATGCACCAGAAAAATATTTATTGGAATGTGGTAAAAGAATAAAATATTTCAGCGATACTTGTTCAAATGATCATGATACTTGCATATTTTACTTTTTAACCACGAGTTGTGTACAGGGTGGTCCGAAAAGCATGATAGAAAGTATTTTAAGTTCCTAATTTCAAATGTATTGATATAAATATAATTCTTCCATATTGTACTAGCACATATATTGACATTTAAGGTGAATGCTTGATTACCGGAAATAATGAATAACCAATATGGAATCGCTGACCTTTGAAGAACGATTATTTATCGTAAGAATATTTTTTGACGCGCCATTGAGGTACGGAAAATCCTCATCTCAGTGTCGTCTCACGACTGTATCCACAAAGGGTCACGGTGTGGTGTGCCATATCGTCGAAGCGGATGTGTGGTTCGATATTCATTGACGATATGGTCACGGGAGTGAAGTATCGAGAGTTTCTAGAGCGTCACTTAGGCCTTGAAGCGGGCTGTCTTAACATGACACGCCAGTACTGTTTTATGCAAGATGGGGCTCGTCCCCATAGAATTGACGATGTCTTCCTGTGGCTTAAAACGACGTTTGGTGAGCGTTTGATTGCATTGGATGCAGAAAAATTCACGGGCCACGGGATAGAGGGGTCCCCATACAGTATGGACCTGAATCCGTGCGACTTCTTTTTATGGGTTTACACCAAGGGCAGAATCTATAGGAATCCTCCTGATTCACTTGAGGGCCTGAAACCGACCACCGGAATTGAGATTAATGCACTTGATTCCGACACACTCCAGAGCTTTATGACAGTGTTTCGGAACTGGCTTTATAACACTATAGTCGGGGACGGTAGACATTTCGAGCACCTTGCATATTAAATGTCATTCATATCTTTATTCAATAACATAGGTTTCATGTTCTTGCATATTTTATTTTTTCCACAACGATCGCTTACTTTCTATCATGTTTTTAGGGCTACCCTGTATTTCATCTTTTTCACTATCCCACATATCTAATTTAATAAACTAGAGCTAATTATTTGTTGATGTCGTAATTTTTTTTTCTTTTTAAGGTCAAAGAATTGTAAATAATTTTTATATATTTTAATTTATACGAACAAAAAATATAATTAGACGTAAATTAGAAAATTTGCAATATTTTATATTTTGCATCTACAAATAAGATTCATTAAAATTTGGCATCACAGCAAATCTATTAATTTGCCACATGCATTATACAAATTTTGAGAAAAGAAGACGTTAATCTAAAGTTATCATAATAGTAATTAACAATTCTTGGTATTTCTACTATTTCACGTTAAATTTGATGCTACAAATAAAACTACAACATAAATGCTACAATGTATAGATTGAAAAAAAAAAAAAAAAAAAAAAAAAGAATCTTATGTGCTAATATATATATATTTACACACTTACATGAACATCAGGTTGTTTAATTATGCTTTTATTTCGATTTATTCGAATATAAATATAAGCATAATTAAGAAATGAAATAGGTAATTTGAAACAATTTATTAATTTCAGCTTAAAAATAGGTTAAGTAGTTTTTTGCATTTTTACTATTTCACATTAGCTTTGGCACTCTAAAGAAGATTTGTCATTGAATCATTGTATTAAAAAAGCATAATAGAAGCAAAAATGAAATTGCAGCAATTTCCAATTATAATCCTTGATGTATGTGCGAAATTTTGTGTGGTCATGTAAATCTTAACTTATAATCATATTATATTGTATAGAAATACTTTTAATGTGTATATGAATAATAAAATGTCAGTTTCACTGTGATTTGTGCAAGGTAAAGTTATTAAAATACACTTTATACCTTTCTTGGAATTCCTTCGGGCGACCCTATACACTAATCAGTACTAGTATTTTTTTCATTTTCGATAAGAAACACATTCTATAGTAAAATTGAATAACATATAAGACAGTTTCAAAGAATTTTATGAATATTTGGTGCGGTGAAAGTTAATGTGTGTATAGACGTTGGAAAGTGTTAAAAACCAAATTTTAGGCTAATATCTATCTGGTTTATATACATTTGTAAATATTAGCATGTTCATGAATGATTTTATTTAGATTTATTCGAATGAAAATGTGATTAAAATTAAATTTTAAATTTTAAATTTAAAACATTTTATGTTAGGAGGCTTAAAAATATAATTAAAGTTTATCATCACATCAAATGCATAAATTTTCCACATGCATTACACAACAGTTAACTCAAGATTTCTTTCTAAGTGAAAAGAATTTTTGTTACAAAATTCAATCACATTTTCGACGCATTCAAGTCGATTAAATAACACATAAACCCTCTTGGGTTCCTTTAAAATGTCCTAGTACGTAGGCTATTTACCATGGTAACAAATTTGTGAAGAGTTTAAGTGAAGGAATACTTTCGGGATTACAGACTTGTAGACAACAAAAGATTTTAATTTGAATCTGCAACTTACAAATAGTTAAATATGATTTTAACTATGTAAAATTTGATACATCATTAGAATTAGCTACGGATATAAACATGTAATTTAAAATTAAATAATAACAGTTTCAAGCAATAAATAATGGTGTATTTTAAAATATTAGATATGGGAATTTTCTAGGGAAAATTCTTTTGTATAAATAGATATGTCATTATAAATAATCTTTGGCCTTTTGAATCAATAATAAGACGAATTCACATTTCAGTTATTGATTTATTTAGTTGACTAAATTCATAAAATAAAAAAAGACAAAGGAAATTTTCAAAACAAGATTCTTATTATATATATAAGCGATACCTTATCAAAACACTTGAAAAAATCTGGAATAACGTTTGAATTCTTTCACCGATATTTGCATAAATTTTGTCCAATAAAGAAAATGATTTTAATTTTGCGATAGTTAGACTTTTTGCTAAATATTTCTAAGTAAAGTTCTTTCTTCATTAAGAGTATGGACTCAAATTAATTTTTATTGTTGTAGTTGAAGAACTGCATCAGGTGTCGACAGTCTAAATATTACCCTGATACTTCCACCGGTATAGTTATTTAAAAAAAATTTAATTAACTATTCGTGTTATCTTATTACTAAAAATTTCGAAAGAAAAATACTGATGGAGAAATCAAGGAAAGAATTTCTACTGTCGACACCCTGTGTATACAACTTTATTTACTATTTCTACCTAAATTATTTTGTACGCTAGTTATTTATTAATTATTATTATTATTATTATTATTTTTTTTTTTTTAACGAGAGAAATATTTTGAATATTTTCTGGTAACAATTAACAATTTCTTTAAATTTATTCCAGCATATTCCTGTAATAGTATTACGAAACTGGTATAAATACGGACTATGTCCCTTTAGAAGTTTTTTTTCCGGAGAGCACACCACCGATGTCTAGCACAGTCGTGTAGTCTGTTGGCTGTAACTCTAACGCCAACAGCTAAAGTAGTATTCTTACACATAAACGACAAAAAAAAAAAAAAAAAAAAAAGAGTTTTATAGACATTAATTTTAAGTTAATGCTATGATTTCAATTTTATCTCAATTTATAATTCAAATTAAACATAATCTGTCAGTATAGTCTGACATTTAGTTTATTTAGTGTATACTAAAATTATCCTTAGGATATTTTGACTTATCATAAAATTTAATTACATAGCAACAACATTTCTGCATATCAAAATCTTATCCTAACTAATAATATCATGTTTTAGCCGTTTTTTACAAGATATTCACAAATAATTCATTTTAGGCATTCACAAATCAATAACTGCAATTAAAAAAAAAATAATAATGATAACCTATGTTCTCATTTTAAATACATTGTATCATTGCATATTATTGTAATACTTTGAACCATTTTGCGTAATCTAGTTGTAGTGATTTAGATATATAATGGGCAAACATAGTTCTCATAAGAAAAATTAAGAAATTCAATTTCGTTACTTTTTTCTTGTACAATGAAACTTTTCGGATATAAATGTCTTTTTAAGAAGAAAAAGAAATATATTCATTATTTCTAATCATCTAATTTAATTATATTTCATTCGATTTGTATTGAAAAACAGAAGCAAATTAGATTTACACTTTCAACAAATAGTTTAATAGAAAAGTTTGAAAAGTATAAACTTATCAGTGTAGTTAAAAGCTGTATTTATGAAAAAAAAAGTTCTAAATTAATTTGCAAAAGTAATATAACTTATTAGAACTTCATTGGAATATACAAAGTTAATATTTATACATAAGGAATCCAGAAATAAATTAAGCTTGTTATTTAATTTCTTTTAAATACACATGTATTGTTGCATTTTTTGTCCACTTTTCTCTACTTAGTTAAAAATAATAAATGTATTTAATTGTATTGATTAAATGTAGGGATCATTTCTTGAGTTCACTTGAATGACACATTATTTTAAACTATATTAAATTGATGAGTCGACAGAATTTTAATACTCTACTTTATTGAGTATGATCTGGTGTGTCACTCACACGACTTTCTCTTACCCTGAAATTTAATGCTATAAATACAGATTGGAGATTAAGGGGTAAGATAATGAGAACTGTTACGTAAACCTGTGTTAAAACATTTCAAATCAGGCTTCGGAACAGCTTTATTTGACTGGTTCTGTGTGAGGGGGTCTCCAAGTTTCACTATCGTACATACAATTATATAGAATTTAGATCTGTTATTAAATTCAAAAGTTCACTTAAAATTTCCCAGACAACTTTCACACACAGCATTCCTTGAAACTTATCAATCTCGATAAAACGTTTCTAGTAACAAATGTATTAAATTCAAAATAAAACATTTGGATCGCCTGAAATTATTTCTTTTTAATTTACTCTAAGAGACACAGACAAAGATAAAAAGTTTAAAATTTGACTTCGCAATTTAGAAAGTCTCAAAACGTGTAAATGCATAAAAAACCAAGGGATGAATATTTAGCTTAAATATATATATATATATATATTTACCGTATTGCTTTGAGGAATCAGTTTCAGTATCTCAGCAGCTTTCCTGGACTTGGTAAAATATTATAGTAAGGTACTTCCTCTAAGAATAAAAAATAATGTTATGGCATAAATATTGGCAGCCCTATATTTTCTGAAAGTTATGTACACACCACATGGTGCAAATAAATATAATCCTATATTAATAACTCACTGAACAACCTGAAATACACTTCCATCAATTTTCAAGTATTGTCGTACTATAATCTAGTTCTTTTGTGTAGCCCTGTAAACGAACGGTGAATGATTTCCATACCAAATTCTGCATGAAACATGTTTTTACGCATTTAAAAAATATATATTCGTTTCATTTGGTTTAGTGCAGTCTATAGATTTAAACTCTACTTTCCTGCAATGTCCCTCATAGTCATAATATACTTGAATTCTCTTGCATGTCTCTGTACACGAACCATTTGCTTGATCTCAACGAAAAGTTTAGTGTAGCATCCCTATATAATACACATTTGGAATACTAAGTTTTGACTTTCTGATATTATTTGTTCTTGAGATATGCTGATAACAGACAGACACACATACACACATATCAAGCGCTAAAAACATGATTTTTGGATTTAAGGGACCTCAAAACGTGTAAATATATAGAAAATCAATTTCGAAAATTTGATCTAAAAACAATACTTTCTCTGCAATATGTATGGGTAAGAGAAAGTAATTTTAATCTTGCGAGCAGCCGTGTGCTGTTATCTCGTTGGTTACTACCATATTAGAATAGATCACGGAGACGGACTATTCTTCGACCACATTTCATGAAAACATGGAAGTATCAGCGCAAGTGCTAACTCAATGAGTCCAATGCTAAAATAGGGGTGACAGTCATCTGACTCACAGAAAATGAGCAATAACAGAGCGCGGAATTACTGTATGTTTTCCAAATTTCAAACTGTCGGTCACGCTGGCATCCCTCCAACATTTTGGACGCGTCCTCACTGCTAGTTTTAGGATATGTGGCCGCACTGTAGTAACCTGTTTGTTTCCAAATATCCTAACCAATTCATCGATTCATTCGCCAAACCGGTTTTTCTACCGCCAAACTGACATTCCACTTGACTAAAGCAGGTTTTCTCCACCTTGCAAAATCTGAAGAACCAGTTGCCAAGAAAACGATTAACGCCAAAAGAAGGTGCCCATTCATCCAAAGACCGGATGTTCGCGGAATTTTCCTCCAAAGCCAGTATAGGGAATCTGTCCTCTTCCTCAAACTTCTGTCAGTACTCAATGGTTACGAAATCACAAATGAGAACTAAGAATAAAAAACAAAACAAAATTACTCACAGTTTGCTGCGGTGTGGCGCCATTTGCTGGTTAGAATACTTTTAACCATTCCGGCTGCCTTGAAAACTTTAAAGAAAATTTCAAATTACATGAAAAATTAATCACAATTTGAACTACAAAAGAAAAAAGTATAAATGCAAGCAATAAAAATTAAATGTTCCCCTTTATTCATAGTCAATATGTCAATAATTTTAGTCTGTTGGAAGAGGACAAAGTTTAACAATAGGACATTTTATGTAACCCTTACTAGTTCAAACAGTTACTACTCGAACTTTCTTGTCTAGACCAGGATGTATCAGGAATAAACGTCCCCGGAAAATAAACATCCCCCACAAAACGTTCCCTGGAAAAAACGTTCCCGAAAAAATTACGAAATTTTCGAAATTTCACATCAGTATCTTGTAGGTCAAACTATTAACTAGTTTTTTTTTTTTTTTCAAAATTAAAAACGACATTGTAAAAAAAAATGAAGTATGTTTTGGCCATCAGAAAACTTTTTTCTATATTATTTTCTATATTATTTCTATATTGTTTGTTTACTAGCTAATTACTACACAGAAAAGAAGGCAATATTTTCGTACCAATATGCATTTTTGAATAGGTATATGAGGACTTCATATGTCTACATCAGGCTATTTTTTAACCGTGATAAATTTAAATACGTATGTGGTGTATGTGCATATTATAGAACATAAGCAGGGCTTTCTTAAATTAATGGAATATTTTCTGTTCTCTTTGATATAATTGATAAATTATTTTACTAAATTATACCTTGTTTAGGCAAAATTATTAGAAATGATAACTACATTCTCTTATACTATCAATATCATAAGTAAAATGGATAAAATGAATTAAAAAAAAACAAAAAAAATAATCTGGTGTGTCACTCACACGACTTTCTCTTACCCTGAAATTTAATACTATAAATACAGGTTGGAGATTAAGAGGTAAGATAACGAGTACTGTTATGTAAACCTATGTTAAACAATTCATATTAGGCTTCTGAAGAGTTTTATATGATAATTAGTTCTGTGTGAGGGGGGCTGCCGCCCCCCTCAACCCCCCGTTTCATTAATGCACCTACATTTATATAGAATTTAATTCGGTTATTAAAAAATATCTCTCTTTTTAAAAAATAATTTATTAAAATTATTATTTAAAAAAATTATCTTTTATGATAAGGCAGACGATTTCCATATTAGAGAAGTAGTTTAACACCAAATATCCAAAAAAAGTCCATTTTATTCTCAATATAAAAAAAAAATAAAAAAAAAAAGTACGATTTTTTTTTCTAAGTTTTTTTTTCGTTAAAAGTAAAAAAAATCGATAACTTTGTTTTAAATTATCGCAGATCGATGGTTCAACCATTCGTTTTAAAGGTATTTTCGAGCTCTTTTGAAAGATACCCATCATGAAAATTTACTCCCCTCGAGGGGGGACTTCCCCCCCAGGGGGGAGGCGAGGCTCCTACATACACAAAAAAATTTTCCCAGTTAACTGTCTCTATTACAAATATATATATTTGTTTCATTTGGTTTAATGCAGTCTATAGACGTTAAAATCTATTTTCCTGCAATTTCCCCATAGACGTAATGTATTAGAATTCTCTTGATTGTCCCTGTACACGAACCATTTGCTTGATATTAACGAAAAGCTTACTGTCGCATCCCTATATGATACACATTTAGAATACCAAGTTTGAACTTTCTGCCATAATTTGTTTTTGAGATATGCTGATAACAGACAGACACACAGACACACAGACACACACACAGACACACAGACACACAGACCATTTGCTAAAAACATGATTTTCGTATTCAGGGGACCTCAAAACGTGTAAATATAACAAAATCTCGCGTTCGAAAATTTGAGCCTAAAACAATACTTTCTCTACTTTATGGGTAAGAGAAAGTAAAAAAAAAATACAATAATGAGATTTGTCCGAAGTTAAGTCCAATTTCAGTAGATGTATTTTTTTATTATAATTATATCTTTTTAAGTTCCAATGAATACAGGGAGAGATTGGTCTGCGTGTCTGCGTAGTTGATTGTGCTAAAATAATTTAAAAAAATTAATTACAGAAAGTTTAAATTTTGCATTTTAAATATATATATTATGAAGAAAGCAATTTAAATTTTTTACTAATCTCATTTCTTAAAAAGATAATTGCCGAAAACCAATTATATAAGGAAGATCCGATTAAATATTCTGAACATTTGTTATGTGGGAATATCACTTGACATTTTTTTTTCTCTGTTCAATAGACTTCATAATAACTGTGAAATCTGCCAAGTTCTTTGTTTAGATTCAGAGTTTTTCATGGTGTGAAATTGGTCAGTGTCCTTGTCACGCTTTCTGAAGAATTTGAAACAAATATGTAAATTTATTAACTGCATTAACTGCATTTATGTGATATAGGCACATTATTAAAGCGGGCAGTTTAGAGTGTGACAATATACTTCCCATATAAACATATATCAAATAAAACTGTTTCTAAAACAATGTGAATTGTTTTATATTATGTTAGAGTCGTCCAAATACAGTACTTCTGATCTTAAACCTTAATCTGTAAAAATATGTTTTTAAATTAGAGGTGCAAAACGTGCGGCCCGGGGGCCACATGCAGCCCAGTAGCCATCAGTTTGCGGCTCGCCGAAGGACTGACATTTTAGGTCGCATTAAACATCAGCAGGAGAAAAAAAAATAAAAAAGAGACATAAAAAATATTTATTTGCTGTATTTTCAAAATTGGCATTTACATTTTTTTTCAAGGGGGGGGGGGGGAGATTAAAATGTTGAATTTTGTACAGTCAGCCAAAAAAAAAAAAAAAAAAAAAAACGCCACCCCCCACCTAATTTCGCCGTAAATTATCGTAGAAGCATGCGTCTGGTACCTATCGATCTGCATCAACGTCTAGTTTTTAATGGTGTAGTTCGATTTTACTTAAGGGGTCATCTACATATTAAAACAGGTATAAACTTAATTTTTTTCAATGACGATCCCTATTTTTGACCTCATATTCCGATTTTTGAGATGAAGGCAGTTCGGAAAACATATCTATTTATATACTTTAAATCAGTTCTAAACAGAGTTACACGTGAAAATGTGTTAGGGGACCGTCTATACATTTAGAAAAAATAAATTTTGATCTACCATGCAATATACATTATTTATTAAATTTCACACCGGAAACAAAGTTCAGAAATGTTTATTATAAAATAAAAAACGATTCTAATTCGCAAAACTTTCTGTGTTAGTTTATGAATTGAAATATTTTTATTGGTTTCTATTTATTAAACATTGAATAGTAAAATACATCACTTCATACGAAGAAAATTAAATAGCTTGAATCATTGAACCCTACAATACAATGTTGAATTACAAAAATCTAGGTACCAAGGTAAAAGAATAATAGTAATAATGATAATAACATTAATAGCGGTTAAAAGAAAAAAAAATTGTTTAATATTTAAGAAAAAGAATTATCTACTTCTTGTTGGGTATATTTTTATTTTATACAGTAAGCCCCGCATGAAAGTGTTACCATAAAGTTTTACATTTAATTTTAGGCGTACAAACCAACAATAGATAATGTACAAAAATATAGATAACGAGATTTAAACTAAAATCTGAGAAAGGATATTTAATATTTTTGCGACTGCTGATGTAGTTTCACGTCATTTCGAAATCTGTAACTCCTCCAGTGGGCGTTTCTTTCACAATTTGTGTGTTACGATATTTTTTAAGAATATTCCTTATACTCATATTTATACAAACAAAATAGTATGAAACAAATACTTTCACTAGAAAGAGTATAATTATTGTGTATATTCATATGAAAATAAATATGGATATAGAAAAAACGGTTTCTTATTGCCTAGAACGAATATTCCCCGTTCTGCAGTCGTCTACTGTACTTGAATTCTTAATTTTAAATGCGTAAAATCTATATCTTTAAAAGTTATAAGACATATTACTTAGTTTTAAATTATTTTTCCGTGATAAATGTGTCGCCAGTTTTACGCCGTAATTAGAATAATCGAAAATACATAATATTGCGCTTTGTTTCAATGATAGATTTTAAAAACTTAAAAAAAAAAAAAAAAAAAAAATCCACTATATTATTCGGTATTAAAAAAAAAAAAAAAACATTCAATAAAAAGTTTATATTTCATTATGTTACGCCATGCGATAAAATTTAAATAGCATAAACGGTAGAGTAAACGAATGCGAAAATGTCACAACAAGATTAAAACAGAAAATATGTTTTAAAAAGTCTGATAAAAATTAATTATATTAATTTAAAAGAAAGCAAAAACAAAAGTATTTTTCACTGCATATTGCCCTTTCAAATAATAATCCTCGTCCTACCGCATTTTCTAAATCATGGTATATAACTTGAGATGCACGAATCCTAGAATATTCAAACTAAAAACAAAAGACAAAAGGGATAAAATAGAATTTTAGCAGTGAGAAACTAGAAAAAGTTATGTAATATTTAAGAACAAAGACTTAACATTTCAGAATCGAGTAAACTCCTTTTTGCAACGAAAGCCACACCTTTACAGAATTTTTCTAAAACTTTACATTATAAAACAAAATTATTTTACACACTTCCAATTAAATCATTTAAATTTTGTCTTCAGCATTCAATGTAGTAAATGCCATTGACATTTATGCATACCAGCGTCACATATAGAGTCATATACGAGTATGCAAACTAGTTTTTTTAATACTGTTTCCGCAATATAGAGGCGGGGCTACATTTCTTTTGGAATTCTTTCCCAATCTCTTGCCTGCATTGCGATAATTTTATAAAAAATAAGCCAGTTTGTAAAAAAACATCGAAATGTTCCTTAGAAAACAATAATAGTAACATAAAGGTAAATTAAAATAGTTTCTCGTGAAAATGTATAGAAATATTGACTCACAGAGGATACGAATTATAACAAGTGACACCCCCCTAACAGCAGTAAAAAATGAAATATCACTGTAACTCAAAAAATAATGTTAGGAACGAGCTGTAAATTTGGAAACCCATGTTTTTGATGATGATCGTTCTATTCGTGCAAAAATTAACATAGGTCATAATTCATAATTTTTTCAAATATGAATTTATTAATAATTTTCATAATTAAAAAAATGTTTTTTTAGCAAAAATTTGCATGGAATATGTTTGGGTCACTTCATTCTAACGAATAAAAAAAAACAGAATTTAAATATCATAATTATTTCGGAAGATATGATTTAATGTTTGTCACATTCATTTAACATTAGCATCCCCAAACTTTGACAGCTTATATCTCGATGAAAAATTGAGCGAAATATATAAACTATACCATTTTCCGTGATGATTTGATCCAAAGAATTCAAATAAATTATAAAAAAGGGGGGTTACCATTGAAAAAAATGAAGTTGATGTCAGTATAAATATGTAGACGACCCCCTAAGTAAAATCTAACTATAACATTATAAACTAGACGTTATTACAAACTGATCGGTACCAGTCGCATGTTTCTACGATAATTTACGGCGAAATTAGGTGTGGGGGGGGGGCGTTTTTTTTTTTTTTTTTTTTTTTTTTTTGGCTGACTGTACATATCTCTGAGAGCTAAGCTTTCCATTCTATTTCTCAATAATGTTTCCCACAGTATGTTCCTGTTTTTTTTTTTTTTTCAATAATATTAACTGAATAAATAACTGATTCCCTATTCTGGCTATGGAGAAAAATTCCACAAACATTACTGCTGTTTTTGCACCTTCTTTTGGCGATAATCGCCTTCTTGACAACTTGTTCTTGGGATTTTGCATATTTTAAATGGTTTATTCCTCTTACCACCAAAACTTCAAAGAAAAGTTAAGCAGAACAGTTTTCAATCAATAACAAGGATAAGATTATTTGCTTTTCATTTCAGCTAGTGTAAGTTGTAGTTTGTGTTTAATTTATCCCCAATCAAAATATAAAACAGCGATGAAGGAAACTTGCTTTGGTGGAAGTGGAATGCCAGTTTGACAGTAGAAAAATCTGTTTGGCGAATGAAATGGTGGGGATGTGATCTTCGGAGGTAAAAAGTTTACTAGTCGAGGGTCTATTCTAATATCACATCGATGTTTAATTATTTTGCTTACTATTTTATAACTTTATGATTATTACACTTCAAGATTCACTTAACTCGCTAATTAAAAAAAAAAAATATATATATATATATATATTTAAGTAACATATGATACAAACTGAAGTTCTGCGCACAGGCACCTGACAATGCTGGTACACCCCTTTACAGATAATATATGTATGTGGCATGTGTACCTATATATATTATACGGCAAATATATCTATATAGTTTAATTCTTTTATATTATATCGTCTGTGGCCCTTCATATCCCACTGAAGAGCGGAAGTGGCCCTTCAGTCAAAAAGGTTGTGCACCCCTATTTTAAAGTAATAAATTTTATTCTAAAAGTAACTAGGAAGATGAAAATATAACAAAATTTAACTTATTAAAAAGAAAATATAATAATTGACGATTAAAAAGAGTATACTTGGAGAAATCTCTTCCTTCTTTTCTCCCGTTTCATTTTCCCGTAAGAAAATTTTCTTTTGCCTGGAGAGGGGAGGTAGGGGAATTGAATAATATGAGAGCATATATTATATTCGAAATTAAAGAAAATATAATTAAACGACAAATAAATAGACGAGAATGTTTTACAGAAAGAGATTCGATAATAAAATACTCTAACCATTCTAGCGGTTATTATCCAAGAGGGGATCCAAAAATAACCGAACATTTACTCTGAAAAATTAATTAAGTTTTCAACAATATTATTTCAGATTTCTTCAAAGTACTCTCCATTAGAGTCGATGCACTTGTTCAGTTTTCTTTTCCACTGTTTGAAGTACATTTGGAACTCTTTAACTGTGATATCATTTAGTGCCCGCTATGTAGCTCTTTTTAGACTTCACATACTCAAAACGCTCCAATTTCAAATTTTTATTTTATACTCGGAAATATAAAAAAAGTTACACGGGGTGTGTAGTCTGCTGAGTACGTAGGTGGGGGAACGATAATCCACCACTGAATCCCAAAACAAATGAGACAAAAATTAACTCTCTCCTCTGAAATGAGTTTAAGTCGTCAGTAAAAATCCGCTGATAGGATCAACACACTTCTCTCTGTTCGGAAATTTCATCGATCATGAAACGACCATCCTCGTTGATTTTCGGCGGAACTTTTCAATATTTTCATGTTTTGAAGAATTTTTTTTTTTTTGCCTTGAATGAGTATGATCTTCAACACACATGTTTAACACATTCGTTGCCGTGTCACTCATATCTGGGTGACGGGTAAGCTTGCGTGGGGTCCCTGTCACCCAAATATGGTGACACTCTTCTTGTTCAAGTTAATACTATTTTCAGTTGGACATTTGAAGAGAATTTAATGGAATAAGCACTGAAATATGAATGTAGGATATACAGCATAAAAATACTAAAAAATATATTAGTTTATATTTAGAATAACATATTACATTATACTATGTTGCATGGTGCTCGTTAAAACGCTCTAAACACATTTGAGGTGGTTTTGGATAGTAAGAACAATATAGTTCTTTTTTTTTTTTTTTTTTTTTACAATTTTCTTCGCTTCTTGACGTTCGGCAGTTTATGTCTTAAAAAAAGTATGCTTCTCGAATAAATGAAAGGTCTGGGATAACTGCAGTGAGATCTCAGGCAGTCCTCTAGCCGAAATACTATTCGCTCTCCCCATTTCGGAACTAAATATTTTGTAACGAATCGAAGGTTCGAAAACGTCACTCGGGTTGTATCCGTGTTATTTCCCGCTTATTGCTCTGTTTACGTCCTGGGGCTTCGGCGGTCAGATTTGTGCCCGGCGACAAACTTAGCCGAATCACGCTTAGTGACGAACGTGTTTAAACACCTAAATGATTTAGAAACTTGTGCTGGACTCATAGTATCTTTCCTGAAAGTCTGTTGAAGCATTTGGTAAGCTTCCGTTAATAATTTTTCAAGCAGGAAGTAAACTTTCAAATGTACTCATAACGATTTTACAGACGGCAAACGAGTGCAATTGAGAACCACACTACGATCAAATTAACGCCATAAGAGCAGCTGATTTGGGAAGGTTTTTATTAGATCCACCTAGCGGGAGAGTTGTCTATTACACCTAGAAAAGACTGCGCGCTTACATCCCGGTTATTTTTTAATCCTCCTTTGTATATTTTAACAAAAATTAAAAAAAAAAAAAGTTTTAAAACAGTTTTTAATTGTACACACTTAACTGTTACAACGTTTATTAGTAAATCATTTCGTCCTATGCTGAATGTTCCTATGCTTTTTCTTTTTTTGCTAATGTATAATCTTCAAACGCCGAGTAGAATGTATGTGCTATTGTTTAACAACGTGGTTTTAAATCATGAGGGAATTTTCTGAATAAACAGTCAATAGTCCGATTAAAGATAATGGACATCTTTGGGGAATTTTGCGTGACATTTCATTTTTGGAAGATTTTGCGTGACAATAATTATATAACGTATGCAGACGCACTTGCATAACATTTATTTAAAGGGAATCAATAAGTTTCATTTACTCAGAATTCAGCCCTGAAGCAAACACGCAAATTATGATATATTAAATATATTAATAAGAATGTATTCGATAATGTCTGAAATACTAATTTTAGATTAATTCTAAGTGAATATAATACAGTACTTTGCATACTTGCCAACATTTTGTATTTTTAAACAAGATTTATCACTGCTATTTTTTAATAGAAATTTGACGTATTATTTTACTAAGATTAAATGAACTGAAATTTGTTGTAGGAAATCACTCACAAAAACATAATTGTCGAGTCTTTCAATTTCGGTATCATTTATGAAAAACAAATTTTTGCGATTCTTAATAATATTTTACTGGTGGGAATTAAATTTAATAATACAATATTAAATTTAATAATTTAATCATGTCACAGCTTATTACTCAATCCAGTATCAGAACACTGTTAGAAATATAGTTAAAGTAGCTTTTTTTGTTAGACTAATTTTCGCTACTCGTAAGACTAATGAGACTAATTTAGTTGTAATCAGAATAATCCGCTGCTACTAAGCATAATACGAAAAAAAAAAGAATAAAAAATAATTTCATAAGAAAATAATATATGATAAAAATTGGGAAAAAAAAAGAGCTGCTGTAGCGTTGCAACTTCTTGTGTTTAAATTCTCTGGACGGATAATTTAATTTTCGATTGTTACTTAACTGTAAACTGGAAACCCAGCTTTAAACTTTAAGCTTTACACTAGAAAAGAACATCTATACTGTTTAACAGCACTCAGAGCTGCCAACCTAATCTGGCAAATTGTTAGCACCGCCCCTTTTTCTACATCACTTAATTTTTAGAATAATTCTCTTCAAATGTATTTACGATGAATTAAGAAGAAAAATTCTCTCTAAAAAAAAAAAGACTAGTGTGTAAAAAGGGGCGGTACTAACAATTTGCCGGATTAGTTTGGCAGCTCTGAACATTGCTTTAAACAAGTGTTCGTCACAATTAGTCAATAATATGATTAAACATAATTATTATAAAAGCATTCATCTTTGGAATATTTTGTTTGAGAATATAAATAATAATATAATTTATGTAGACTCACTTGCACCATGTTAATTCAATGGTAAATTATCAATATGTTTCATTTAAGGCAAATTCAGTTGCTAAACGAACAAGCAAGTTTGAAAATGACAAAATAAATGGAACAATGAAACTGTGAGTCGTATTATGTCATATTCTAAATGAGGAACGGAACGAGAATTGATTTCACTTAGAATTCGATTCGAATATCATGCTATATTCATCTGGAGCTTTTTACTTATTTTATCCGAAGAATTGCACTTTTTTGAATCGGAATTTCCGCTTTCTATACGAGATTCTGATTCCGAGTTATTTGAGAATACGGCGAAATGCCTGATAAAATTTTAAATTAAAGCTAATAGAATATATACTATATTCCTTTGCCATATTAATGGGCAAAACCTAAATACGATTTCTTAATATTATTTTACTGGTATGCTTCAAATTGGAAAACAAAAGATATCTGAAAAAAATTGACGCCAGATTTAATTATTTAAAGCATCAAAGAATGAGTGAGTGTCTTTTACGTCGCACTAATGATACACTATAGGTATTTGGGGACGGTTTGGGATTCATCCCTAAGGATGTTCTGGAAACATACCATTATATCTTTGATTCTTCACTGAAGGGACGGCTCCTCGTTTTAGTGATGCCTAAAGGTTTAATTTCCACTCACGACGGATTTTACGTGTACCAGAAACCATTTATTTATACGATAGTTTTGAGCCGCCTAGAGTATCGAACTCGCAATCTATCAGTTACGAGCTCAGCGCCGTACCTACCAGGTAAGGTATCAAGAAGTTTTAAATATTGGTTTTCTGTTAAGAAAATGCAACATATTGCTTATAGAACTATCTTTTAGTCTAAACTCAAAGCACATAGATATTAGATTTGGTAGCTTCTACCATACTATTCATGAGCAAATAAAGGTTCAAAAAACTTTTACAGCATTAACTTTTAATGTTCGTTAGTTTTGAACTGAAACAATGTATTTGACATTTTTTATGCAACATTTTCAATATTTTTTCCTTATTTTAATTGATTTATAAATTTTTATAAAATAAATTTATAAATTCTTATAAAAAATTATTTTTATATGCATCATCTTTTAAAGATTTGCTCAGTGGCGTAAAATAGACTTATTTACTCACCATTCATAGACTCGTTTTTGAGCTTTTTTTATAAAAACCATTAATGTTAATGCTTGTTGGAATTCAGCATACAATTGCATTCAACAGAGCAAAAATAATTTTCTTTTTACTCTTTCATAGATAAAGGTAAAGTTTAGAAGATGAAGCTTTTTAATTTTCTGAACATATACTATATGAAGAAAGCATTGTAAATCATAGACTAAGTGGTTTAGTCATTTAAATGTTTTTAGAACCGCTAAGTTAATTTTTGCTATTTTTACAGTAATATATGAGTGTGTGTGTTAGTGAGTGTATAGGATAGTGAGTAAATGCTTTTTTCGATAATGCTAAAAATTGGCAAGTAAGTTATAAGCCAAATTTTCACGAAATATACATATTTTACTGAGTATAGTACTAGTAGCTTTTTACAGGGTGATAAAGAAGAATTATTTATCATTACGACCTATGGACTCCAATAAATTGGAGTGCACTAGTGCGTAAATTTTACATTCAATTTTGATAAAACTGGGTAAGTACCAAGTATTTTCGAATAATGTTAAACTGCATAAAATATGAAATCGTATCTCATATAGAGATATGGGATATGTTTTCCGATCTTGACTTTAGTATTTTAACTCAAAGTTGTTTTTATTGTCATCTACCCTGATGTCGCCAGTTTACCTCTGCAACTCTACCCTATGAAATCTCCATAAGTGTCTCAACCGTTGCTGTTTCAAAGTTTCTCCATATTTCCTGTAAAGATCCAATTAAATACAAGTCTTTTTACTACAGACTGTTGCTCCATAGAACCACAATAAAGCTCAACTAAATTTAAACCCTGGAAAGCCTCAACCGTTATACAGCAAGTGTCTCCATGCTGACCCAGCGAAGCTCAGCTATAATTCAGAATTTACGTTTACAGACTGTTTCGTCTATATTAACTGTAACTGTAATATGTTTCATTAATATATATAATTGAATTGTTACTGCACTTGTAACTAAAAATCACTTGAGGTTGTCTTGATGATACCCTGATAGGCAGGGCGAAAAGCTTTGACAAAATGAAAAATATTTTGTGTAATTTTTAAGGAATTTAATTAAATTTATCTTTTTTATACGTGTTTTAAAGTGTATTTTTTAAATCAAATTTGGGGTTCTGTATGAAATATACAGTATATATATATATATATATATTACGTTTCTTTGCTATTGTATGCTCATTATGTGCAGTGATGCAAGGATAACTTAAAGTTCTCTTACAGGTAAACATGAAATAAGTTACCACTATCACATTCTTTCAAGATTAATTCTATAAAGTTCATTAAAAAAAAAAAAAAAAAAAGTTGTGCCTTGGGGGGGGGGACTCATGTCAAAGGTGTGCCTTGGGGGGGACTCATGTCAAAGTTGTACCTTGAGGAGACTCATGTCAAAGTTGTGCTTTGGGGGGGGACTCATGTCAAAGTTGTGCCTTGGGGGGGACTCATGTCAAAGTTCTGCCTGGGGGGACTCATGTCAAAGTTGTGTCTGGGGGGGGACTCATATGTCAATGTCATTTTGAAAAGATTTTGATGATATTCTGGTAAAAGCAGAATTTAGTTTAGAACGGAGGACTATTAGTTTTTTTTTCTTCCCAATTATAACATCGCTTTCAAATTATTCAATTATATTTTCGATAAATTTTAGATTTCGACAAATGTCCAACTATAGAAAAATGATTTCGACAAATGTCCAACTATCGAAAACGACAACGCTAAAATCGCTGGCAGAGACTAATAGGCCCTCAGTCCTAAAAAAAAAAAAAAAAAAAAAAAAAAAAGATTAAAACTTACGTTTTAGAATTTTGCTGCAGAAAGGTTGTTACTGAAAAATGCTTGCTTAAAATTCATACTATTTTACAAGGATACATAAAAGAATTCGGAACACATTACAGTTCATTACACAAAAATTAGAACTTTATGAAAAATAAATGATTTACTGACATCCTGTCACACATTTAACTCCTGATAATTTGTTTAATTATTTAATGATTTAAAGTTGTAAAAACGCCTGATAACTACTAAAAATTCGGAAAGTCGAGTGAAGCCACTCCATATTATTATTTTGTAACCAAAAATATTGTTTCTACATAATTTTTGATCATTCACAATGTAATTTATCAATTCTGTGACTTTAATGCTGAAAAAATGCTTGATTGGAGTTTATTTTTATTAAAGTTTCCCCCTTTTAGCACATTAATTATTGCAAATAATTTATATCAACTTTAAATAATAATAATAAATAAATTAAAAAAAAAACCTGAAAAATGCAGGCTTGGAAAAAAATAGTTTAATTTGTATTGGAAGTTTGCATATAAAATTAATGATGGCTTGAATTAAACAGAAATTTTAGCTATTAAAAATACCTTTTCAAGAAAAAGAATATTTAATTCTTAAAATCAAATGTTAACGGTAACAATTATTTAATGAATACATGAATAATAGTACTTTAAAAGTCAGTTTATTTTAAAGTAGCCAACAATGCAACAATGAATATTTTCGCTTTCAATTAATTAATTCAAATTACAAATTATGTCATAATAGGTACCGATACATTTTAATAATAAGATAAATTTATGAATAAAATAATTTAAATGATAGTTTAACAAAAAAAAAAAAAAAAAAAAAAAAAGATAAACATTTTGAAAATAAATGATATGATAAATGTAAAAGTAATGTTCTATAAAAAACTAAGAAATGTACTTCTAAGTAAATACCTCCATTTTTGATGTAGAAAATGCACATAGATTTAAAAATGCGTATCCTAATGAAAAATATCATCTAGAAAATCTTCATAAAATCTTTGAATTCTTTACACCATTACAGTGAACATAGCAAAAATCTTCTTAAACTTCTTTATCACGTATAAGATGCTCTAAGTTCTCTATCTTTAGAATGAAACACGAGAAAAACTTTCGAAGAAAATGTCGTTTGGACTTTCGAATAAGAAAATTCTATAAAGAAAGGATACAAAATATTTCACGTTCCATTCTTTGTAAAAGTGAAACTTTTGAGAAAAAAAGTATTTGAAAGTATCTGCTTAAAAATCCTGTCAACTTTCAGATTTGCAAAATTTCTTTTTTTACGACAAAATATTATAGCAAAGAATGCTACTTTTAAAAGTAGCCCAATTTGCAAGGAAAATGTTTTAAGACCGAAAATAGTGTAAATTTCAAAAGTTTTATGAAAAACTAAGAGCCTTCGTCACTGAAGTATGAATTTATATATAGCAGGGATAAAATACGCGCGCAGAACTCATTCCACTATCAATGTAACAAAATTTTCTACTTTTAAGTCAACGATATTACAGGCAGAGAAATTTCTTAAACAAATACCGGTATGAATTCTGCGCCCGTGTTCCCTCCATGGTATAGTAGCCAAACTAGTTATACTTGATAAAACTCTAAGTATTTGTTCAATTTGGATGCTTATGAAAAATGTTATGTATTGTAGGATGCAAATGCTTTTATGAAACATGAGAAAGAGCGAAATTTATAAAAAAAAATATGTGATTTTTTTTTCTTTTTTAATTAAAAAGTAGAAAAATATTTTTGCAAAGAATAAAAGTAATACCTGTATTATTATTATATTTAAGAAATCTTTAAATTTTTTTTATACCTTTCATTATTATTGTTATTATAATTATAAATAATTTTTTAGTTATTTCTGTTGCTATATACAAAGAAAACTGTGTTTAAAATTAAAATGTTTTAAAATTAAATTATGTACAGTGCTGAAATAAGAAAAAAATATGCAGGACGATTTTTTTAATAGCAGTGAAAGTGATAAAAGTATTAATGATATAATCATAATTTTGACAGAAAACAAAACGAAATACAACACATTAATTTCAGAATAGTTGTAATTTTGTCCGTATTAGTGATATTAGTTTTGCCAAAGCTTACTAAAAGGAATCGAATTTGTGAGCTAAGGGACGGTTATGACAGCTGTAAGATTCTTTTAGAATACGTTGTGGTACTTCTACAATTATAAATGTGGAAGTTTGCGAGATTTATGATAGTCCTGTTTAGATGTTTCTCAGATGCATTTTTAGCAAGTTTTTACAGTACTATAATTACGATAGAACAAATATGAGAAAAATCTTCAATGAACAATTAAACATAACTAGCAAGCTTCGCTGGGCACTATATTTAAAGGATTTCTTTTTAATTGAATAATTGAAACGTTACAATAAATATATTTCGATTAGCGACTATTTTCTTTACAGTTTTATCATGGGATCTCCTTGGCAATATCAAAAATTTTTTGAACTTCTCGAATCTGCGCAACAAAACTATTATTAAAACGAATATTCTCGAAAACAGTAAAATAGAAACGTTAATTCTTCGAATATTCTGGAAACAGTTGAAGCTGTTACTCGTACAGTAAAATTCACTATTCGATGAATAGTCGAATCAGAGAACGCACGTAAGTCGTTTTCGCAGCAATCACTATAACGCACGTATGTACGCTTCACGCACATGAAAACCAAGAAAAAAAAATCACTGGAAACCCCTACACCGCTGTGCATGAATCTCAGAACACACAAAACTCGGTTCCTTGGCAATCACTATCACGCATGTTAAAACCAAAAAACAGCACTGGACACCCCAACCTCACTGTGCATGAATCTAAAAACGCACGAAACTCGGCTCCATGGCCATCACTATCACGCATGTTAAAAAAAAAAAAAATCACTGGACACCCCTACCTTGCTGTGTATGAATCTAAAAAAGCACGAAACTCGGCTCCGCGGCAATCACTATCACGCATGTTAAAACTAAACGGACATCACTGGGCACCCCTACCCTGCTGTGCATGAATCTGAAAACATACAAAACTCGTTTTCGCAGCAATCGCTGTCAAGTATGTTAAAACGAAAAAAAAAAAAAAAAATTACTGAACACCCTTTCTCAAATCAATGAAAATCAAATATACCAATCAAATTTCTCGTAATTCCTCATAACGTACTCTAGTTCAATGTAAAATACACTCAAATTAATAAAAATCAAATAAACCAATCAAATCTCTCGTAACTCTTCAAAACGTAGCTCTAGTTCAACGTAAAATACACTCAAATCAATGAAAATCAAATAAACCAATCAAATCTCTTGTAATTCCTCAAAACCTAGATCTTGTTCAACGAAAAATACACTCAAATCAATGAAAATCAAATAAGCCAATCAAATATCTTGTAATTCCTCACGATGTTGCTCTAGTTTAACGTAAAATACACTCAAATCAATGACAATCAAATAAACAATAAACCTATCAAATCTCTCGTAATTCCTTATAACGTAGCTCTAGTTCAACGCAAAATACACTCAAATCAATGAAAAACAAATAAACCAATCAAATCTATTGTAATTCCTCATAAGGTAGCTCTAGTTCAATGTAAAATACACTCAAATCAATGAAAATCAAATCTCTTGTAATTCCTCATAACGTAGCTGTAGTTCGATGTAAAATACACTCAAATCAATGAAAATCAAAGAAAGCAATCAAATCTCTCCTAAGATTCTCCATTCTGCGTCATTTTAGAAATGGGAAGTTTTATTTTCATATTTTTAATAATTAAAAGAAAACTAATCAAAAATTCGAAAATCTGACTTCAATGTGCACAACGACCCTTCGGAGGGCACCTTTGTGTTAAATCACGTGACTATCCCAGCTACCGTTTTCGAGAACAGTGAAATATATGTATACAAATATTTCTCACTTAATAGTATAAGATGTATGGAAATATTATCGGGTATTGACCGCGGTTTGTGAGACATGCCATCACAATTTTAATCCTCAGTTGAGAGGATTAGCATATAAGGAATAATTGACTTTGAAGAACAGTTGTCAGCAGTTAAGAGCGGTTAGATAAAAGTTAGAAAAAATTATACTGATGGGTTTCTTAAGACACAAGGCTTTCTTAAGATAGTCACAGCCGGAAGAATCAAGCCTTGTAAGCAGGTAGATTAACTTTAAATTAATACATAATTTAATTTATCCCTCCGACGTAGCAAGTTTACCGAATGTAACCATTTTATAGCTAAATCAAGCATTAAGATAATGTCATCAGGGAATAGATAGTCCCTTTTAATTTTTAAGAACATTTAGATGTTATTTAATATATGTAATATTTGTCTAACTTTATTTTAATGTTATATGATAAATTCAATTAAGGCTACCTCAGTAAACTATACCTCACATATTGTTTCAGAACAAAATATTCATGCACTATTCCCCCAGAGAAAGCAATTTGTAATTTTAGATGTTATTTTTCAAAGCTTACACACTGTAGCTTATCTAGTATAAAAGGATTGTGTATGAACTCCCACAGAAAATTATTTTTTCCTTTTTTTCATATTTGCTTAAGAAGTTTTATTCTCATTTTACAACAATTGATAACACTTTCCTATTTCACAGCAGTAAATTTCCAGTGCATATATATGCATATACACTAATTAAACATTTCCACGCATCCATATATTTATTTGTAAATTTATTATGTACGCGCCTTTAGACTCTTGATTATTAATGTATTTTAAGAAGGATATTTTGATCTTATACTATTTTGCTTGTAAAAAGCAAAAAAAATATCTGGAACTTTATATGGAAATTAAGTATAAAGGATTTTCGCTAAAGTTTCCTTTTCACCTTAAATTTTGAACAGATATAATTGTCTTGTCAAGGTTCTCTAAATGGGACTATGTACTACAGGCCGAGATTGATTAATGCGTAATCTGTTGGAAAACAGCGCATTTTGGATTCATACCTCCAAAACGGTAGGATATACGGGAAAAAAGGTCAATTATAAAATAATTGAGAGTTCTCGATTTTGTTCGAAAAGATACTTTGCGTAGAATATTTATAAGGAGAGTATGTGTAAAATGGGCGTTTATTTGATCACAATCTACCAAATTCGGGATGCTAAAATACGGACGAAAACATAATGTAGCATCATTCAGACAAAAGTAATAACTAATTTACTAGTGCAGTGCATTATTCTTGTTCGAAAGAACCATGGTTCTATAACTTTCGTCTTTTCTCCATTCGTTCGCGTTTTCTAATATAACGGATTTGGAAATCGCGATGAAATAAAAACACTTTTTACATATTTTATTTCTAGATTTATTCAGTGCGAAGTGTTCGTACTAAATCGTAGACGTTTTAAGTCTTTGTAACTGACTTTTCATCTGTATATCTTATTATTTTCCACAGAGGAACGCTAAATATGTTGATTAAGGCTAAATGTCGGTGCTTCAATCAATCTCATTTTGCTGCACATAGCTTTTTTACCATACACCACGTTTAAAGCAATAAATATTACTGTTCTAAAGTTAAAGTGAGGAAAAGAACTTCAGATGACCCCAGTATTTAATATGCAACAAAAAACTAACACAAACTAATCAAAAAACCAAAAATGTTCTTGATATTTTTGATGTCCCATTAATTATGAAAGAAGAAATGAAATGATGCACATGCTTGTCAAAAGATCAGAAGTTAGTTTGGACATTGACCTTCAGTAATACCCTTAGTAGCACATAACGTTGTTACAACGATGTTATAACTAATTTTTCACTGTTCAGAATTATTTTCAACGCTATAACAACGTTATGTGCTACCTGGGACAGACAAGGCGGCAACACATAGTAGTTATAATTGCGCACATGCTTGAAGAAGCAATCTGAATT
The DNA here is from genome assembly GCA_963930645.1 of Salticus scenicus. Lineage (NCBI taxonomy): Eukaryota > Metazoa > Arthropoda > Arachnida > Araneae > Salticidae > Salticus > Salticus scenicus. Next base: position 61,682,844 of record OZ005656.1, read on the forward strand.
TAATTTGCACTGTAACCATCAGTAATACATGCAAGTGGGTAACACATAGCAGTCATAATCCGGCCAGTTCCAAACAGAAATGGAGGTATCAGAATAACTTTTTTTACTTATATTTGTAGTATGATTTTAAATTGAGCCTGTCAGTTGCCATGTCAGGTCATCGCATATGCCAGGCGTTTGGGGGAATGCTTTCAGTGACCTCACAGGAAGGCAATGGTTCCACATCTTCCATTCGGGAGATGTGAGCTATGAGGATGAATATTTGTAGTGGACAATCACATGTGTTAAGTGACGAAACCTTGAAAGCAGCCATGGCGGTGAACAGTGGTGTAACGTGTCATGAACTTCTGGAAAGTTTCAATGTTTCTATCAAGACAGTCGACCACAACTGCATGTTTAGAAAAATTAGGCAAGTGAGTTCTATACACGTTGTCAAAAATCAATAAGGTTAAAGAAGTGATGGATTGTTTGTCCTTGCTCATTCAGCACATGAACACTGCCATATTTCATCACTTGCTTGATAACGAAAAGTGGATCCTTAATAACAGTCCGAAGCATACTAGGCATTGATTGTCGTAACGGGATCCAAATCATCATATCCCAAGATCACCGTTACACCCACGAAAAGTTATACTTGATGTATGGGGGATTTGTTGCCAAACTGCGCAATACGAGCTCCTTCCATTTGATCACACCATCACTACTGCACTCTGCTCAGAGCAGCTGCAAAAGGTGAGCCGTATATTGCGGCAGAAAGAGCCGGAAATGGTGAACAGAAAGTGTATGCTTTTCCTGCATGACAATGCCAAGCCACATGTGACAAATAGGACCTTGAAGACTCATCAGCAGTGTGATTGGGTCATGTACCATATTCACCGGAATTTTTGCCAACAAATTACCTGCTGTTGTGTTCTCTTGATAACCAAATGCTGATAGAAGTAACTTCGAAGCTTAATCTTTACAAAAGTTCTCTTGTAACTATGGTAAAATAGGACAGCTGCTGCCACAGTTCCTGTTTAAAGGTAAAGTTGTACACCGTTCACTGTAATGCTCTTTGTTTATCTCCACTCTAGAATGAAAAGAACTTTTCTAGTTACCCTATAAATCTACATACTTTTTATATTTTTTATATTCAGTTTTATCCTTTCAATACTAATTGTTTGCATATTATGAAATGTACATACAATACTTATATATCTCTACAGTAGTGAAAATTAAAAACATGTTACAAATCACTAGAAATTTTTTTATCAGTTTTAGTGTTTTAAGGAAAAAATGATGAATTTAGCAAACTAATATTCTATCTTGCTTTTAGTATTAAAAGTTATGACAAATTGCTATAAGTGGAAGATGAACATATGAAACTACAAGGTTAAAATATCAAAGTGATTTCTAACAAAAAGTTTGAATTACAACAATAATAATAAGTGTACTTCAATTAAAAGTCTTCATGCTGAAGCGAGTAAAATTTATGAGGATTAAAAAGTACTTGATAATAAAATCTTAAACAAAAATTATAAACAAATGATAAAAGAAGCACCATATTTATGAGAATTAGAATGCCATAATCCATACTAAATGAAAAGCACTGACGTGCATGATTGCTAGAAAAGGAATTACACTATAACTAACATAAAATTGACAATTAATATTTTAGGTATTACTACTATTTCATTTATTCTATAAATAAGATTACATATTATTGGTGGAAGATTTATATACAAAATCATCAATATTGCACGCTAATATCGGTCTAACTATCTTCATACATATAAATCGTCAGCAACATTATTCTTATACCAATTTATCCAAATACAAATATAGTTATAATTATACGTAAAAGAAAAATTTAAACATTTCAAAATTCCAGTTTAAAAATAAATAAATTAAAATCTGGCATTTCAGGCAAATGTGTAAATAATTTTCGTGTGTTACATAAATGTTAACTTAAAGGTGCTTTCTACATGAAAGGAAATATTTTGTTACAAAATCCTAACTTATTAAAGACATTTAAATAACGCTAAAACCCCTTTGGATTGTTTTAAAATATCCTAGTATACTTTGCATGCTTATCAAAGTAGTCAATTTCTAAAGGGTTTTAATACTTTCAAGAGTACATAGATTTGAGGATTTCAAAAGATTTAATTTAAAATCTGAAGCTTACAAATAGTTATATATGACTTTTATTATATAAAATCTGTTACTTAATTATATTTCTCTCGAGATACAAATGCATGATTACTTAAAATAAAATGGTAACCTTAATAACATATGTTTTGAAGTAATAAGTAACAGGATAGATTGAAAGATAAGATAATTGATTTTTCCAGAGGCCAATTTTCTTGTATAAAGAATTGGCCTCTAATAAACAGAAACGATGCTTGATTTTCTGAGATATTAAAAATATAACTAATTTTCACTTTTTTATAGATCATGTGTGAGTTATTCTTTTCTTTTCTTTTCTTTTGTCTATACATATGGTAAAACATTTTCGAAATTAAGTTTTTGTTATATTTACAAGTTTTAAAGTCCCCTGAATCCGAAAAACATGTTTTTAGCGGTTGGTGTGCGTATGTGTGCCTGTCTCTCTCTCTCGGTCTGTCTGTCTCTCTCTTCTCCCCCCCCTCTCTGTGTGTCTGTCTGTTATCAGCATATCTCAAGAAGAAATAATAGTAGAAAATTCAAACTCAGTATTCTTCATGTGTATTATATAAGAATGCTATTCCAAGCCTTTCGTTGAGATCAAGCAAATACTCCGTGTACAAGGCCATCCAAGAGTACTGAAATACATTACGTCTAAGGACGGAATTGCAAGTAAGTAGACTTGAACATCAATAGGATGCGCTAAAACAAACGAAATGAATATATACATTTTATATGCATAAAAGCATGTTTCATGTAGATTATAATATAATAATCATTTACCGTTCGTTTACAGAACTACCGCCCCCCCCATATATATATATATATATATATATATATATAGTGGGACAATATTTAGAAATTGATGGAAGTGCATTTTAGGTTGTAATGTGTGTTATTAATATAGGATTACATTTATATGCCCTATATGGTGTATACATAGTTTGTAGATGTACATAATTTAAAAAATATATGCAGGGCTTCCACAAAATAGGAGAATATATATTATTTTTGTTGCCAAACTTTAAAATTTAGCATTTTTCATCGAAACTTGTATGCATATCAATTTGTGTCCAATTTGCATTACTTCTGCTTGGTGCGTCGATTTTATTTTTGTCCTAGAGTGTATATATGAGTGCGTGTGAATGTGTTTCTGTATGTCTGTGTGCAGCGCTTTCTTCGTCTCGGTATCTCGTAGAGGTATAGTCCAGTAAATAAAAGATTTTTGTCGGAACAAATTCAGATAATGCTGGATTTTTTAAAGTCTGGTAGGCACTATTAAGAGATGTATTTTTACAAAAGTCCCCACCGCTCCACCCAGGGTTTCCCCCGCTACCCCTTAAAGTGGGAATAGAGAGACATTTACTTAATTGTTTCCAAAATGGTTTCTAATGTGATTAAAGACTCATTTAAAAAAAAAAAAAAATGTTTCCAAAACAAATTTCTTTAGTTTTTGTAATTACAACATTTTTCTAGCGCCAATAGTTAAGTCAATAAAAATTTCTAAAATAATAATAATAATAATAATAATAATAAAATAAAAAAATTCTTAGCATTTTTGCTGCTTTCTTTCATCTCGGTGTTAATAGTAAATATATTTTTAAAAATTCATAAAAATCTTGGAAATTTTATTATTTGTAATGGGATATAAGATACGGTATGTTTATATCGATTAGGAAGAAGCTAGAGCTTTTTTAGAACTCGCGCATGTTGTTAAATTTGTATAACGTGACGGAGAACTTTTACGCCTCCCGCATCAATTTCTGTGATACAAGCAGAAATTGAATTTATTTTGATTGGGTTGACATGTTTTAACTATAATTAGTAAATCTATTTTGGGTAAATTTTACATATTGTTTTGTAAATAATGTCATCGAACTTAATAAAAATAAATAAATAAATAAAAATAAAAACCCTTTTTTAACACGCTTTTATTAGCTTCATCTGTATGTATGTTCGTATGTATAATGTATGTTTGTAACCGCTCTGGGAGCAAACAAAAAATCTATATTGTAAAAAAAGACTCTCCCTACGTATGAACGCTGTGGCTGTGAGGTAAAGGTTTAGCGTTCGAGCCCAGTCAGGGGAGATTTTTTAAAAATTGTTTTTTGCTTAATTCTAAACTATTTTAATTAAAGATTTAAATGTATGTAAATATCATGGTGTGTCACTCACACGATTTTCTCTTACCCTGCATTTTAATACTAAGGGAGATATTTTGTGCTTTTTAGTTCACATTTCTATAAAAGCATGTTCTTTAATTTTTTTAAACTATAATAATAATATTATTATTTTTTAAAATAAGTATTATTATATTTCATCTTTTGTAAAATTAAGCTTTTTATAGCTTTTGTGAAATCAAGATTTTGACATATAGATCTAAGATCTTTGGGAAATTAAGATTTAAACATATTTGTTTTGCAAATAATGTCATTTAATCGAGTTTTTTTTAAAAAGTTTTTTTTTATTTTTAAATAAAGTATTAATATATTTTATCTGTTGTGAAATTAAGCTCTTTTATAGGTTTTGTGAAAATAAGATTTTTTTTATTACACACAAAATTATTTTTTCTGCATATAATATTTTATAAAGTTGGCTTTATAATCATGTAATTTTTTTTTCTTTAAACATCTAATTTTATATCCATGAAATGTACATTCTATGCTAATATATATATATATATATATATTTAATTTCAATTTTTGTTTTGGCATCATCCTTTTCTCCAGTTTATGTTAACTGTTTTACATGTGGTTACAATGATTCTTTCTCGTTTTCTCTTTGATTTCCATGAAGATTTTTTTTAATTTAATATTTCCCTTAATTTCTCATTCTATAAGGTTCTGCTGCTTCGATCGGGGCGTGAAATGATATAAATTGCTATGATTAGCAATATTGTTTTACGAAATCGATGCAGCTTCCACAGCTTTATGAAGTACTCGCCCCCTGATGGGTATACTTCTACTTATAAGCATTTATATCCAATTAATTCTGTGGTTAATTATTTGTTTCCTCTGTCATTAGTTTAATGGTCCTTTTTTATTATCATTCATGTCGGCATAAGTATTTTAAGTTATTATTGTAACTCATTGGTTCTTAATCTATATCGCAACTTTTTCTGTCAGTCTTTCCTCTATGTTAAATTCAGTTCTATATTTTTGTGTGTTGTTATTGTTTTAGTTCTATTAATTGCTAAATTTTAAGATTAAATTTTATTACGTTATCTATCATTTATATATATATATATTTATCTATTATATATATATATATATATATATATATATATATATATATATATATATATTTATATTTATATATATGTATGTATGTGTGTGAGAGAGAGAGAGCGATAATTTTCAATACGCTATTTATTAATTTTACGTGCATGCAGTACTTTATCTATATAATTAATGTAATTACGATCATATATAACTTTGCATTTAAATGTTTATGTGGAAACTTTCTACAGATCGATTTAAGTTCTGCAATCTTATCTTATTTATTGATTTTGAATCTGTTTTCACAATTTTCCTCAACATTTTTATGCAGTGCTGGTGAATGAATAATTGCAAGATAAGGCTTTACAATTTTAATACAATGGTTTACAAATTATCCCAATTTAGGATATACACAGTATTTTATACAGGCTGATTTGCAGCTGTGTGATATAACCTGGAGGATATTATCTTAACACTAGTAATTATTTTCAATACCTTTTTTACAACTCTCTTTCCCTCTTTATATTCGATTTTCATATCCAAATCAGTATCATTAAGTTTTTTCCAAGCCATGTCAAATTTATTCGAAGAACATTTACGAGTAAGGGTGCAATGTAAAGATATTTAATATGTTTTTAAAAAATGCCTCTCATAGACCATAGTGCGATGGAGATTTTTTTTTTTTTTTTTTTTTTTTTTGAATCTTTATACAAAAACTAGCAGCTCTATTCAAATTATTTTCAATAAAAAAGATGCAACGTGACCTTGAATTACGCGTAAATCAGTTTCAAGACATTCTAAGAATTTTACGGAATCTAGAAAGCAGATGAACAGATAGCCAGAGATAGATTAAAATTAAAATTATTTTTAACTTATTAGAAAAATGATATAAATACAAACGACTAAATATTTGGATCAGTTTTCACTTAAAATCTCTAATATATCTGAATATATTTGTGTGCCCGTGCAAATCTCAATGCTATAATACTATACTCTAGAATACACGCTTTTGCACCTACGTTTAATACATGTTAATTACGTTATGTTTTGTACAGTATAAAATTATTAAAATAGACCATCAAGAAATACCTCTTTTAGACAGAATGGTTTGGAATTTTTAAGACTTGTAAACAAACTAGAAATACTATAGAAACCATTTTTAATCCGGTACATGCCACATTAAACCTGAATACCCAAGTAGCACGGGAACGTTCTGTGAACGTCTAATAACGGTTACAGTCGTTCAAACACCGTGTTTCGTGTCAAGAGAACGTTCGATTAGACGTTCAAAAATAGTGTTACTTAGAACGTTCTGAAAAGGTTTGCTTTGTACCATCTAGAAAACGTACAAGTCTAGTTCTATGAAAAACGTTCAAGTGTATCACCGTCGTAGCACGTTCTGTAACAGTGTGATTATAACAAATATGAGAAAATTCCTTTTTTTTTTTTTTTTTTTAGTTTTTTTTCCTTATTTTCAGTTTCAAATTTTGTTGACATGTAGAATAATCATTGAGATGTAATAGAGATGCGGTGAGAAAAAATTACATAATTTTAAACTTTAATTATATGTTATTATAATCATAATAATTATTTATAATTTTATTTAAGTTTTATGTTGTTCAATTCTGTCAAACACATTACTCCAGATTACTTTTGCAGATATTCATTATTATTTGTTTCTTAAATTGTTAATAAATTAAGTTACGAAAAATTAATTTATTTTATTTATTTTATTTATTTATTATTATTATTATTAATATTATCTTGTATATACCAAGAAAAATGTGTTGGATAATTGGGAATTTTTGATCTCCAGTTTTCCATGGGTTTATACACTCTTGAGATGTCCAGAACACAATTCTATCATTCTTTCAAAATGCCAGTCTGTCTGTTTTTTTTTTTTTTTTTTTTTTTTTTTGGGTGTGTGTGTGTGTGTGTGTGTTATCAAAGTTTTGTGGACTCTGTATCTCACAAACCAATGGACGGAATTTAACCAAACTTGATGTTTAGTTAGACTTTAAACTAATTTGCTAAATATCAGGAATATTTAATTAGATATTGACCTAAATATCAGCTTTGGTGCTCATTAGCCTCTGGAATGTATCACCAGATAGGGTTCGCTTCTATTCTGTAAATTCTCCCTTTTATGGGGAGATTATATCTCAGCTTCTACGGTGCACAAATGCACCAAACTTAATATGTGAAACAGATATTATGTAACAGTACGCTGATTTAATTCGGGTGCATATATTGACCAACTGGTGGCGCTGCTCTCCTGTAATTTAACCACCTTAACGTAATGGCAATAATTCAGTTTTTGTGATATAAATAATTATAAATACACTGAACTTGGTATGTAAAATTAATATCATATAAAACTTTGCAGAATAATTTTGCGTGCATATCGGACAACTGGAGGCACTGGTATGCTGCAAATTAATTTTATTCAAGGGAACGGAACGCAATAGCACATTTTCTATGATTTATAAATGCTCTAAATTTGGTACGTGAAATAGATATTAAGTAAATTTTACTGATTCACTTCGGGTACATATCAAATGACAGGTGGCACTGTTACGTTTCAACTTACGGGAAGCCTGTACCTCACCTTCTATAATACGAATACTTATCAAACCTTGTATGTGAGACATATATATAATGACAAAATGTGCTGCTTCAGTTTCCGTATATATCCACCGACGGATGGTGCTTCTATTGCTTTCTGCGATTTTTCAGATATCTGTATTTCAGCATTTTTTGGTGAAAAATGAAAAATGTACAAAATTTCATATATAAAAATGTTAATTGTAAAAACCTGTGTTGATTAAATTTTTATGATTAAATTAATAAATTTTAAAATTCTATGGATGCTGTATCTCACGAACTAATGAACGTAATTTATTCAAACTTTGTTTACTTGGACTATGACCTAAACTGGTGGCGATTATATTTGTTAATAAATCGTTCAATAGGTAGCGCTGTCGTACCATTATTTTCAGAATTTTTAATATGTCATAATAGGTCAAAATTTCGTATAAATGTGCATGAGTCAGCGTTTTTAACTTTTCCCTGGAAAATTAAATATGTATATATATATATATATATATATATATATATACATTTATATTAGTAATATTTAATTAAAAAAAATATGGGCAATTTGTATAGTTCATCGCTTTCGCTATTGTATTAAAATTTTCAATATTCTTGCCAGAAAAGTCGTCTATACTTTTAAAGCGAAAGGATGAACCCTAAATCTGTGATAATTTAAAACAAAGTTATCGACTTTTCACATTTTTCATTATGTAAAATACATTTCTTAAGATACATATTTTGTATACCGTAAAATTGTTTTTTTGGATATTTAGTGTTATATTTGTTTGAGATGAAAATTGTATACATTTACCATGGAAAATAATTTTGATAGATTATTTTAGCAAATAATATTCGACATCGACCTGCGCAGGAAAATATAGAAGAAAGTTTTAGGATGGCCTCAGTATAATAATTTTTAAAAAGTTTAAGTTTTGAACAGTATGAAAAATATTTATTAGAAACGGGTGTTATTGAATAAATTGTTTGATCGACAAGAAAGTTTCGCCGCATGTAATAGCCATCTGCTCTGTGTTTGCACAGGAAGTTGGTATTTCTTGGCGTGGCTCGTTGGATCCAAGGTCCTACTGCTTGCTTACTCATCACATATTTTGTATTTACATTCAGATTTGAATTTAACTTTCGTTCGGATACACTACAACAGCAAACAGCTTCAAGATACAGACAGATAAGTTCGTTCACTTACTTTTCCTTTTTATAAAATTTTCATACTTATGCATTGAAATCTTAAAAAATTTATTAAAATTTATCAAAAAAACATATAATAATTTAAAATTAAATTTGAAATTTTTTAATTTTTTACATCTTTCACGCTAACTCCTAAATTTATTTCGTTCGATATTTTATTATTACAGTTCAACGTTGTAGTTTAAACAAACCCATGCGAATTTTTCGAACTTTTCTTTTCTTATTTACTTTTAAAATTTGAAACTCATAAATATTATACCGAATTCCCCATCTAATTAAAATATTAATTTACCAGAAGCCAAATTATTATTAGTACCAAATTAATATTGTGCAATTGTGAGACCAAGATCATTCAAAGAAAGGTTTCAAAATAAAATTCATGGTTGAAGTCCCAGTTTCATACTTCCGCAGGCAGTACAGTTATAGTATAGGATTTCCATGATGCCTTTTAAATTTTTGTCGCGATGTTGGTGATGACTTTTTATTTATTTTGGTGTATTTTGTTTAAAAAACAATAATAAAAATAATTTTTATTTTGATTATATTTTTATGTTTATGATTTTTAGTCAATTTATGACAATTATTCATATTCTGTATAATCTTTAAAGTATTTCTATGTTTAAAATGACGCTTATAAAGATTGAAGAAGCAATTTTTAAAAATACAGTTTTCCTTAAAATAATGTAAGCAGACAAATTTCGTAATTTTTTCTTATTAGTTCATTGAATTGAGTCCGCATGCTTAAATATTGTTCATTTTTAAATATTATTTTTTATCCTCGCATATTTCAATAATTACACTACTATATCGTTTCGGCAAAAATTAATTGCAACTGATCCACGTTAAAGAAATATATAGATAGATTTGATCATGTTTGATCGTTTTACATTACACTGTAGAAATGTAAAAGCAGGGAGAAGTATTAAAAAAGAAATATTTACTAAGGTGAATCTTAATATTGCTAAATATTTTAAATTTTGAAGTTTATTTATTTAATTTTTATTTATTTATCTGTTTACAGAATAAAATTTTAATTATTTATTTATTTATTTTTCAAAATGTTTCACCATATTTTATACTGTCATATTTCACTGCATGTGTACGAAATATTTATAAACTCAAAATCAATAATTTAAATAAATTTCGCATACGCATGATTTGAAATATGAAAATATTAAGTAAATTTCACGTAATCTATTTAAATAAAAAAACAAAATAATAATATATATATATATATTTAAAACGTATTTAAAATACACCGCTGTTCAAAATTAAAGGAACAAACCTGCTTTTTCATTTCTTCTTTTATGCATAACTTTTAAACAAATAAACACATGGACATAAAATTTGGATGTCATGTTCGTTATCATATCATTAATCGAATTTTACATAATTTTAGAATAAGTGATAATTTAAAACTAATAATTATTAATTTTTCTCAAAAGTAAGCTTTGGAAAAAATTAAAAATTTCAACAATTTTAGCGAAGAAAACTTAATGAAAAATTGTGTTAATGATGCATTATAGACAAGTGAAGACGCACATGCCCTCACATGTTAAACAAAATCCTAGTTTTACTTTCTGTGTTCACTTTTCTTTTACTTTAATAACGGAATTTTTGAAAAAAAAAAAATAATAATAATTACTAATTTGTATAAACTGTGATCATCACCAGAATAATAAAAATGTCGATAAATAATTTAATAATGAACGCCTTATCCGATTTTCATATTTCTATGTAAAATTTTAAAAAAAATATTCACACGCGAAAAAATGAAGAAAGAAGAAGCAACAAAAAAGTGACTACATGAAGAAATATACGGTTTTAATCTAACGCATGGATGAGCCTACATTTTTAACCTATCTGTAATGCATCTTCATGACCATTTTTCATTAAGTTTTCTTTTCTAAAATTGCTGAAATTTTTCATTTTTTCAATGCTTACTTTTGAGAAAAATTTACTGATATTTAGTTTAACAATTATTACTTATGCTAAAGTAATATAAAATTCGATTTATGGCAGTTTAAAAAACATACTATCCAAATTTTATACTTCTGTGTTTATTTGTTTAAGAATTATGTGGAAAAAAAAAAAAAAAGAAAACGAGAAAACAGTTTATTGTTTAAATTTTGTACACTTGTGTACTTCTTTTAACTAATTTTTATTTTTTGTTTTCCACTGATTATTATTGCATTATTATAGTTTAAAAAGAGAAAATAGAATGTAACATATCTTGGCATTAATTTGAGATTTCATTGATAATTTAAAATTTAATAAAATACTTTTGTGTTTGAATGCCAAACGTTTGCAGTAAGTTTCAAAGTTTAGACATAAATATTTTTAAATTTTTTTGCTTAAGAGCCCTCTTCACTCACCGCAGCTGGAAGCCGAAGCTAATGTTATTCAATGGGAAATTTTTCTTTACAAATAACTTATTAAGTAATACATATTTTTAAATTCTGTTTTCACATTATGAAAATTTCCAGCTGTTAAATTGACGGACCTTTTTTAAAAAATTATTTTTTTAATTTTTTATATTTTACTTCGAAGCTGCAAAATACGAATTTACAATATGTGATTTTTTTTCATTTTGCAATTTCAAAATAAAATATTAAAAATTAAAAAAAATACTTTTTCAAAAAAGGTCCGTCAATTTAACAGCTGGGAATTTTCTGAATGTGAAAATAGAATTTAAAAATATGTATTAGTTAATAAGTTACTTGTAAAGAAAATTTCCCCATAGAATATCATTGGCTCGGTCTACCGGCGACGGTAAGTGAAGAGGGCCGTTAACTTATTAAATTAATATCCACATATGGTTATATTCTATTGTTAAATTATAATGATGCAAAATCTAGGGGGGGGATAATAATTAGTTAGCAAGGGGCATATTATCTTAAAAATTTTCAAAATATTCCAGAACTTGAATTTATTTATTTGTTTGTTTTTGAATTCAAATATTTATCTAGAATATTCAAAATACTTGATCTTTTGTTATACAATATTTCAATGCATGTATGCAAAATTTTATATTACTAAGACAATTATTTATGAAAAATAATAATAATAATAAAAAGATAAAATAAAAACTACACAAAAAATAAAAAAGAAAAGAAAAGATAAATAAAGGAAAGGAAAAAAAAAAAAAAAAAAAAGAAAAAAATAAGTAAATAAAATAAACAGACACTATAAAATTCAAGAACTCGAAGCAATTGTTCCGGGTCGAGAAAAGACACAACCCTTCATAAACCGAACAAAGTAGGCACGAGTGCTGCAAAAAATCTGCAACGTAGCTCTTGTATTTGCAGCACTCGTGCCTATTATGTTCGTCTGACGAAGGGTCGTGTCTTTTTTCGACCCGAAACAATTGTTGCGAGTTCTTCCATTTTATTATACATTAAATACATTTATAGCACGTTCAAAAATTGTTTACATAACGTTGTGAGAACGTGTGTATAGAACGTTTTCAGAACGTTTCTACACTAATTTAGAACGTTTACAGTACGTTTTCTAGAACGTTCTGAAAATGTGTATAACGTTTTGAAAACGTTCTAAAAACGTTTAGAACGTTCTGAGACCGTATACATAGAACGTTCTCTGAACGCTTCTATAACACCGATGGTGATAGCTACACGTTCATTGAACGTTCCCTGAACCGTACTATTGTACTTTTTCAAGATGGACAAATAGACGTCTATAACACGTTCAAAGGGAACGTTCTTAGAACGTGTTTGCAGAACAATATTTGAACGTTCAGAGAACGTTTCGGTGCTGCTTGGGTAATATATATATTTATATGTCAGTTTAAAGGAATTTAAGAAACATTTATAAAAATTAGAGCAAGAGGAACCGATGTTGTGAAGGCTTCTTAATTTTGTTGAAAAGTGATCAAAAGCGACTGAAAAATATTTTCACTTTATGATAAATATAAAAGATACAAAATCACAATACAAAAAAACTATATAAGAGATAATATGGTATACAGTTTCAGTCACATATCTTCTAAACTACACCTGATGTCCAGTACCTCAATGCTTAATTTATCTAATTTATCTGGCACTGTTTACAAAAAACTTTTTTTTTTTTTTTTAAATGAATTCATTGATAAACAAATAGAAAAAGTTATTCAAAATATGTATATAATTGAATTAGGTAAAACTAAAAGAAAATTGAATAAAATAAATAATAATAAGAATAAAGAAATAACGAGTAGATATACAGAAATTAATGTAATTGAATATCATAAAGATTGCAGATAAAAAAAAAAGCGAAACAATTCATAGTTTTTACGATAAAAATTATGATAAAAATATTTATTTATGATAAAAATGAAACAGTAATTTTTTTAATTTTTTACATAAAAAAGGCTGTATGTGAAAGATAGGAATTTTTTTCTTTCTTTCTTTTTCCTTTCCTTTCTTTCCCCCCCTTTTTTTTTTCGGGGGGGGGGGATTGGAGGAGGAAGGGGGGGGTGAAAAGGTCAAAATGTTTACATTTTATCATTTTAAGGTTTTAAATATTAATTAGAATAGATTATTGAAATACGAAAATTTATAAAAATATTTCAATAGTTACAGGAAAGAAATAAAGAAGAGAAGCTTTTAAAATTTTAGATGATTCTAAAGTAATTATTTAAACGTGACTATGCATTCTATGTTCCAAGAATCAGGGGAAGCTTAGAACAATTTAGGAGAGATATATTGATCTTCAATACTTATCTCATTTTAAACTTTATATGAATTTGATCCAAAAGTGATCCTTTACTTGCTAAATTAAAAAGGCGATTTTTACGCTTGTGGCAAATTTAATGTTTTTCTGGATATTTCCCTTTCACAGAATCTTGTAAAATTTTATGTCATTTTAAAGTGTGTAAAATTACCAAATTTTTAAGGCAAAACACTATTTCATATTTTTCATAATTTTTTATGAGAGAAATGTCAAAAACTACACAAATGAAAAAAAAATGAGATTTTTGAGATTTCTGTTTTAAATTTTTATTTATTTTATTTTATTTTATTTTATTTCATTATATATATATATATACATATATTTACTGGGTATCAGGTCGATTTCCCGACACTCAGTTTCCCGACGCCACTTTCCCGACAGGTACGGTTTCCCGACAGCTCACTTTCCCGACAGGTACGGTTTCCCGACAACTCACTTTCCCGACAGCTCACTTTCCCGACAGGCACGGTTTCCCGACAACTCACTTTCCCGACAGGTGCAGTTTTGTTTTAAAAAGTAAGAAATTGGAAGAGTAATATTTTTATTTATTTTTTGTATTTTCAATAAAAAAGTAAAGCATTATTTAAAATTCATTTTAAATAATAATTAAATAGAATTACGTATTCAGCATTATTTTTATTATTTCTTAATCCGTCTTATTTCTTATTAAGAAAAATCTGTAAACAAGCGAAATACCGAGAAATGTCATTGGATAGAGGAAAGTTGGGAAAGTGAGCTGTGGGGAAACCGTACCTGTCGGGAGAGTGTGTTGTCGGGAAAACGTACCTGTCGGGAAAGTGAGTAGTCGGGAAAGTGAGTTGTCGGGAAAGTGAGTTGTCGGTAAAACGTACCTGTCGGGAAAGTGAGTTGTCGGGAAAACGTACCTGTCGTGAAACTGAGCGTCGGGAAATCGTACCAGACCCCCGAATTTATTCTGATAACCGCTTTTTCCTCCTTTCATTTACCTAGGTAATAAAGTGTTGGATCTGAACTGCGAGATTTTTTCACGTATAGAAACTTTAATGCCTTTCCGGCTTTTTCATTTTACCAACACCTTATTAAGTTTTATATCATTCTAAAGTGTATATTACCAAGGTTTTAAGATTAAACACAGTTTTATATTTTTCCTATTTTGTATGATATGGGAGAGAATTCAAAAACTACACAGTGAAAAAAATTAAAATTTTTGAGATTTCAAATTTTTTACCGGCATAAATATTAGTTTTAGAGAAAAGTTTCATTTGCAGAAGTTACAGTAAATATATTCAGCAATATTATTAATAATAATAATAATAAAGAGTAAAATTGCAAAAGCAATTACGTTACGATTTACAAGCAATTTTCTTGTACTCTTCATATTTTAGCATTTAGGAGGCTAGGGGGGGGGAAGGGGTATTTTGATAAAATGTGCCTTTCTTCGTGATCTATCAACTGGGAAAAATCCAGCTATATCGAAATTTGTTCCGACATTGACCATTTTGTAGTAAAAATATTATAATGTGCATTTGATTTTTACTTTCCTAACATACATATGTAAGGAAAGTATTGCAATCATGTCAAAAATTCGAATTTCAGATTTTGCTGTTTCTATACGTTGTGAGGTCTCCTGAGTCCGTTTTCACAATTTTTACGATGATGTATGTATGTATGTGTGGGAGTGAACACGCTAGCGTCTGAACGCTTCGCTCGAATGAGCTGAGAGTTGATACGTATGTTGTAAGTCCTCATAGCACGAACTCTATTGAGTTTGGTGAATCTGGCACTTATAGTTTTTTTACAGGGACACAGAGAAAAATTCTTTATCATTATGACCTACGGGACCAAATTTTAAAAAGGGCGATAGCGTCTAAACGCCTTATTACACTGAGCAAAAAATTTATACAAATGTTATAGGGCACAGTTGCACGAACCGCATAGATTTTGGTGAATTTAGCACTTGCAGTTTTTTTACAGGGACACAAAGAAGAATTCTTTATCATTATGGCCTATGGGACCAAATTTTTAAAAGTGCGATAACGTCTCATCTCCTTATTCAATTGAACTGAAAATTTATATATATATTATAACTAACTATAAGCATTTGGTAAATCTAGCATTTATAGGATTTACAGCTACACAATGAAAAATTCTTTATCATTATGATCTATGGGCTCAAAGTTCAGTAACGTTAAATTAAACATCGTGTACTATAGCGAGAAATACTCAAACACCCTATTATAATTTTCTCTCTTATGTTTATTTAACAACTTCTCTTACTTTACTTTTTCTACAAAACCGTTAATTACTCAATGTTTGAAAAGTCGAGTGGAGTCACTCCAGATTTTATTTCTAAATTATTTTATTTGATAAAATAACAAAGTGATTTTGAATTTTTTTCCCATTGTGTTTGTAGTTTACAGCTAAATGAAATATTAATACAGATATTTCTTTCGGAAATATTTCAGAACTTGCGATTTTTTCCACATTTTGTTAATAATAGGCGGCAGTTGGCAGAGCATCGTCTCATAATCGGAGAATTGTGGATAAATTCCAGAGCGGCACTGGAATAAGACCATCGTCTCATAATCGGAGAATTGTGGAAAAATTCCAGAGCCGGGTAAGGCACTGGAATAAGACCATCGTGTATATTAATGGTTGCTGGCTCATGCAAAATCCATCATCGGTGTTGCTAAATTTAGGGATTTTTTAATTCAATAATTACCAATAATTTTGAAGAGTTATGCTTGATATCATATACATGATAAACGATTAATCTTCGGTGTGCTTAGACAAACATTACAATTAAAAATTAGTGGTTGATATTGAATAAAAATTCCCTAAGATTAGCAACACTGTCTGTTGTTGCTGCCATGTTCTCCATATCCCGTTAATTTCATACTACATATGGGAATTTCTGGAGTGGGAATCCCTTGTATAGCTGATCAAAATTGAGATGAAATATCTCCAGACTAACTGTGTGGGTGAATCCCAGTCCGTCGCCAATAGCCTACTAGACAGCTCTAGTGTAGCGTTAATAAACCCAAACTCAACACAATCCAACTTTGGTTAATAATATTTTATTTATACTTCTATTTTGCAGTTTATTCAGACTTTTAACTTCATACATTAAAAACTTCCAGTTCAAAGAACAGAGCAGTTGATTCTAAATTCAAACTTAAAATTAGAATATTAAACTGCAGTTGAATAAGAATTTAAATTTCCCTTTTGAATCTTTTGAATAATAGTTTATCTATATATTAACTAACCAGATGCCCTTTTTATATTTGTTCTTTGCTTTTACATTAATAAGTTCTATTTATTCATTTTAATAATTCATTCTTTGATTTATTATCACGGTAAGCTGGATCTATTGTAGAATAAATTTTTTCTAATAAAATGCGATTATGACAAATTTACATATATATATAGTATTTTACTGTGCAAACAACGGGTGCACCAGTGTATTAATATTATACTTCAGAAATTATAACAAAAAGAAACTTAAAAATCGATTATGTTGAGTATTCACAAAGTAATAACTACAAATTTTAAAAATACCTAAAGATAAGTTTTACTTTTATTTTTATATAATGTAATATAATATTCTTCAATAATGTACAATAATGAATTTTTCGCTTGAAAATAAAGTAATTTGAATCTTTTCGCTTAATATAATCGCATTGTTTTAGAAAAATACATAAACTGAGATTTCGCAAAAAGTTAAGAAATGCAATTTCGTCACATTTCTCTCGTACAATGAAATTTTTCAGACAGAAACTTATTTTTCTAATGAAAAGAAAAATTGCTGATTAGTTTTAAATAGCCAAATTAATTGTGTTTTATTCAATTTGCATAAAGAGAGAAAAACAAATTAAATTTACACTTTCAAGATATGTTTTACAAGAAGTAAATTGTTTAGTAGATTTTGGACAAAGTGTTTACTAGATTTTGAGTGATGAATTTACAAAAGTGTAAAAATATTTCATGAATTAATTTAAAAATTCCGTTTATAATAAACGTTTGTAAATATTCAGTAAAAGCATAGAGTATTAGAATTGTTTGAACATTCAAAAATAAAATGTACTTATATAAAAGAACGCGCCAATAGTTATTATTTGAACTCTAAGAAGAATGCAAAAATAAATGAAATTACTTGCAAAGAATTCTCTAAAACGTTAAGTTTCTTATTTGGTTTTAATTTGATTTATGATTTATATTTTTTGTCTAGTTTTAACTTAGTTGATGATTATAAATTTAATTGAAGAAATATGTAGAAAATTTCGACGAAAAAAAAAAAAAAAATCATTTTAGAAAAAACGAACGTTTATCTACACTGTGGCGAACGATTTCTCGTCGCCATCCTTTAACTTGAAGCTGAATACTGCTTACTTGCTTAATTACTTAATTTATGAAATAACACAAAGTCAGATATGTAAAATAAATAATGAGCTTTTATTAAGAGCTTAAATAAGAAAGGTGGGCGCTGGACTTTATATTTAATATCTTTATAATTTAAGATGGGCAGCCATGCTAACTACTTTAACTTTACATAACTAATCACCATAATTTTAACTACCACATTTAATTTCGTTCAACCTCGCGGCTCAGTAACTTTTCGATAACGGGAGGATTCCCTGCCCACGCTATCTACTCGAATTACTTCTAATTAACCTCTAGCCACTAGCTTTCTACTAACTCTCCTTTCAACTCACTCTCATCATAGTCTCTCCAACTGACTCTAGCCTCTCACCTTCTTACTATCACTCATAGCCTCCTTCCAACTGACTGACCTCAAAAGCAATCGTCCTTCTTTTATACTACTTCCATTTCCAAAATACTTTATGAAATTAGCGTATTACAATTTACAATTCTATCTTAGGATAGGAACTAACTCTATTACATAAATTCAATCCTAAAACCTTCGTATTCGTGTGTTACGCATCAAGTGCGAATTCTACTTGTAGCATTACTTTGCTATCCTCACAGTCCCTCCCCTAAAAAAAAAATTTTACGTAAAAACCCCAACGGGTTTTTACCCGTGAAAATTTGAAAGTTACTTCAATACTATGCAAAGAAAATTTAGCTGCAGTGACTTACTGCGAAAATTAAACTACATCAGATTTTAGAAAGAAAAGAGGGGGGGGGGAAACTTAAATTATATTAGACTGCCCAAGAAAAACTAATCTTTTAAAATCTAATCGGGAGAAAAAGTAAGGCCGAGCTTAAAACTGTCCACCTAGCAAGAATAAAAAATAGTGTTAAGCTCAATCTAGGGAGGTTTATGACAGAAACTCCATGCCTTAACGTAATTTAATCTTATGTAAAGTCCAGCGATTTTACAGCGGGGAAATACATTCATCTTCCCGTAAACAAATGGAAAGGAAAAAAATTGTATGAATTAAAAAAATGTAGTACAAATGTGATCATTGTTCAATTTAACTTGTGACATAATTTTATAAAACAAAAAATAGTGAGAAGTCTTGAGCCATGCGAAGAGTTTATTTAAAAAATGTCCAGCTATTCACTATGAGTTATCTTGAAAGATCCATCCACTGCTGTTGGCTTCCAAAAAAAAAAAAACATCTTTTACGTCAGAAAAGCAAAACTAGCTCCTAATTCAGAGATCCAAAGTCTTTGGCAAACGTCCAAAACTTTTTTCGACTTCATGTGAAAAGGAACAATTGTAGAAATCAGCCGGGATTCAGATTTAACCTCCGTACTTCGGGTTTAGAGTCAGGATAGCAACTGGACGTCAGATTTTCTAGAATTTGAATCTTTTTTGAATGTATCAATCAAAAATAGAAGGTACACTACACTTTTATATTAGGTAAATGACATAATTTATATATAAGCAATATTGTAGCTATTTGCATACGAAAAAAACTAAATTGTTAGTGGATTAATAAAGTTAGTCGTTAGACGCGAAATTTACATGCAAAAATAGCTTTTTTTTTTTTTTTTTTTTTTTTTTTTTTTTTTTTTTTTAATTCTCTTAACCCCATATTAATACATAAAACTCTTAGTGAAAAATACAAGAGTTTACAACAAGAAATACAATTTAGGACATTTAGAAAAATGGAAGGATACAACATATTTCAAAACTGCAGTTGATGGCTTGAGAGAAAAGAAGATTAATGTACATACATATTTACAAAACTATAGAGAAAAATTGTTCATATATACTTATAAAATTTTCATTTTACACAATTTATAAAATTGCATTTTATAATTGCATTCATAAGAAATTGAGCGAAATATAGTTAATGGATATATACAAATTGTTGGAAAAGTTTTTTCAAAACGGCCGTTGGCTAGGGAATAGAAAAGCATTAGAGTATATACATATATATATCATTCAAAAACTGGAGAGAAAATTTATATACAAAAAGGTAAGAAAAGTTATCTTACTAAGCACTGCAGGTGATGGCTTAAACATAAACACATTTAAGTACATGCAGATATAGATCATTCAAAAACGAAAGAGGGGGAAATGTTTATATCAAAGTTCAAAAAGGTTTTTACCAAAAACTGCTGGTGATGGCTTAGAAATAAAAAGACATTAACATACATGAATATATTATATACAGAAAAAAAATTTATGACATGTAAATAATACATGAATTTTCCGAAACTGAAAGTTCATGCTTCAAGTTTAAATTTTGCATTTTTACATTTTAAAAGTTCATGCAGCAAGTTTAAATTTAGATTTGTGATATTTTAAAAAGTTCATCTCTTTGAGATAATAATTGAAAGTCCAGAAGAAAGTTCTACATGTCGAAAATTTTAGTACAGCACTGATAAACCAATACTTGAGAAAAAGTAAAATACGGAACGATACGACCTGACAACTTGATTCCTTGATATCAGCAATAGAGATGCGGTTCAGACAGGCTGCTTGCAGGTGCAGGTTAGACGTTGTAACCGGAGTTTGGCCCTTGTGGTGAGGGGATTTCGAGTCCGTCACCTTGTCACTGCTCGTAGTTAGAACAGGGGACTGCTGTCGCTCCGTGCTTTTGCATGCTGTGCTGCTGGAGTTTGTAGAAACTTCACAATAGAGTACATGCCCTTCCGAAAGTACCTTCTTTAAAATGACATCGTTTTCGTTTACTGTAGGCGGCGTGTCATTTTGACAGTTTGCGTTCGCATTAGAAATATTTGACTGAGGCGGCTGTAGAGATTTTAAACTGCTATCTAAAGGCGAGTTACCAAAATTCACCGCATCCGTTATCGATTTTACACTTTCGCTTATTTTAGCGGTGTCCGCAGCAACAGTTATTTTAGTTATATCTTCCTGAAAAGCAGTTGCGAGATATTTAGAGGCGCACTGGTTAACCTTTGCAGTTTCGTTTACTACCGTTTGTGCGAAAATAACAGAGTCCGTCAATTTGACTGTTTTGGAACTTAATTTATCAGGAGATGAATTTAAATCACTAGAAAAGTTAGCCGCAACATTTACTGATTTGACACTTTCACGTAATTTAACTGCTTCAGTGGCCACAGTTATTTCAATTTGATTTTCCTTTTCAACCGCCGCTATTCTAGATAAATTCTCGGATTTTTCCACTGGGTTTACTATTGCTTCCCACTGACGTTCGTGAGGGGGGAGGGAGCGGTCATGCTCCAATCGTAATCTATCATACGGAGTGGCAAAAAGATCGATAACTTTGCGTTTCACATCATCATACGTTGGAGTTGAGCCAAGTGAATGACAGGCTATTAGCCTAAGCCACTGTTTCGGTTCTCCTTTTAAGGCATATTTCAACCAAGCACACTTGTCTTTAAAATCAATTTTATAAAATTCAAAAAAATATTGAAGCTGTTCAAAGAATTGAAGCACGCTTGTGGTGCCGTCAAAAAACATTAGCTCGGGGGGGGGATTCGAGTGGAGATGGGCGCCAATGTGGCGAACGGTTTCTCGTCGCCATCCTTTAACTTGAAGCTGAATACTGCTTACTTGCTTAATTACTTAATTTATGAAATAACACAAAGTCAGATATGTAAAATAAATAATGAGCTTTTATTAAGAGCTTAAATAAGAAAGGTGGGCGATGGACTTTATATTTAATATCTTTATAATTTAAGATGGGCAGCCATGCTAACTACTTTAACTTTACATAACTAATCACCATAATTTTAACTACCACATTTAATTTCGTTCAACCTCGCGGCTCAGTAACTTTTCGATAACGGGAGGATTCCCTGCCCACGCTATCTACTCGAATTACTTCTAATTAACCTCTAGCCACTAGCTTTCTACTAACTCTCCTTTCAACTCACTCTCATCATAGTCTCTCCAACTGACTCTAGCCTCTCACCTTCTTACTATCACTCATAGCCTCCTTCCAACTGACTGACCTCAAAAGCAATCGTCCTTCTTTTATACTACTTCCATTTCCAAAATACTTTATGAAATTAACGTATTACAATTTACAATTCTATCTTAGGATAGGAACTAACTCTATTACATAAATTCAATCCTAAAACCTTCGTATTCGTGTGTTACGCATCAAGTGCGAATTCTACTTATAGCATTACTTTGCTATCCTCACAACACCTTATTAATCTTTAAAATGTATACTGATAAATTCAAACTATTATAAAAAGAAAATTAAGATTTATTCATTTATTGTAAAATTCTTTTTGTTTCCTTTAAGTGTTTTTATCTATAAAACATTTTTTTTTTTTTTTTTTTTTTTTTTTTTTTTTTTTACACGTAAAAACGGACGGATTACAAAAAAATTTAATCAAATTCCAACGCTCTTTGGTGATTCTTAAATGATGTTTTGAATGTGCGAGACTAAACGCAGACATTTTGCATTGAACTGGTTGATTGATTTACTCAGAACTAAAAACTGTGTAGAATAAAAACGATATTTCAGCAGACAATGTCAATGATTATGTTTTATTTTAACTGCATATAATGTACTGTATTAGTAGTGGTATTTGATCAGTGATTTTTATCAAATTTCGAAATTTCAGAAGTTCTAAATCCAATTAAGAAATCTTCTTTTTGGAAAAGGGGGGGGGGATAAATTACAATGCTAAGCATAGTACAAAGAATTCACTTCATGAAAAATTAATATAATTATATGAAGAATAATTCTGTGTAAATAAAAATATTGTATCCTGTTTGATTTATTGATTTTTCATTGAAGAAGAACAAACTGATTTCCGAAAACACCTATTGCCCATCTGCGCAGCACTAGTGCGACGTAAAACCCAACCAACCAACCAACCAACCGAAAACATCTAGCTGAGACTAAAATTTGACTGAAATTTGATAGTGGAATATATTAACTATTTTATTGACTTGTTCATATTTCAGCAATAACTAAACAATACTTTATTTAATTCTATATCTTTAGCATATATTATATTTATTAGAAAATCGCTGCATCTCCTTGTGTTTATTTTCCGTGCACGGATAATTTTCGATTGTCACTTGCCTTAAATTTATGCTAGAGAAGGATGTGTATGCTTTTGTTAAACAGCGTGATTTTAAATCATGAAAGAGATCTCAGATTAATCAGCCAATAGTGTTATTAGAGATAATGGACATAAAAGCTTTCATCGTTCGAATATTTTGCGTGACAAAGTGAATAATAACTTAATTTATGCAGCCGCACTAGTGTAACGTTTATTTAAAGGGAATGTTAGTTTATAAATGCGTTTCATTTAAGGCAGATCCAGTCTTTAAATAAACGTTCAAGTTAGAATATGTAAAACAAATGGAGTGATAAGAATATATTTAATACTTTCTGAAATACTAATTTTAGATTAAGGCTAAGTGAATATAGTACAGCTCTTAGTAACACTTATGGAAAACAAATGTTTATGAATTCATTAATAATATTTTACTGATGCGAATTAGATTGGACAACGAATAGTACACGTAACAGATTATTAGCAAATCCAATATCAGACAACATTATTATTTTTGAAGAAAAGCAATTCCAGGCCCGGACTGGCCAGGTCGGCTGGTCGGCGATCGCCGAGGGCCCCCGCCTCTAAGGGGCCCCAGAAAACCCCTAAAAATAAATACAATTACTTTAGAATTAGTTACATTAGAGTAATTTGACTATTTATTTTCCAATAATCTTCTCATTTACAATCAATTTTGACCCATCGCATGTTGTGCAGTTTAAGTTAGACAAGCTCCCATACAGTTTAAGACAAGTTCGCGATCAAAGAACTTAAATGCAACCAAATATTGAGGCTTCGCGGGGAAAAATCTCGTCGTTTTTGATTAATTTCATCTAGAATGCTCTCAGGTTAACATGGCAATGTTTCATTCTTAGAGCTCGCTGCTTCATGTTTCATCCTCTATCTTTGCTTTCTCCTATCTTAGCCAGCCACGAAATTTTAAAATGATAGTTACGTCACTTTGGAGTTGCAATTCTTGTTCTTATCTTGTATGGTTAAAATCAGGATTAAAATAGTATTTTAATCCATGTTCTAATCTAATCTAACTAACTTCTTTGTTGTGCGTTCGCTTGCTAATTAGTCTCGTTGTAGAGTTGTTATAAAGCAGGGTCAAAGCTGTGTCAGCATAAAACGTGTCTAATCAAAATTGCGTTTCGAAAAGAAAAGAAGAGAAAATCTTTAGATGTTAAAAAAATTTCCAAACGTTTAAATACTAGGTTAACTAGTTACACTTAATCACAAAATCGGCCTTTAAGAGACAATAATGATACAATTAACCCTCTGACTGCCTTTCAAAAGCGCAAAATTGCAGGTCATTTAGCACATCTCCCTTAAAAAAAAAGGAACTTTAGGGATCAAAATTGAAAAAAAAAAAAAATACTCAAGGGACCTAGTTATTTTACGCATAAATATCAATAATATATTAACATATATGTATATATATATATACTCCTTTTTTTTTATGATCTCCTACCACGTGTAAACTAGGGACCCTATATAGAGGGTCCCTATCGAGGGTCCCTAATGTAAACAAAGTGTAACTCCTCGACATCAAGTAATTCAAAAATATATACAGTCAGTGTCAAAAGAATTCATACTCGTTTGGTTTTGCTGAATAACTTAAGACATAGGAATAGAACTACATGGGCCCATGGGGCTAGGGCAGAGCTCTTCCAATAATATCTAAGATGGACTTACTTTTACTGCTCTTTATAATGCAAAATGAAAGGTTTCAAATTTTACATTTAAAGCTATGTTTGACATTTCTAAAATACATATTGCTTTTTATTAATTAATTGTCCTCAAAATTTGTCATTTTAAGTGTGGATGGATGGGAGGTATGATCATATTTTTTACTTGAGGATCCTACAGTGTTTTGCCTTCCATGGGAATCTTTTTAAGGGATTTTAGCCTGTATTCATGCAAGTTTCAGAGGGGAAAAAAAAACCTGAAATTTTTTATTAGCTAGGCAAGGTCCACGAATATGACCAATGTTCAAATCCGGCATTTCCTGTCAACTAGCTTTTAGAAAAGAATCTATAGCTACTGGTGCTTTAAAAATCTTTTTTTTTGTTTTTGTTTTTACCATACCACCAACAGAAGTTTGAAATAAATAAAAAAAATAGTAAACAAAATAAAATTATTAAATAATAATAATAATAATAATAATAAATAAATTAAATTAAAAAAGAATTTTTGTCTTAGAGTTCAGGATGAAAAAAGAAATAATGAAACAGATATTTGGCACTATCTCTATCAAGTTACAAAATGAAGCATGAAACAATCACTATTGAAATCTCTTTAGCCTTAATGCAGAAATAGCAGGATCCGTATTGAAAATAAGGGATTAGGCGTGCTATTTTCATGCGATCCGTATCAGGAGACTGATTTCAAATCCCGTAGCAATTGTGGGAGCCATACGCGGAGGATTGATCCTATTTTTTTTAGTAAGAATGCTAAAATATGAAAACAGTCTTTAGTAAAATGCTAAAATACTATTTGGCTTAAGAATACCAGTTCGTATATCATTCTAGATGCCTCTTCATGTTACATTTTTCTTTTGCAAACTAAGTTTTAATCATGATGTGATATCTTTAAAAACAATTTGGAGTGGCTCTCATGGACTTTCTGAACCCTTAGTATTTGTTACCAAGTGTTTAAGCAAATTTGAATCGTTGAATATTTCAGTAAATAAATATAAGTGAATATCATTTCAGTGTATTGATGGAAGACTTGGCGTGGGGTTATAAACAATGCAAATAACAACTTCTAGAAAGCCAAAAATAAATAACAGGAAAACAGACAGCTGTTTCGGTAGCCTTTAGCGTATCGTCTTCATTGCATAAAGAATTGTGAGAGAAGAGCTCTTATACATAGCAAAGGCAGGGAATTGAGCTTAAGATTATCAACCAATAGAAATACGCGGAATTGGAGGGATTGACTACAGGAAAATGCGAAACCTAATTAGATTACTGACAGCGAAAAATTAATCATTTCAGTATTGATATCTATAGTAAGGTATGTGACGAATCAATTTCATTGCATTTTAATAGCATTTTTCAGATATATAAATATCTTACGATTTTTGATAGGGAAATAAAAAAAAAAGGGGGGGAGGGGGACTTAGAGAATATTTTGGCAAAATAAAGGACTTTTAGGGATTTTAAGGACCACACTAAATGTCCTGATATTGTAATGTTGTTTTTACTGCACATATTTTTTACGTACTAAAATAAAGCTTATTTCAACATAAGATTAAAAATGAAAATGTGCACATAATTACGATCCTCATAACTTTTATTTAAGACCTTCATAATAAAAAACAAAGCTAGTATTTCCTAATTATATAATTTTGAATTATAAGCGTAACATGGGAAAAACGACAACTCAGTAACCGGATATATTCGTCATCGGTGCAGATAGTAAATACAGGTAACTGGAATTAGTTTATTAGCTCGTAAATTCAATCAAAAAATTTCTATTATTTAATTTTATAAAATTATTTTTTTAAATTAGAGGTTCTTAATTTCAGATGAACATTTTCGAGTCAAGCCCTTATATATATTTTTTTTTTTGTTATGTTTTGTTTTTGCCCTAAAAATCATTGTAATAAAAGTCCAAATCAAGTAAGTGACTGTTATCAACGCTTCGCTTTTCATACACCTTGAGGCCATTTTTAACCAAAAAAAAAAATTTTTTTTTAATCAAATTGCATTGAATAGTGGAATTCGTTTGCTATTGATTTAGAGTATAATGTAGGAAGTCAAGGTGTTACAACACTGATTTAATTTTCACTTATCTGCCGGAAAAAACAGTAGCAAAACAATTTTATTATTTAATTTTTAAAATTAGAAGTTCTTTATTTCGGGTGAAAATTAGACATTTCATATAAAAACAAGGTGAACCTCGCCAGGCCGCTTTGCTATTCGCTGGTCATTACATTTAAATAACTTTTGAAAATTCTGTATCAGTTATCTATATAAAAATATCAAAAAAATAAAAACATTTAATTCAAATCAGACAGAACCTTGATTTGGTTTTCCGTACGTTCCTTGTTAGTTTTTACGCTTTAACAAGGCTTATGTCTGTACAAAACAGAGTTTAATTTAGTTCAACACGATTTTTTTTTTTTTAATCTAGTTTTTTATATAAAAGCATGTGGTAATTGATTCATTCCTGAGCAACGGTTATTATAATCCTTTCGAAAATTTTTTCGGTACAGCTTTAGTATAGAAACCCCCTTGGCTGATGGCTTTTAAACTTTCGATGTCATTTTGGTGATGAATGAAAAAGGCTGTCACAATTGCATACGTAAAGATCTTGGCGAGAGTTATTTAGTTCACTATAACTGTAGCAAGATTTTGTAGAGACATTTTTGTTTGTGTTATAAAATATATTTTACAATTTATATCAACTAAATCACAATTAAAGAGGACATTTTTTTTCGACATGTTTAGTATTTTATTAATATTGTGTCCCTTTTAACTTAGGTTTTACTTACCCTTATTTACTTAGGCTTTATAGTAGGAATTAGGTTATTATGGCTTCTTTATTGGTTGACCTGAAGCTAAAAATAATTCACAATCTCATTTTTAAATAATGAATCATTTTCCTTTTTAATTAATTATTAAACATATTTTATCTAGCAATCTAGCATGGAACTAGTTTATATATGGTATAAAAAAATATATAAACTAGTTGGCATAGGTGGACTCTGCTCTGTTCCCCATCATATTTATGTTCTCATAAATTTCTAGTGCGAGACATATTATAATCATGTTAAAAGAAATGAATTTGACCAAAGCTTGATACAGTAACAGAATGAATCCCCGTCTAATTGGCTATCCACCGTTCACTTCTATATAGTATTTATCTTATAATAGCAGGAGACTTGGCGTTGGAATATTAAAACAGGAAAAAACTACTACGTCAGAAACGCCAAAGGAAAATTATTGAATTTTTTTGAATTATTGAAACGCCAATAATTTTCCTTTGGCGTTTCTGACGTAGTAGTTTATTCCTGTTTTAGTATTTATCTTATTCTAATCTATTAATTTATTTTATCAGGGTCAATTCCGGTGTTTAGTTTTCATGCTACTATTTCCAATGCAATAATCCTCAAAATTCATATTTATATGAAAAATTTATAATTTCGCTATGTTGATAAAATCGTAAATTACGAATAATTTACGAAATTTTCCTATTAGAATATTTGTATTCAATCATGTTCAAACAAATATCATAAATGTAATTTTGAAGTTGTCTAATGTATTTATGATCCTAAAAATGGAAGTTTATGCTCAATTTTGCCTTATTCTAACATGTTAGTAAATCGTAAATTCCAAATAACTTGCGAATTTTTTAAATTAGAAAAATCAGTCTATGATATTCATGCCAGTATCCTAAATAATATTTCGAAGGTGGTTTGACATCTTTACGATGAAAATATCCCTCATGATTGACGTTTATATGAAATTTTGCTCTATTCTGCCATGTTAAGAAATTCGTAAATTTCCAATAACTTACGAAATTTTTATATTGGAAAATTCATTGTCATTAATATTCATGCCAGTGTCCTAAATAATATTTCAAAAGTAGTCTAACATCTTTACGATGAAAATATCTCTAAAAATTGACGTTTATGTGAAATTTTGCCCTATACTTCCATGTTAAGAAATTCGTAAATTTCCAATAACTTGCGAAATTTTCAGAGTAGCATATTTATAGTTACTGATGTTCATTCCGGCAACAAAACTGATATTTGAAAACTGGTCTGACATTTTTTCAGTAAAAAGTTTCCATTGAATGCACGTTTAAGTGAATTTTTTTCCTATTCTCCCATGTTAAGAAAATCGTAAATTTCTAATAACTTACGAAGTTTTTAAATTCGAATGTTGCAAATGAATAGGGTTCTTACCAGTATCGAAAGTAATATTTTAAAACTGATCTGACCTCTCTGCGACAATTTGTCCTTGAGATATCGTGTACACAGACTAACGAACTAACGGACTAACACACTAACAGACTAACACACTAACAGACACCCTACAGACAGACACCATACAAATTTTGTCATTTTCGGATTCCTCACACCTGAAAACGTGTAAAAAAGTCAAAAAACCGAGGTCGAAATTTTTCACGATTACCCAAGTTCCCCATACCTATAGTATGATGGGGAACTAATATTTATTGTGAAAGTAAATAAACTACATCAGAAAGAGCTTTACTCAACATTTTTACTCAACTAATTTCCAAGTGAAAAAAAAAGATTAATGTGGTTTATAAACATGTAAGCCTAATTTTCAAAAATTACATATTTTAATATCCTGTTCACTCTAAATTCCTCGGTAAGGGGCCCCTTTTAGATTTTTAGCTGAGGGCCCCCAAAGGAGCCAGTCCGGGCCTGAGCAATTCATTTTAAGGCAAACGCACCAGTAGTGGACACTTTAAGGACATATTCCGGCTATTTTTTGTGTAATTTCCTAAATTTTAGAGTTTCAAAAAATAATTACTATTTCAGGCCTTTACTAACTCTTTCTTAACACGACTGTATTATGAAAATTGCTAATTGTAACATTTATATATGTAAAAAATCAAAATTCTGAAGAGCTTAAAATGAGCTAGTAGTGGACACACTAAAAACCCAGTAGTAGACCCTTTTTTGTTACAGTAGTGGAGCCCTTTGAATTTTTGCTTTAAAATTCAACTCTAAAATTGCTAGATTACAGAATTGTGTCCACTACTGGATCTGGCATTAAAAGTCACATGAGCCAGTAGTGGACAGGGCTGTCCACTATTTGTCATGATGACATTTTTTGGCCCCAGTAGTGGACACCCATAAAAATACTATATGTTAATACAAGATTTTAAAAATAGCGCAATAAATGAATCCTGCATACTTATTTTAGTCATATGAAAGCAAAAGGTAGAAGAAATCAGTTAAAATAAGCAGAGAGCGAGCAAATAAAATTTCATTTCCTTATTCAAAGTGATAAGAAGAAAACGGCAAAATTACAAAAAGTGCAAATTTTTTTAGTTAAACTAACATTATTTTAAAACTAATGGCCGGAATTATTTTTAGTTAAAGGGTTTAACAGTAGAGGACTGTAACTACTTTCCTGAAAATTGCTCGAATCTTAAGAATTTTTAGGTAGATTATTTTCCGAGTTTAAAATTAAAAGTGTCCACTTCTGATAAAGCTTCCACTACTGGTGCATTTGCCTTAAATCAGATTAATTTTTGTTACTGGTTTCTCTGATTGAGTTCTCTTAATTTCACTTGCCTTGTGGAAAAAAAAAAAAGTAATTGTTTCTTGCATTACCGAACATTTGCTGCTGATTAAAATATTTTCAGTTCAAAAATAAATGAATGAATGAACAAATAAACAAAAGAAAAAAAAGAATATTAAACATTTTTTTTTTCGTTTAGTTTAATAAAAGGAATATGAAAAGTATATGTAAATGCACTTATTCCTGCAAATCATTTTATTAGCAATGATAAAAAATTCTTTAAAATTTTATACTACTAAAATGTGATTCAAAATTTTATGTTTTATGTGTAATAATCTTAAAGAAATAAAATAAATAAAAAAATAAAGAAAGAAAGAATTTACTACCTGTTAATTTTAAATGTAAGTAACATAATATAACTACAAAAATGATAAAATATTGTATGCCTCATACCCTAAAGCATATACAGTGGCACAAACAATTGAGGATACACCTTACTTTTACTTGATAAATCCAACTTTCAATCGAAATAACACATTAACTAGAAGTGCAAACGTGTTTTTATTTTCACACGCAACAAAAGGGTTAATTTACAGTAAAGATAACGACAATCAACAAAAAAATATCTAAAATTAAAAATTTCACAAGTATTTGAAATAAACATAAGCAGATTTTTACCTCAAAAAATTGAGGATACACCAATAAAATTTTTGTTTAACTACCACTAGATTTATTTCTGCTTGCTACTATAATAAGCTAAGTTTGGGCAATTTTATCTTAAACTTTTTCGACTGCTACTTTTGTCTTTTGAAGTTGGTTATGTGAATTTAAAGTCGCAATTTTAAATGGAAAATGGCTCCTCGGAGAGAGACCAGTATTGATGTAAGAAAATTTATATTAAGGTTATTTAAGAAAGAAAAATCTTATCATGAAATAGCTGAAATTGTCGGTAGAAGCCACTCGTGTGTCCAGAAAATCATTGGAAGATTTAAAAGCGATGGATTAATTGAAAATAAAAGTGGAAGAGGAAGGAAAAGTATTCTGAGTGATGTAGCCAAAAGGAAAATTTTGAAAGATATCAAGATTGATCCTAAACTAAGTGCAGTCAAACTATCTGCAGAAACTTCTCGAATAATGGGCAGAAGTGTAAGTGCTGAAACTGTGAGAAATGTGATTAGACATGCTGGATATAGCAGTCGAGTAGCTAGAAAGAAACCTTTCATAAGCTTACAAAATCAGAAAAAGCTTTTGGAGTTTGCAAAAACTCATCAATTGAAGACAGATAACTTTCGGAAGAAAGTTATATTTAGTGATGAAAAAAAATTCAACATTTTTGGTAGTTATGGCCGTCGCACCGTTTGGAGAAAGCCGAACACCGCTTTGGATCCAAAAAATTTGCGTCCTACAGTTAAACATGGTGGTGGCTCCGTCAAGGTTTGGGGTTGTATGGCTTCAAATGGGGTAGGAAATTTAGTTTTTATAGATGGCATAATGGATCATAAGCTTTATATAGACATACTCCACAACAATCTTAAAGAAAGTGCAAAAAAATGGGTTTAAATGAAAATTTTATATTTCAGCACGATAACGACCCCAAACATACGGAACGTAATGCCAAAATGTGGTGTCTTTTTCATTGTAAACAGCAATTGCACACACCACCACAATTCCCCTGACATCAATGTCATAGAAAATTTGTGGGCCACACTCGAAACAGCGGTCCAAAAACACCAAATTAGGAACAAAGCCCATTTAAAGCAAGTGTTACAAGAAGATGGGATAAAATATCTCCAGATACCACCAAAAAATTGGTCGAATCGGTACCAAGACGTTTGGAGGACATTATAAAAGCCAAAGGACATGCAACCAAATATTGACACTGTCTTTGTATGTGATATGTCACACAAATTTCATTGGTGTATCCTTAATTTTTTGAGGTAAAGATCTGCCTATGTTTATTTCAAATACTTGTGAAATTTTTAATTTTAGATATTTTTTTGTTGATTTTCGTTATTTTTACTGTAAATTAACCCTTTTGTTACGTGTGAAAATAAAAACACGTTTGCACTTCTAGTTAATGTGTTATTTCGATTGAAAGTTGGATTTATCAAGTAAAAGTAAGGTGTATCCTCAATTGTTTGTGCCACTGTATTTGATAGAGAGCTTCATCCTTCATTGAGGAATGTAACCAACATAAAAAAATCACATGACGAGTGCTCTTTCAGTTTTCAACCAATGAAGGTCACTTGTTACGCCCCTCCACACATTTTCGGACAAGGGGTGTAAAAGATCCTCCCCCCCGTGTCATCCTACAGATTAGACCGTTCAACCGTCATGTGAGCAATGAAATATATCTCAACCTTCGTTACCTATTGAATAGGAAATTTAGTAATGATGCACTCTTTACTCAAAAATGTGCTCTATAATTGTCAGAGCTGTAAATTTTCCCAGTTTCAAAATGTAAGGATAATACTTATCGAATTCAGTAATTTAAAATTGTAAAAAAAAAAAAAAAAAAAAAAAAAAAAAAAAAGAAAAAGAAAAGAAAACATATAGTATTTATTTCAAATATTTATAAAGTTGAAATTTACAAATATTTATTAAAATTTGCTCAAAAATTGATGCAAACTGATTTTCGTAGTGACGTATACAAAGTTTTATGTTATACTAAAATAGTCGTATTATTTTATTTTTAAATGAAGTGCTTAAACTGAGTACATGAAAATAAGTAAAATATATCCATATATAATTATTTTCAAAACTCGTGAAAAGTTATTCATACCTAGAACTTATTTCCTAAAACTACGCCGACACATTTTAATTTACATAAAAATACAAGAAATCAAACAAATAAAAAAATAAAAAAATAAAAATAAACAAAAAATAAAAACGTAAAATTGCTTAATGGATCTATTTATGTAGACTAGTATCGCTTATTGGTCGAAACTCGACCAGTTGTTTAAGTAAGCAATTAAATAATGAATATATAAATTAAAAATTTCCGTGTAAAATTTGTTTTTAGAATCTACTCTAAAAATAAATAAATAGAAAGACAAAATGCAGGGCGAGTTCGTTGCATATATATATATATAACCTAAAAGAAAAGATGCATCCTTTTAGTAAATGAAAATTAATTACAGTGTAGCAGTGCCACCTTCCGTCCAATATACATCCAAATTGAGTAAACGTGGGTTTACACATTACCTATCTCATATAAAAACTTTGGTGTATTTATACATCATAAAAGGTGAGATAGTGCCTTCTATTAAACAGAATGAAATTGCAGTACGGCAGAGTCACGTGTCGGCAGATACACACTTAAGGACCCTCTTCACTCACCGACGCTGGAAGCCGAAGCTAATGCTATTCTATGGGAAATTTTTCTTTACAAATAACTTATTAAGTAATACGTATTTTAAAATTCTGTTTTCACATTCTGAAAATTCCCAGCTGTTAAATTGACGGACCTTTTTTAAAAAATTATTTTTTAAATTTTTTATATTTTACTTCGAAGCTGCAAAATACGATTTTTCAATATGTGAATTTTTTCATTTTGCAATTTCAAAATAAAATATTAAAAATAAAAAAAATACATTTTTAAAAAAGGTCCGTCAATTTAACAGTTGGGAATTTTCTGAATGTGAAAAGAGAATTTAAAAATATGTATTAGTTAATAAGTTATTTGTAAAGAAAATTTCCTCATAGAATAACATTGGCTCGGGCTTCCGGCGACGGTAAGTGAAGAGGGCCGTTAAGATTTAAAAAAAAAGTATAGTTATACATAGCATCCATCGCATATACCAATTTTAGTGTGTTTACGCACTATAGAAATTAAGGTTTAGCCTTAACTTAATATGAATCAAAACACAACAGCGCCACCTGTTTTGTGATATATTGCAGAAGCTAATCAGCACCAAATTTAAATTAAAGTCTAACCAATTATCAACAGTGCTTAAATTCCGTTCATTTCTTAATGAGATAGAATATTTTTCTATCACATCATACATATACAGCCAAATAATAATTTTTTATAAGTGGGTTAAACATGTTTAGGACATCTAAAAACGTGCAAATTCATGGAAAATAAGTATAAAAATTTCATGAATCCAATTCTTTTTCTATGTCATATGATACAACAGCGCCAACTACCTATTAAAATAAACAAAAATTTAATTAATATGTCTTCTAAAAATTAACATTTACATATGCAATTCTCTACTATTTTAAGCAATTGATTTATATGTATAGTCATCGGAGAAACTGCTGAAAATAATACCATCTTCTCTTTTCGGCCTGTATACGCCAAAATTCAATAAGAATACTTTTTCATAATGTGTACCGCACACAAATTTTGATGCAGAATAGAAGCTTAGATACAGATTACGTGTATACGGAAAAGAATACAGAAAAGCAGCGCCATTTGTCGTCCAATATGAATCTAAAGTGAATCAGCATAATTGACTTAATATCCATCTGACATACCAAGTTTCGTACATTTACATACTGTAGAAGCTTAGATATAAGTCTTCCCCAAATTGGGATTAAACTGCAAGATAACAGCACCATCTGTGGACCATAAGACACTCAAGTGGAATCTGCAGAGTTTTACATAATGTACATAGGTATATGTATATAGTATATACAGTGGCGGACAAAAAAAAAAAAAAAAAAAAAACTGCATCACCTGCGAAAAAATGGAAAAGCGTGAAAATAATGTGTTTCACGTACATGTTTTGTGTAAAGATCTTACTGTTAGGATAAAATGATGTTATAGGATTAATCTTAATGAAATTTTACTAGACTTAATGAATTATTTACACTTAATTACTCAGAGAAATGAAAAAGAGTGAAAAATGTAATATTTAATAAAACGTGCAACAAAGTACAGTCGGTAACAAAAGTGTCCGAACACTAGCAAAAATTGCTATGTAAAAATGTACCCTTCATACGGTTTCGTTAAATAAATCCTTGTCGAATCTCATTCTTAGTCAGTGTAAGAATATGATTCAATAAGGATTTATTTAACAAAACTGTATGAAGTGTACTTTTTTTACATAGGAATTTTTGCTAATGTTCGGACACTTTTGTTACCGACTGTAATTGATATACAAATTTTGTAGTTAATATAAATTCTACATAACCTGCAGTCAAATTACATTTATTTACATGTGTATACAGTCATAAGGATCACTTAAATATTTAGTGGATCCTCCACGAGCTGCAATGACAGCCTTGTAGCTCTCTGGCATAGAATATATTAATTTCTGAATGTAATCCCAGCCAATATCATGGAATCAAACCCTAATAGTGCTTTCCTGACGTTCAATCTTAGTAGCAGGCTTCTTAGCAGCAATTTTCGTACCCATTATGTGCCAACAATTTTGAATGGGATTCAGATAGGGACTATTCCCAGACCAGTCGAAAACTTTGATTCAAGATTTTGTCAGTTAGGTCTTTACATAAAGGAGTAAAATAGGGGGGAATTACTTTTGTAATATCCTTTATGTTGTGGGGATTAAAACCTGTAAACAAGGTAAAAAATCATGCATGAATAAGTTAGATCGTACTTACCGATTTCGCTGTATGACAGGGTGCAGAGTTCTGTTGAAAAAATACAATTTCCAGCACCTTCTGAATAACTGGATTTAAACACTCCTCCAAGACCTGGGTGTAAACTCATGCATTCACAGTTCCAGTAATAAGTTTCAGGCGTCCAACCCCTTTGCTGGATATACATCACCAAACCATTTGGCTCGCTGGGAATTTAAAATTAGGCGATATTCAGTCTGGATGATAAGCTTCATTTTTACGTCTCCGAACATACCGCTTACCGTCCAATCCATGTAGGTTGAATTTGGATTCATCCGAAAAAATTACTGAGTCCCACTGAGCCTTTGTCCATGAAACATGCTTTTTTGACAAAAAAGTCTCTTCTGCATTATTTTTTTTGTAAGTAACGGTTTTTTCTTCGGGCGATACGCTTGCAAACTGCGTTCCGCAAGGCGTCTTTGGACAGTTCGTGCACTTAAATTGACACTACATTGTTTCTCAAATCTGACTTTTAAATCAGAAGCACTTGCATGACGATTACGGAGAGACATACGCTTGAGATATCTATCGTCAGATTTTGCGGTTGCTCTCTTTCGACCTGATCTGAACCTCCTTTCAACATTACCAGTTTCACGCTTCAACTTCATCACTCACGAGACTGTCGATTGATTGCAGCCAATTTTTTTAGCGATCATGCGTGTCGAATATCCTTCTTTAACTGAAATAAGTGCCACACATTTTTTCTCTTTTGTCAATTGAACATAAGGAGCCATCCTTTCATCACTTAAAAAATGTGATAAATAGCCATTGTCTCCTTTTGGCATGCTATTTATAGAAATAGGATGATGTAATACTTCAGACGAGTTGTATGATGCAATATGAATGTGGAATGACGTCATATCTTTCTTTGCAGCAACTAAGATAATTACATGTAAACAAAATACTGCATAACATTAAAAAATATAATTTTTTTAGATGATGCAGTTTTTTTGTCCGCCACTGTATATATATATATATATATATATATATGTATATATACAGGGTGATTCGCTATTGGTGCGACAAACTTACAGATGATGTAGGTGCACAAAAAAGATTCGGAATCACATAGCAATGCAAGGTTTAAAACGCAATTATAACGAGATAGGGAAAGGGTTCTTAGGGGAATAATTATTAACAAACTCTAACTTATTTTACGCTTTTGGTCTTTAAATATCATTTCGGAATCACAATATATCCATACATTTCATTGTAACACTTCAGAGAGTAGCTTCTGGCAGTTTTCATGTAATAGTCCTTAATCCCTTAACTCTCGTGTACGTAAAAGACGCCGGATTGACAATGCTCCCTGTTTCTTGTCTACTTGATATTTTAGGAACTAGAAAGCATCAAACAATATCATACTATTTAAAATGTATTAAAAAATATCAGGTGAATGGAAATGCCTATCATTCATATGCTTAATTAAATACAAGTGAATGAATTCAATAAAAATTGGAACAGTTTTGGTATTTAAACAATTATAAAAGGTTAAAGAATCCTGCATTTTATAAAGACTGCATTTCCGGCCTCGCATTGCTATGTGATTCCGAACCATCTTTGTGCCCCTAAATTTCCTGTAAGTTTGTCGCACCGGTAGTGAATTACTCTGTACATATATATCTTATGCTAAGCTTGGTACATTTTAGATGCTGACCCCTCCCTGATATGAGAGGAAATCGCAAGTTGTTAGCGCCATCTGTTGGGTGATATGGACCAGAAGCTAATCTGCTGGACGTGGAAAATGAGGAACCGGATCGAACACAGTTTGGGAAGTGAACACGCTACCACAGACACAGGTAGAGGGGACTCGGAAGGAGATTTTAAATGAATGTGCGTATTTAAGACAGAGCTGTGAGAGAAAGAATAAATTCAAATTTTCCCATTTTATAGGATTTTACTCTCTTTTATATTCATTTTTCATTTTCTCTGAAAATGAACTAATGAATATTTTGTATTTAATTTATTATTTGAATCACTAAACGGATCTCTCCAAAAAGCCATGCAAACCATGGGTAAAAATTTATTCTTTTTATCAATACATTGTTATAATTGTGATGTAATTATTTTTATTAAATTATAATATATATATATATATATATATATATATATATATATATATATATATATTGCGATAGTGTCTTCTCGTAAACGGAATAAATTGCAGCACAGCAGCGCCACATGTTAGCCGAATTATAAATAAAATTACACTTTCCTTATTTTAAAGTGCTGTTGTGGCTATGACGTTAGTTTTGAGTGTTATACCTGAAAAACCAAGTATTTCATTATAATTTTTTTTTTCTTTTTTAACTTTTAGCGCACTCCGTTCAACAGATGTTGCTGCAATTGCTTGAGTACTTTCCCATTTACGGAAAGGCTATAGCTCAACTACTACAGTGTATATTTAAACAAATCTTAATCTGTAAGAGATTCATTAGGAAATATTTTGTTTATTCAATTTGTATTTATATCAGCTGACAGTTCCAGGTGTTACACAATTTTTCTCATTTATGAGAAGCCTACATCTCTGCTTCAGTAGCGTTAGATGCGCAAGATTTGATATGTAAGATGCACTTTATGAAAAGAAGGCTGTCTTAAATGTATAATTGTTGACAGGCTTTACTACTATTACACATCGTATGCGATTTTTTAAAAGCTATATCTCAGCTTGTACTGTTTAAGATTGTATTGAATTGGATATTTAAAACATTTACTGTAAGAAGTTATGTTTATTTAATTTTTTTTTCATGTTAGCTGGTAAATAGGATTGGTATAATAAATAATATAGAAAAAAAATTTTGTAATGGCACCAACGTACTGATTTTTAACTTATACGAAATCCAGCTAAAAGAAACAATTTTAGTTTTGTATAAATTAAAATACATACGTACATATTTCAGAAATTGCTAAATCATGCATTTATGAGTTAAGATTAAAATTTATTAAATTACATGCAAGAATATAAATAGATATAAATAGATATAAATTAAATATTGCTTAGATATAAATTAAATATTGCTGATATGACTTATTAAACCAATAAAGTTTTAAAACAATCTATCGTTATAACAGGAAACAAAACTCTAATTGTAGCTACTTCAAGTTATTTCTTTTTACTAATTTCTTCATGCATACAATGGAAGGAATGTATTGCAATAAAATTACTAGACAACGTAGTTGTCTCTCTTAAAAGTAATTATTTTACATGAATGAAAATGTAACATTCTGGAATTTTTATATTTTAATAAAATAAAATTGCTCAAATTGTGTATCCCATTGAACTTGCTTAATTATTAATATGCAATGCAACAATCATTTGGAAGAATTATTTTTATTATTAACCAAAATTTGTTTCTGTGGGAAAAAAATATCTTTTATTAAAATTTTAGCATACTTATTATGGCAAGTAATTCACATAAAGTTAAATAAAGGAAAAATAAAAAGAAGAATGCAGACCTTACTAATAAACTATTTTACTTTTTAATCTTTGTGTAGATAAATGATAATGAGTGCATCAATTAAGTGTCAATTATATATTCATTATAATGATTTTGCAGCAAAAAGAATATTTATTTTTCAAAATGTAAAATGAATTCTTGCAATTATTTGAATAAAAATAATGAATAACATTATCTCAAGAAGGAATTTATTTTTTAAATAGCAAAATGACATTTTTTTTTTTTTTTTTTTTTTAAATAATTCTTTAAAATGACAAATTATTCTATAATGAGTACTTTTGAAACACTAAAATAAATGTATAACTAAAATATTTTTAATGATGTCTTAACATTTGTTGTTAAAATAAGCATATTCATCATTTTAAAGAAACAGATTGGCATAACCATAATATAAAGCAATATATGTAGAAATTATATCTAGTGTAAGAACAATTTTTATGAAAAGTGGGAAGCATACTTCTAAATAAATTCATGTTTTCGTAGGTCAAAGAAATATGGGCTAGGTTTATGCCAAATAATATGTATTGTAAAAGTTAATTAATCATTCAGTTAAAATGTTCCGACATATCTTAATATAAGAAAATATTAAGTTTTTAATTATATTGTTTTAATTGGTGTAGTGCATCTTTTTTTATACTTTTCAATGTTTACCTTTTGTTGTTATATAGCTCACCTATAAATAACTACTAATTTTACTAGTTTGAAAGATAAGTTAATTAAATCAGTTTCATAATATTTTGTAAATGACGATTTATAATCAAACAATCATTTTTTTTTTCAAACTGTCAATTGTAATGTTCATTATTATTATTATTTTTTAATTAAATGTTTTGAAATACTTTTCGGCTGATATTAGAAATTCATTTATAAGTTTAAAAACTTTTTGGAGTTAAAAATACTCTTCGTTTTTAGTGTGCTATTTTTAAAAATAATTAAAAAAAATTAAACTCATTTGTAATTATACTATAAATAATCAAGATATTGCTTGCCAAAATCTGTCTTTTGTTCAATTTATATTTTTTTAAATTTAACGTTTCATCGATGTATTTTAATGCACTTCTAAAGAAGAACAGGACTGAATTTAAATAATAATAATTAAAAAAAGATTCAATTTTTAATAATTCAAATAAAAGAATTTTTAAGAATTAAAGCAAAACCTTTTTGTAAAATCAACTCATTTTGGAAGAGTCTTGGGGATATGGAGAGACTGTCTAGTCTTCTGACCACAGACATACCATGATCAGTTGACCAAGCAGTGGATTATTTTTTCAATCAAAATATAAATGTGAAAAGTTATACGTTTGTCCGCTATGTAAATTCTCTCTTTCTGACGAATTGTAAAAAAATTAATAATTTTCTTAATTAATTATCTTCTGTAAGGAATCACTAGCTTTTAAAGCGTTGATTCCTATAACGGAAAAAAAAGAGGGTTTGGAAAGGTAATGGTATATAATAAACTACATGTGAGCAAAAATTTGAGTTTATACCTGCAACATTTTAGGAAAGAAAAAATATTGAATATATGGAGTTACTTTCCACCGATCCTTTAATGCCAATCATTTTTTTTTAATAAAGCAGTGGATTATTTTTTCAATCAAAATATAAATGTGAAAAGTTATACGTTTGTCCGCTATATAAATTCTCTCTTTCTGACGAATTGTAAAAAAATTAATAATTTTCTTAATTAATTATCTTCTGTAAGGAATCACTAGCTTTTAAAGCGTTGATTCCTATAACGGAAAAAAAAGAGGGTTTGGAAAGGTAATGGTATATAATAAACTACATGTGAGCAAAAATTTGAGTTTATACCTGCAACATTTTAGGAAAAAAAAATATTGAATATATGGAGTTACTTTCCATCGATCCTTTAATGCCAATCATTTTTTTTTAATAAGCTATTTTTCATAGTAATATTAAGGTCTAATTGGAAAAATACAAGTACACTGTAAGAAAATTCCGTAACGTTACGCATTATTTCAAGCAACGTTCCTGGTTTTCACGGGTTTTTTTTCAGATTCCTGGGAAAAATAAGTTTTCGGGCGAAAAATTTCCTGAATTCAGTAAGTACGTGTTTCTTTAGCGTAGCAACTTTTTTGATATCGGTGGATCGCCATCTTGGCTTCGTATCGTTCGTAACTTTTTTTCACGTGTGTCGCATGTGCTTTGACTTTTATATTAACAACTGTTGGATAATATACTAGAG
Source organism: Salticus scenicus (assembly GCA_963930645.1). Lineage (NCBI taxonomy): Eukaryota > Metazoa > Arthropoda > Arachnida > Araneae > Salticidae > Salticus > Salticus scenicus. Next base: position 61,724,614 of record OZ005656.1, read on the forward strand.
AAGCTGCTTTACTTAAAATTAATCAGCGCGGGATTAGTTTATCACAGAATGAGCAATACTTTATGCATATTCCATTATTTTGATATATTCCTATATCGTTCAAAGCATAATTGAATGTCTTTAATTTCATTATATTTTCTTGCCTGATTGAACTGCTATGGTAGTTTCTTATTGGATTATTATTTTAAAATAGGTTATTGAGTTCGCAGTATTTTTATATATAATCCATTTATTTTATATATTTGTATATCGTATTTTCTAAACTGAATGTTTTTTGTGATTTTTGTTGGCAAGTATGTAAAATAAACACATGTATCATGTAAAGAAGATTGCATGAATAAATTTGATGATTGACATTTTGCTCTGAATGATGTTGGTATCTTGCTCATATTATCTATTTTAAACTGTAAATAAAAATTATTTGAATGTTTTCTTTGTATCTTAATATCCTAACTAAGTGGAATAAAGTTTCACTAAATCCTCACTATAATTAATTTTTTTAAACCAATATTTCAAGCCATTATGATGTAATCTGGCAATTGGGTGCATATAGTAACTAAATGAAATCAGGGATGTGTACAAAAGTAGCCTATTCATCATTATTTACTGGGAAAATTCCTTTTCAAATACAACTTTAAAAATTATTCTGTAACATGAAATTTTCAATAAAACTACTGTTAATAAATTTTGAACATTTTAAGTGTTGCAAAAATGCAACCGTAGGCGTTAATGTTTTTTTTTTTTTTTTTTCCCAAGAATTCGTTCTAACAAAAAAATAAAAAACAGTATGCCAATAAATGTGTGAAAGATCTAAAAATCTATAACATTTAAAAATATATATCTACTTAGGCATGTATACTTCCAGAACCACCTTAACACATTAAAGATTTTGTGTTAATGATTTTATTTTATTAGTGTTGATTTAAAAAAAAAAAAAAGTGATGGCTTTCTAAAGACACTTGCAGCTTCTTCAAAAACATAGAACTTTGAGATTTTTCCCATACCAATTAAGGAAATTTTATATGATACATTGTACTGAAATAGGTTACAAAATGAACACTTGTTTAACATTTTGTTACTCACGCCTTATCTGACAAATATCATTACTTTTTTCAATAACTATATTACACAGTCCGAAAGAGAATTCTTTTGTTTTGGAAAGAATTTGATTTAGTGTTACTACTTTCTCCTTTAAATTCTGTTTTTTTTTTTTTTTTTTTTTTTTTTTTTTTTAATATATTTTATCAATGTTTACGATTGATATTGGTGTATCTGATGGATATGATTTTTTTTTTCTTTCCTTTTTTTTTTTTTTTTTTTTTTTTTTTTTTTTTTTTTTTGCTCCCAACAACTTAACGGCATTTCTAGTCAAATAATTACAACAAATTTTACAAAACTGTTAACAATTTTGCATATCATACAAATTATTGAAATTTTAATGCATCATTTTAAAAATGCAAAATTTTTGATTTTTAAAATGTGATAATTTCTCAATTACAACCCCCCCCCTAAAAAAAAAAAGTATATATATATATATATATATATATATATTGGTAATGAATTACCTGAATGTTGGAAAAAAACTGAGAGTGTGATATTATGCACTGAAGACTTAGCTTTAAACTCATTTGAGTATTAAAAATAAGGGGGGTAAAAGCACTTTTAAGCATCAAATAGTTTCTTATACTGTTATCTAATTTAGGCAAAAGCTGAGTAAAGATAAAACTTTAAAAAAAAATTATTAGATTTTTAACATATTAAAAAAAAAAAAATGCTAAAAGGAAAAATTTTAATTCATATTCTGTTTATGCTTCTAGAGTGGCTTTTTATCTTAGAATGTATTATAGTTTCAAGGCATTGGGAATACAAATGATTTTTTCTGTAATTACAGAAACACCAAAATATTCATCATACACTTTTGAACTGACAAGGAGAGGTCACGACATGGAAAATTCAGATCGGGACAAAACTCCGCAGGATTGTAGTATACTATGAGGGTAACAACATATTAAAGCAATAGGACCCACTATCCACAAAATTTCGAGAAAAAAGCATTTAAAGTTTCAGTAATCTTTAAATACAAGTTATTTCGCAAGCGAGCACGCGCCCCAGTGGTGTGATCCTAAAGCACGAGTCTGCTAGCTAGACGACTTGAGTTCGAGGCTACCTCGAGGCTGCTATTTTTTTTTTTTTTTTTTTTTTTTCCTATCTAACTTTTTATGTAATCTTTTTATTTATTTTTACTTTATTTTATAATTCAATTTAAAATTTGAAAATTTTAATAAAATATTATTTAATTTTTTTAAATATAAAATAAATAATTTTTTCTATTTTTAATATTTATAACTTAAAAATAAAATAAATTTCTATAACTTAAAAAATAAATTTTAGTTTTATTTTAACTGTAAAATAAGGTAAAACTAAAGGAACTGTTTTTGATTATTTATCGAAATATATATTATTTTATTTTAGGTATGCTTGAAACAATAGTACATTTTATTTTTTAAATTTAAAAAAATAATAATAATACAGAGAAATGATTATTTTAATTGCATATATAATTACTATCCAAATTAAATAATTACTTCTCCAATCAATACAGTTTCTTGAAAAATTATAGTAATAATTAAATTATTACAGGTAAAGAAATGTTATCTTTAAATGTAGATTTTAAATGTTAATGCACATCGTTTCTTTTTCGATAACGACTTCCTTTTTTTTTATCATTCCTTGCACAAAATAAAATTCCACCTGTCCTTTACTATTAACAAGCTAGAAGCGTTTACGTAATTTATACACATTCAAACAAAATCAGGAAGCTCAAACCAAGATTTAGGGAACACCTGCTAACTATTTTACACTTTGTTTACAGCTTGCTTATTTTTTAATTATTTTAATATTTGTCTGTTTTTCTTTGTTTCTTATTTAGGGTTTTGTAAAACTAAACTTTATTTTTTAAGTTATAGAAATTTATTGTATTTTGAAGTTATAAATATTAAAAATAGAAAAAGTTATTTTATACTCAAGAAAATTAAATAATTTATTAAAATTTTCAAATTTTGAATTGAATTGTAAAATAAAGTAAAAATAAATAAAAAGTTTAGATTACATAAACAGTCAAAGTAGGAAAAAAAAAAAAAAAAACTTGTCTTGAGGTAGCCTCGAACTCAAGTCGTCTGGCTAGCAGACTCGCGCTTTAAGATCACACCACTGAAGCACTTTCTCGTTTACGAAATAACTTGTATTTAAAGATTACTGAAACTTTAAATGCTTTTTTCTCGAAATTTTGTGGATAGTGGGTCCTACTGCTTTAATATGTTGTTACCCTCATAGTATACTACAATCCTGCGCAATTTCGTCCCGATTTGAATTTTCCATGTCGTGACCTCTCCTTGTGAGTATTAATGAATGTTTGATAGTTAATTATTTTAATCTTCTTTTCTAAAACAATGTCTTCACCTTTGTATTCCCAATACCTGTCATAATCAAGCACTGATTTTCTGTAAAAAAAATTATAGCAAAAATGTACAACTTTTATATTCGGCGATAATTACATATATAACAAAATTATATTTCTTTATAATCCCAAATGTTGTTATGGATTTCGATCTGTGTGCAGAGGGGGGAGTGGTAAAATATTATAAGTCTTCTGAGAGGGAGTACACAATATTTTTCAGTCACAGTAAAGGAGGGGCAACAATTTTCTGCCATGGCGAAGGGTGGCCCACAACTTAATTTTGTCTTGTCACATGGGGAGAGGCTGAAAGACTAGCATATTCTTTCAGAATTTTAATATATTTAATAAATTTTCAAAATATTTAACTTGATAACAATTTTAATACAAAACAACTATATTAAGTTTCTTTTTTTTTAAATATCTATTCTATAAGGGAAAAAAAATACGATAATAGTTAAACATATTTAATTTTACCATCAAACTAGTCTGTACAAAATTTTAAGATAAATATTGCATTGATGAACTATATATATATTTTTTAAAACGTTCCGGAAATAAACAAAAATTACCTTGCAAAACTTTTAAGCTAAATAAATTGTGAACTATGAATCAAATATTGAATATGTGGTCAAAATCAAAATGATTCTTCAGGTACATCTCTGAAATATATAGTCATCCTGCTTTTTTACCTGGAATGTTACTGACTTTAAATGAAAAAGATTTATGTATTCTTCAGAAAAGTTCCGGGTTAATTAAACGAAGGTTACTGACTTTTAGTGGGAACGTTTCTGAATTTTTTAGAAAGGTACCTGGTTAATTCCAAGAAGGTTACTGATATTTTGTGGGAAAGTTTCTGATTTTTTCAGAAAGGTTCCTTTTTAATTCCAGGGAGGTTACTGACTTTTAGAGGGAATGTTTCTGAATTTTTCAGTAAGGTTCCTGGTTAATTACAGGAATGTTACTGACTTTTAGAGGGAGTGTTTCCGAATTTTTCAGAAAGGTTCTTGGTTAATTCCTGGAAGGTTACTGGTAAAAATTAGGCACATTAGCTGCCCTAAATTTCCCAGGAACGTTCCTGATTTTTTTTTACAGTGTAAAAATTCTGAGTTGAATGTATATAATACCCTAAGACGCAATAGCAGTTATCGATTTTTTTTTTTTTTTCGTTGCTTCTGAACCCAAACAACTTATAAAAAAATATTATCAAAATTTATCATTTGATTCATAAATAAAGTCCCAGGCACTATCCTAAAGAAGTTTTCTGGTATCATGTGATGTTTTCACGATACATGTGCATTTATGTTGTCAAAATATAAGCCGTGATTATAATTTGCTATTCTAATTTTATGATTAGGACATTGTTAACCAGTTATAATATCTTAAGGTAAAACTTTTTCAAGATATAACGAAGTAATATATACACTTATTTTAAACAAATATAAATCAAAACATTTTAAGGAAAAAATATTAGCCATTCAGTTCGATATTTAAACAAACTGTCTCGTATATTTTAATTTTCTGAAAATGTTATTGGTGCGTTTAGCCTCCAGATATTTCTAATTTATAATAAAAGTTTTCTAATGTAATGCATCTAATGTCTCTTTCAAGAACGAAAGAGAAAGAAGCTAATTAATCCCTGGAAAGGCAAGCTTTTTATATTTCATTAGATTCGGATTAAGATGGAGGAGTAAATTAGATTTCCACTTTCAAAGAAATCTTCTCTGGATAAGTGTGGCAGTGTACACAGGTACCACAAAATAATTTTAATTATTTGGTAGGTAGGTATGTAGGTTGGGTTTAACGTCGCACTAGTACTGCGCTATGGATAATTATTTGGAATTAAGAGATTAGATCCTAACGAGTGTAAAATAAATTGATTTATTTCTATCTCTTAGAAATACATAAAATAAAGAAATTATAAACAATAGTTTAGTTTGCTTTAGTATTACTTGAAATTTCGAAAACAATCGTTAATAAGTTATATATTTATCATACTTCATAAAAAAAAACGAAACAAATTTATTAATTCCAATAAAAAAATGCATAGATTAATTAAACATACTGAAATGACATTTCAAATTATGTAAAAATACAAATACTGTATAAGATTATAAAGAATATCAATGTTATATAGGAATATAAATACTGAATAATCAAAAGTTTGACTACATGGTTCAGACCATTTAGGCTCTAAAATTGTCGAAGGTTTACTTAAGGAAATGATCTTGTAAAAATTTTGAATCTTACTAAATAAAATCATAATTTCGAATATATGTATATATATATATATATATATATATATATATGTGCGTGTGTGTGTGTGTGTGTGTGTGTGTGTAGTTAATCGTAATCTGTCGCGTACTCCTTATTTGTATATTACATACACTCCATTAAATGAATCCCTTTGATTCGAAACAGACCGCGTATGGTTTCAGTACTAGTTTCATTAAATAAACATTTTTACTTCCATATACAAAGTATAAGTAATTTCCCTCCCAATTAGGATTAGGCTTTGCCACTTCAAAGACTTCAAAATTTTCGCTATGCGCCCAAAACTATCTTCCATCCCCCAGTGGCTTCACGAATTTTTTTTTTTTTTCTTTTTATAATCTCATTGTTCCTCTTTCGTCTTTCTCAAATCATAAGTGTTGTCCCCTTCCCCTTTTCAAATGACCTCCTCCTTCGGCCTTAATTTTTGTGTGCACAACTAACTTTAGCGGCTCCCCCAGCGGTTTTTTTTTTTTTTTTTTTTTTTTTTTCCTCCCTGCCTAAATTTAAAAATGTTTAATTTTGTATAATTCCGGTTATTTCGACTCTCAGCTAGTTAGTGCAATTATACCCAATTCCTTAACATCTGGAGCGTGCTGCAATTCCTGAGCTTTGGCGTCTAGTTACATTGCTGCCCAGCATCTTCCACGCGGTTATCTGGCGATTTATTCGCTCCGGCGGACGGCATCCAACCCGTTAAGCTTGGCCGAGCCCAGGCAGGCAGGGGCCGTCCAAAGGTTTCAAAGGAAATATAGTAATCCCAATTTGTGAAATGGATTTTATACCTCGCATATCTGAAAAACAAGTAATCGTCGAATATTGTAAATTTATATTCGTGTCTATCATAATGTGTAGTTGTACACCTGCAACTTTGATCTTAATACGAGTTCCCATTTTAGAGATATCTACGACTTTACACGATCTTTCGCGACGTCTGTATGTAAGTATGTGTGTGTGTATGTCGCATAACTGAAAAGAATGAACACAGAGCTTTGTAAATTTGTATATAGGTTTGTTATGACAACTAGTTGGGCACCTCCCGTTTTGGTATTACTGCGACTTTCCGTTTTGGAGATATTTATGAAATGATATCATTATGGAAATTGTCGACTTTTTGCGTGGAGTTAAGTTATTCTTGAAGACATAAGCAGGTTCTAGTCAACGAATGAATTTTATTTAATGAATATTCAGTCTATAGATAGAGCCCGTAATGATATTGTTATGAAAGTTGTCGACATTTCTATATGTAAAAAGTAATTCTTAAAGACATGAGCAGTTTCTAGTTGATGAATGCACTTTATTGAATGAATATTCAGCCCGTAATTATTTTTTTATAAACGATGTCGACATTTTTGCGCGTAAAAAGTACATAAACAGGTTCTAGTCGATTAATACATTATATTTAATGACTATTCAGCTTGTAGACAGAGCCCGTAATGATTTTGTTATGAACGTTCTCGGCATTTTTGTATGTAAAAAGTAAGTCTTAAAGACATATGCAGGTTCTAGTCGATCAATGCAATTCATTTAATGAATATTCAGCAAATTCCGGAAAAAACTTAGTATATTTGTGTCCACGGTGTTTTATAATCCGCGTATCGTGACTTTTGTGGCTAGAATATCGTTTTCTTTCTTCTTTTTTTTTCCCTTGCTTGTTTTCAGGAATTTTCGTGGGCTAAAACCTGCCTGTTTATTTTCGAATCAGTTACCTCACAAAAATGTGAATGTTTTCATAATATATATATATATATATATATATATATATATATTATATATATATATATTCCAATAGATGGGTAAGGAAGTCATATGGTGCCCACATCAGATTTTTTTTAAAAGAAAAATCAGCAGAAGTTTGCATCATGTGATTCTCAACTGCAGTTCGTTATATATCAATAATAAAATATTTTTTGTACCTGATCTTCAACTATATGATACTATTTTTCAGAACTTTTAGACTTACTTTATGTAAAAACGTGTGTCAACAGTGACTGATGGATGATTTTCAGACTACTATCAACATTTTTCTGCTTCATAGCCACTTTGGTTATTAAAATTAACCTATATCACTTGAGTTTTATAGTTGGCTCAAAAGTTCTGCTTATCATAACAGCGTTAGAACAGATTTATAACATTCTAGCTCAAATACTTTAAAGTACTGCAGATAGTGATGACGTGGACGAGAGGCTTGATTGAAGTAGTGAAGCAAGCACAGCCTATTGTACATAAATTTACTATATCTGCCACAGAAAGAAAATATTATAGTGCCAATACAAAGATAAATCCTGACTCCCCCCCCCCCTTCGATTGAATTTTTAAACAGATTTTTAAATGACAGTATTTTGATGAATTCTCAAAATTACACATCACGTATAATATAAAATGTAAAAAAATTAAGAGTTTCAAAACAAAGTAATTGAAATTGTTAAAATTCTCGGTCTAGGTGTCTGCTACCTTCGTCAGCTTTCCCCTTGCAAGCACTATGCTGAGATTGGAATTCTCATTGCTTGCGGGAGAGAAATGTCTGAGAATGATTCAATTTTGCTCAACCAAAGTAAAATTGTGCAAAAACTGAACTCAATTGTTCAAATAAGCGAGCTCAGAACTCCTAAATTCGTGGTTGATTTTAAATATTATGTAATTTCTGCTTGAATCTATATATTAATAGAAAACAAGAAATATTCGTATATTTTTAACATATTAATTATGGGAGTAGAGGGTTGAAAGTGGTATTCTTCGAAAGGTATGATCAGCCAGATTTGCAGAATACAAAAATTATTTTCTTACGATGTAATGAAGGTAATTTAAAATAATTTAATTTTTTTATGCATTTTTCCTTTTATACACATGTTATGAAATAAAGCTTTCTAAAAGTTTAAATTACAAAATTAAACTTTTATATTTATACCAATTACAGAAAACTAATTCAAAGATTTAAGAAAAAATTTTCTTCGTAACTCTAGAATTTAAGTTAACGTTTTTGATTACGTACTTTCAGATTAAAATTCATTATTTTCACAAAATTCTAATTATAGACATTTCATATCATACTAATATTTCTTTTAAACGTATACAGTAGACGCATATATGTGAAAATAAAAATTCAATCCCCGAAAGCAATCATATTTTTGTAAGCGATTTTTCGAATTTTCCATTTCGTGTAAAAAGAAAATCCTGTTTTGCTATTAAAAAAAAAAAAATTAACTGCTGAAGATGAATATACCCTTTTTAGAAATGATAGAACGTTGCACAATAATATCTTTCAATCATTTCGAGTAGGCAATTTAATAATGACTATTTCTATAATAGCAGCAACTGAAAAGGGTAAGAATACATCTTATACAATGATATTTTACATAATAGCATTTCAAGTTTTTCATGAATAATGCTAATGTCATATTTAAGAAAATATGTGTGTTTTCTTTTATTAACAAAAAGAAAAAAGGACGGAAAAGAAATTGATTTCAATGTTTATATATAGATTGAATTCAAATGAGAGTAAGTTCACTTTATATTTTCTATTTTGTTAAAAATTACACCATTTAAATATGGTTTGAGGTAAATTTTTAAGTTTCATATTTAAATATATATTCAAGTGATGTTCTTCATTATATTGAAATTATTTTTTTCATCGTATTACCACTTAGGAAATAATTTAGATGGATAGGTTACCCTCGGATTACCCTCTAAGAGTAGTCCAGGACATTATTCCACAAAATCATAGCCGGAATCGTCCCACTTAACCAGGTTACCCTAATTTCTATCAAATACATTAATCGTATCTTGATTCGTTGAATTGGTTTACTGGGGTTAGTTTCGTATTTTAGTTTCTTTGCAATTCCACCCTATTTCCAAGAATCCTCTTATTGCATATTTATGCGAAAATTTACTGTATTCTTCTATGATAAAAAATGTTTAAAAAATTTCGAATAACCGTCGAAGTTATGAAATTAGGATGTTCAAGATAAATAGGATTCTTTCAGTATCATAAAAAATATTCCAAAACTGGCCCGATCACTTTCGTTCTCGAGATATTTTCTACGCAGTCTGACAAACTAATTAATTAAAGAAATAAATTAGTGACAAAATGACTAACCCACAGACCGACATCATGCTGATTTTCTGATTCCACACATCTCAAAATATGTAAAAACGTCATCAAACCGAGATAAATTTCCCCGAATATTTAAGTTTCCCGTATCTAAAGCGATAGGGAAAAAAAAAAAAAAAAAAAAAAAAAAAAGATAAAATTTGTTTGAATTAAGTATTTCAAATAAAAGTAATCTGACAGGTTTACTATGGTAATATGATTTTTTTTCCAATCAGTTGATTGTGATTTTAATAAAAATTGTATTTCTTTCTCCCATTGTTTAATGGTGTTTTCCTTTACCTGCGGCTTATTTCTGTTGAGCTATCTAAATGATAGACCAGCTGTTTCTGCCAAAAGGTTGTCTGAGTGAGTAATGCTGACCGGTTGTCGGTCTGGATAGCTCAATTGGTAGAGCCTTGACCTTGTAAGTCAAAGATCCGGGGTTCGACTCCCGGTCCAGGCATTATTTTCACTCAGTCGGAAAAATAAAAAATTCCATTAAATGTGATTTTCTTCCAATCAGTTGATTGTGATTTTAATAAAAATTACTATGGTAAGTAAATTACAGACCAAGTTTGATGGGAATACTTCTTCTTATATCTATGTATTGAATTGGGATTTCATTATAACAAAAATGGGTAATTAAGAAAATATATTTACGTTTCCCACACACACACACAAAAGGCGAAACACATATATGTTTGGGATTAAAAGAGTGTGAGTGTGTAGGAATGCAATGCATAACGTGAGAAAAGTTTAAGCATAACACCAGTTATATATATATATATATATATATATATATATACATATATTCATTATATTTTAAATACATATTCATATATGCTACAAAGTGTAGTTAAAAGAATTATATTTAACACAGTTATGCTTTAAATTGTATCTGAAACTATGGACTTCAATATGAGAAAAAAAATTGGTGTGTCAAAAGTTTTAGGAGTGTAGTTGTTGATTTTTTAAAGACAGATAAAAAGAAAAGTTTTATGTTTGATTACTGCTACTATACTTTAAATAAGTTGATGCATACGGTGTTTAATCGATGAAATCAGTTTCTGAATTGCTTCAGGCTTACTTTTAAACGACACTATCTTACTGGCATGCTTCAAGCCTGGGGGATATTGTTTTCCCTTTCCGTAAACTACTCGTGTGAAATTACTTCTAAAATTTTTATGTGTGGACTTATTGCCTGTTGGTCCAAAACTGATATCGTTTTCGACATAAGCCACTGTGAAATTGAATTGCTAGAGGCATTGTCTTGCTGAAAAATTCAATAATTTGAATCTAAAATTTCCTGTACCCAACGTAAATCACAATCAAGTACATCTTAAGACCAAAATGCTGCCTACTAAATATACTCCTTATTTACTATACATGAATGTTAGAGTCGCCTGGAAATTGAAATAACTCACTACCATACCATTACATAATTTTGAAGTTTTTACTACTAAATATACTTCTTAAATAGTCATTGATTAATATTAGGTGTGCCTGTCTGCTGAAATAAATGATTATCACAATGAATACAGAAGTACCAAATCTTGCCTATAAAATATATTCCTCATTTTTTTATTTTTTATTCCAAAAATATTATGTAAACCCATTAGGGCACATTAAATTTCCTTTTTTGACATCGCTAAATCTGTTATTAATCCGTTTATCAATAAATGTCAGGAATTGTATCTGTAATCAAACATTTTATCTTTGGCTTTTAAAGAACGGTAATTAAGCAATCTTATGGTTTTGCAGATTCCCCGATTCTAAAACTATTTATGGATAGATTTTTGCGATATTTCTATTCTAACAATATTTTTGTTTGAGATAGAGAGAAATTTTAACGGGAAGGTTTCGATTAGTCGATTTTCGTGAAAGTTGTCTCTCATGAACTTTCTCACCTAGATTTCAACTTTTACTCTTCCTCATGAACTAAAAATGGTTCAATTCCCTGTTTTGATATTTTTTATTACAGCTACGGTTTTGGAATTTGACTTGCTCTCATGTTCCATATTTTTAACATTATCTTACGTGATAATTATTTAAACTTTGTTATTTGTATTAGCGCATAAAAAAATATACAATATTCCTAATAATTTCATAAGTTATTATTATTATTATTATTATTATTATTATTATTTTGCAAATTTGCTTACATAATATTTTAAAATTTACTTAAGACCTATGTTTTGCTTAAAATTTTGACATGGCTATTTTTAAACAGTTCTGAAATACCATTGTTCAGAGTAAAATTTTATGCAGAATTCTCAGTAAAATTGCAATTATTAACATATTAATCGTAAAGTTATAGGAATGAAATGAATATTTAATCTTACTTAAAAAATTATGTTCTTCTTAAATTTTTGACACTCGCTGTATATTATATATTTATGTGTGTATGTCTAAAGAAAAATTGATTCAGGGTATAGTTATATATGTGAGTAATGTACGTATTTAATATGTGAAAGTGTAAGCGTAATAATGTTAAATATGTGTGCATGGTAAAATATGTGTCTGGAAAATTATGTTTTATATTTCTGCTCATCAGCTAAATAAACCAATAGTGACTTGTATTATGTAACGGCTGTTTAAATAAGAGTTGATGGGGGAAGAAGTAATAATGCAGACAAAAAAAAAAAAAAAAAAATGCTGAACAGTTTTTTTTTTAAAGATTTTTTAGTAGAAGAAAATAAACATTATAAATAGTTAAATTCCCTGTCAACAATTTTTTAAACCTCCTTTATAGATAATATTTCTCTCATATTTGATGTAAATCAATTATTCCTTTTTAAAATATACATGTTCATACATGTATAAAATATTTAGCATATTGCATAATAATAAGATTATGGATCAAAACAGTAAAGTTCTTATTTACTGAATAATTAACCAACATATTTATTAAACATTTCTTGGTAGAAGTTATCATATAAGGTTTTATCTACTTATGTACCTTCAACCTGGGAAATTGTAATCACATAATGTTCAGGAATGATTAATACTCGCTTATGCAAATTGCAACTGCTGTTAAAACTTGTTAAATATGTTACAATTTTGTTGTATTCAGCGTTATAGATAATTTGAAACATATTAAGCTGACATAATAATGAGAAAATTAGTATTTAACAATGTTGAAAGCCATAACATATGCTATAGCTTCAATATTTTAATTTGATTTCTAAAGTTAAATTTCCATAAATGAGCTCTGATATTTTAATGAATGAATTTAAAGTATTTCAGAAAAAAAAGTAAAAAAGATAAACTTAATCAGTTTTAAACATTATTATAATAACTGTAAAAGAAAATTTTAACTATAAATGCATCTGTTTGTGCTATATAAATTTAAGCAGCCTTTGTTTCGCATTAAGACCCCCCCCCCCCCCAAAAAAAAAAAATAAATAAAATAAAATAAATAAATAAATAAAATAAAATAAAAATAAAATAAAATAAATAAATAAATAAATAAATAAATAATAATAATAAAAATAAATATAAATATAAATAGATAAATAAATAAAATAAAATAAAAAATAATCTTACGCTTTATAAGAAAATCAGTTTCGTTATGATTTTTATATCTGATATAATATTTTTTTTTTCTCATTCAGGAAAGTAATTTTGTTTATATCAATTTTTAACAATATATAGGCGGCCCACAATTTTCGAATATATTTCAATCCTTAAAATATTTGCGAATATTGTACGTTTTAAATAGGTATTTATCCATAATGTTAATTACCTGCTACAAATAATTAAGCTATTTAGGTTATTTTAAGTGTTTTTAATATACTGAAAGTTAGTCGAATGACATCTATGTTTTTTTTTCCCTCGATAAACAGTTTTTTAACATGTTGTATCTTTCTCAGTCTCCTTACTCACCTGTTTTAAAAATATTTTCTCTACTTTCCTATTTTTGCATTGTAGTAAAAGAAATGACAAAATAAATAGGAATTTGTTTATATTTTTGATTTTTAAATCTTTTAAAAATTTACTTGATTCTTCATTATTTCATCTACATTTCTTATTGCTTAGAGATATTCATTTATCTTTACAACTTATGAACATCTTAATTAGCCTCCATTTTAAAATTATTTATTATGCCATCTTTTTAATCTACAATAAATTCTGTTGTTTCTTCGAAATTTATAAAATCATGTATAAATGTAAACATTTTTTACAATAAGGGTAAAAACCTCAAAAAATTGAATTTTTATTGCTATTGTATGTTTATTTTCACACAATTGTTTGAAATAGTGGACTATACAAAAGTCGATATCGCCTGTATCATAAAAGTTTCGTCAGTAACAGTGTCACATGAAACATGGTTGTAGTTTATATTGAGGTAATTTTCTTGATTTTTTTATTACTAAAGAAAATTTGTAAAATGTGTTTTTTCAAAAAGACTGTTTTTTTGTTGAAATTATAACCAGAAAACTATTTTACAGACAAAAATTGCGTAAAAAGTAATTATTTAACTTTTAAGTTGTTGGAAAAGAAATTACATAATTTATAAAAATTTATAAAACAGCACATTATTATAAAGCGATGCGAACTATTTAAAAATATATTTAAATTACTTTAATCATTACTTTTGATCCTTACTTTCAATCTTTCGATTGGTAAATATATCGACCAACTTTTGCATCGAGGTTCATTTCTCTAAACTGAAAGGTAATGACTTTAAAATAAAAGCTTACGAAGCAAAGATAAGGATATTGGACATAATCCGCTTAGTTTCCACTTTTAAAGTTTGCATAAGCTCATTAAATAGACCTATAACACATTAAGGTAAACCGCACTGGAAACAATTGATTTTCATTTAAATAGTTTTTAAGTATTATAATTTTAATAATAATAATTAAAAAAAAAAAAAAAAAAAAAAAAAAAAAAACATTATTTATTTTCGCATAATGCATAAAATTTAGTTATACGTTATATAATGTTTTATATCATGATAAATAAAATTTTTGTTCATTTTTATGAAAGTTGTTTAGATAAAATAAACTGGTGTGGCATTCACAGTACTTTCTCATACCCTATATTAGTGTGACGGTGAGATTGAAAGGTTGTTTATTATCTCACCATATTTTAATTTAATTAATTTTTATCTTATATCTTTTAAATTTTCTTCATACTACTAAGTTACTTTAAAGCGCGTTGTGTTATGCCGCAAATTCCCAGGTTCCCCAAACAAAAACAAATGTTTGTGCAATAAATTGCACCCTAGACAAACTATGCGTCTCTTCTGTTAAAAATTATAAGTACTTTGGATATATCAATAAATCTGATTCCATTAAGGTCTATGGCAGCCTCTGTCCCAGCATACCCACTTTAAACTTTACTTTAATCATTACTTCATTGACAGAGACTCTCATAAGACCATTCCACAAATATAATAAACAATAGTAAATAATAATAATAAAAAAAAAAAAAAAAAAAAAAACATATTCTGGGCAATTTACCTCCCCCCCCAAAACAAACAAACAAACAAACAAACAAAAAAAAAAAAAAAATAGAAATGCAGCCTGTGGTGAGAAAGGAGGACTTTAACATTTTCAGTCACAATATAAGCTTATTTTATCTAATAATCTGACTTAAACTAAAATATCTAATTCCTAATTTTTTTTTACTTTAGCCGCACTTTCTTTTCCTTTTAGTTAATCACTTCCCCTCACCACAGCCTACTAAAATTGCCCTCGACACAAAAATAAATATTGAATATATATATATACACCCAAGTAAAGATACCCTTATTGTTTACTAACTTAGATCACATAATGTGAGATGCTGTCTGTCAATTTAAATAAACTATTCTGAGTGATAGGTTATCTTTAAACCCTCATCACTTTTATCATTTCTTTTCTACTAAACACCTAACTCTCATCTAAATTTAATCACAAACAACAGCTCACATCATAAGAAAATTGTTTAACATAATACTAAATTAAATTTTCATTTTTTTTTTTTTTTGCACATATATCCTCTATATATAAATTTCTTTTAAAAGAAAGGAAAGAAAAATATATAAATAGTCCAGAAATAAAATTTACTTAAACTTTATTGAAATGTTCTAGGTAAATTTAAAGTTAGAGTCCAATAGCTCCACATTCAAAGTTTTATCTCCGTCTGATAACAGTATATAATTAGGTTGTTGAATTACAAAAACACAAACAAAACAGTGGCCTCCCTTTGGTATAAGTCATTCTTATGGAAACTTGATTCATTAAGTAAAACAAAAATCACTTATGTGTTGCAAGCACTTCTAAAGTTATTTCACTCATAAATTAAATTCAGTTAGTACAAGTTATAAAAACTACGAGTACACAATATTAATACAATAGAGAAATAAAAATCTATTTACCACATGCCTATTCCTCATACAGGGATGATCCGGCGAATGACTGGAGTTCCATTTTTCTCTAGAAAAATTTTTCTTTAGATATCTAATATTTGATCCCTACGTATTTCGATACTATCTATACACCCGTGATTTTTTTCGCTTTTCTCCTGTGAGTACGTAGATGATGCATGGGTCTAAATTTTATTATAAATTAATTTTATCTAAATGATGACTTTACATTTGTGAGGGAGCTTGAAGACTTTCCATAGAATTTCCTCATTAGCAACCCATTTAATGCGTTTTTCAGACTTGGGCTTTTCTAAATGCCACTGCCGGATCAGTTAATTTTCGATGGAATTTAAACTTGGTCGTCCTTCAAACCTTTCCAGCAAATTTCAAGATCCTTTATTTTTCTGAAGGAGGGCACACCAAGGCCCTTGTCAGGGCCTACGCCCCTACGGGCTGACACTTACGGCTACCTCCACTCTCTGCACAGTGCCATCAGATCAATTTTCTTCACTGGAATTCAAGCTTGATCTTACTCCAATTCCTTCATCAATTTTCATATTTGTAAGAAAGCCCCAAGGGGCCCAGGCCAGGGCCCTGCTCTGCTGCCTCCTTGCGCTATATTCACATCACCGTTTCATGACGCAGAAAAAAAACCATTTCATTTCCATCTCCAGATCATCTTTTAGCTTATCCTTTTATCATGATCCTTTTCTTGTACTCCAAAGTACATCAAGGGGCGAAAGTTCAGTTGCAGGGGGCCCAAAATAGGGCTGGGCCCCGCACGGAAAATCCTCGCTACTTTTGAACCAAAGTTACTTCCACCTTCCCGCGTCCAGAGTGCGCGTGCCTTCCTTCCCGCCTCACTTCGAAGCGTTCTTTTCACCCCTGTTGCCACAAACCAAACTCCTGCCGAAAACGTTTATCTATTCACCTGAAACGGCATCAAATCCGCAAGTCTCTTACTCTATCACTTTCTCGTGGTTTTTTTTTCTGACCCGCGATGGGAAAAACATTCTTGCCTGCCCAAGGTCAATCTTCCCCTCCCGAGTCAGAAGGAAGCGAAAAGTTACTTTCTTCTTCTCAAATGTCGGAAAGAAAAACCAACCTCTTTTTATTCTTTTACGCTGACTGACTTAATTTTATTGTATTATTTTTTGTTTTTCTCTCTCTTCAGAGCCAAAAGTTAATTCACTTACGTTGTGATAAAAAAAAACTAAGTTATTATATTATTTCTTCATTTCCTATATAAACACCGTTGAGGAAACTCCTCAACAACACTCTCCGTCTTCCGGGAAAAAAATTGGCACAATTTTTTTTAAAGGATGCCAGATACCCAGCAAATGCCCCTAATCGAAGAGAAGTCTGACACCGACCCAGCGAGGACAAGTAGCAAACACTAAGAACTGTAATAGCTACATGAATCAGATGTGGCCAACATTCAGCAGCAAAACATCCCACAAAAAGAAATTTTTACCCACATTAATCTTGCATAAAAAAAAATCAGTTAAAATGAATTTTTTTTTTTTTTAAATATTTACTATTGTTCACTTTTTCTTCTAAGTACCCAGCAATGGGTGACCTTTGCAAAAGTTAAAACTCCTAACACGAAAAGAAAGAAAAAACAAAGTCCAAAAAATCTACTCAGCTTAAACTACTACCATGAAAGATCACAATTTCAAATTTATTTCACTGAACACATTCTAATGCCTGTAAAACAAAAATGTTACAAAAAAAAGCATTCAAACCAGAGGCTAGTTGACCGTTCTCCCACAGCAGGATTCACCGACTTCCTACAAGACACAAAACAAAGAAACCAAAAACAAAATTGCAATTAAAAGAATCCTCGACATGTGTAGTCAGGGTAAAGAAAGCGACCACCAGCCATCCACCGACACTCCCTGTTACAAAACACACACACAAAAAAAATTACATGACATAGACATAGTATAAACAACAACATAAGGCAAGTTCTGGAATAACCATATTATATCAAATTAAATTTTTCAGCCACATTGGTATATTTAAATTTGTACTTAAAAAAATCAAAGCACAAAGATTTTTTTTTTTTTTTTGAACTTCCCAGTGCACATATTATATCACAAGTTAAAGCATAACCCTTCCACAACCAAAATTTTTCAAGCGAAACAAGAGTTTTCACCTTCGCCAACCATATCCTAAAAATAATTTTTTTTTTCCAAATTTTTACTTTTTTTTTTTTTTTTCATTTTTTGCTATTTTTATATTTTTAATACATAGTTGGCTACACGCTCAAGTGCCTGTGTACCTCCATTTGGCACCGCTTTACATACTCTAATTCTAAAATTTCTTCTTACATTTAAATCTAATTTATCTCGAAAGTGAATGCATGCACTGAGAAGTAGCAAAATGACTGATTTAAACAATACAAGAACATGTACACAACAAAAACAACAGAAATTTACAAAATTTTTAACAAGGTCTGTATGACCAAGCGCACACTGACATATAATTAAACTTGAAATTAAAAATTTTAATGCACTTTTACATTGCAAATTTCTTCTTTTCTAGTCCTGAAATACCCGTACATACATTGACAAGACTTTTCTGAACATTTGTAAAATCCTAAAAAAAATTTACATGATATCTGGAATATTAAAAAATCTACCTTAAAAGTTTTAATGAAAATTATTACACCCTCAATACCTCTGGAAAAAAAAAATTTTTAGCTGAAAATTTTAAAGTCAATAAGCAAATCCCTTGTTCACCCATACTCGCATAAAATTAAAGTCACAGCATCTCTTAAGCTCATGTAATACTAGTTAAACAATTTAAAAACAAACAGAAGAGACAGCTCATGTCCCGAGCAAAGTGCATGAAGTCAAACACCGACCCCACTGTACGAATGCACAGACCACAACCAATCTCTTGAAACTCAAAATCTGTCTACAATGTGCACCTTGCAAACAGAAGTTAAGTTACAATTTTGACTAATAATTTAGACACTTACAGTTAGAAGTAAAAGAAGGTTTTGTAAAACTCCACCCAATATTTACTGTAACTCGAGAACTCCTAAATAACCTTCTTTTCATTATTAGAATTACAAATTTCCTCACATGGACCTTAATGCAAATTAAAATTTTGTATAAATCACCACTGCGAGTGAGAAAGTGAAAAAGAAATCCACTTAAAAAAATGCTATGTAAAATTTTGTAAGTAACATTTTAACTGCACAATTTTTTTCTTCCAATTTTCACACAATTCCAAAAAAAAACTGAAATGTATATAAAAAAATGTCTTTGGCAGAATCACAAACAAACAAAATGTAAGTTATTTTTCCAGAATGTGCTAGGGTGGTCTTACTATTCTTATTTGATTTCTCTACCTCACTACAAGTACAGACTGAGTCTTAATTATTACTCTCTCAGTGCATAACATATGAGGTAAACAAAGATTTATTTTGACATTTTACACAAAGTGACATGTTCATACATTATCACAATTCCTAGTCAGGAAATACTAAAATACACTCTAGGAACTAAATATTAACATTTTTGATATTTTTACACTTTTTTTTTTCTTCACATTTTTCAATTTTTATTATTTTTAACGTTTAAACCTCCGTTTACTCCAAACTATCAGAATTTACCTCCATTACTACTCATTTAAAACACTAATATGCACTGAGAGACTCGACCCTATTTCATAACTAACTACCTACTTCTAAAAATTCTGCACCTCACTGAAACTCAATTCAATTACCTAGTGCCTAACAAATTTCTAAGCTTTCCTAACTTTTCTAGGAAGAAAAAAAAATTTCAACCATTACTATTAAATTGAAAAATATTTGAATAGGCTTAAATGGGACAAAACATGGGCAGCTCGAGAAAAAAAATCTGAATGTCTATAATTTTCTGGTTCACCTTTCCATAAACCACAATCAATTCTACCTCCAAATTTTCACTAAGTACACTCACTTTTTTCCAACATAAACTTTTCTTCTCGAGAAAAAAAATTTCATCAATATAATTCTTTAACACTAACACTATATTAGTATCAACATTTCATACTTTCAAGAGCATACCCTGTCAGTGAGAACTTTGTAAAGTATTAGCAACAAAAATTGTCGCCCCAATAGGTAAACTCATAGCCATTTAAAAAATTCAGTGGTAGACCCACAACAGATTTATTTTATGTAAATCTGCGAGCACAGAGTTTACTGGCAGACTCCAGTTCTCACGCTAACATGTCTAAAATTCCAATTTTCCCATTCAAAATATCAAAAAAAAGTTCTAAAATTTACTTTTTTATATCATATCATTCATAAATTGCAAAGAATCAAAATTTCAGAAGCAAAAAAAAAAAAAAAAAAAAAAAAAAACCTGATTTCTATTTCAATGTTAGTTCAACTTTTGGAAAATTTTTTATTAACAAACCTCAAACAATTAAATGTGAGATCAAAATTATTATTACATTAATTATTATTATATTTAATTTAATTAATTTAAAAAAAAATTATTACCAACCCAAACACATTCACTATTTTTTTTTTTGTTGAAACAGGTACTATGTAAATCTAGCCTTTATTTAAAATTAAAAAGAAATTTAAAGTAATTACACAATTGTATGAATTCACAGCTCAAGTTTCTCCAAAACAATAATTCAAAAATAAAGTATTACACTCTTATTTTATAGCTTAACCTAGGCGAAATGCTTTAAAATCTAAATTTTCCAAAATTTACACCCTGCCACACTGAGAGCTGGTCACAAAACATAACTAGGTGGTAGCATTTTTTATTTAATTATTTTACTTTCAATTATTAGCATATTACTAATATTATTTTTTAAAAACAGAAAATATTCAGATGCTGGAAAAGTTTTTACTATTTATGTAAGCAGGTAGCCACAACCAAAACAGAGTTTGGGAAATTTTAATTACTTTTTGCTAACCTACCAGAGCTGGTACGGAAAATTCAAATCATGCACTTAGGCATCCAATACAGGCAACTCCCCCCCCCCCAAAAAAAAAAAAAAATCAAGTCAACCTGAGGACAAACACAACAGCGCTATGTTAGTTCTGCGTGCAAGGGAGAGGTTAGCCAGCATTGAAATATCAGCTCAAAACAATATAAAAATAGAACCGCACCCAGCAAAAATTATTTCCATATTTTATTTATTATCCTCCACCTGCCCTAACCAGAATTTTTGGCTAAATTTTAAAATTGTGACTCAACCCCCAGAGTGACAAATTTTCTCATACATTGAAAAAAAAAAAAAAAACCCACAAAAACTTCAAATTCAAAAGAGTAATGAAAATAATTTCTTCAGTATTTAAATTATAACTCAAATAAACAAACTAAAATCTTTCATGCAAACATTAATTAAAAACTCATAACAAAATATATTAAAAAAAAAAAAAATTGAAATATTTATATATGTACACAACAGAACAGGCACACAAATTCTAGAACTAGTCGCGGATCCAGTTGTGACGGTGAGATTGAAAGGTTGTTTATTATCTCACCATATTTTAATTTAATTAATTTTTATCTTTTATCTTTTAAATTTTCTTCATACTACTAAGTTACTTTAAAGCGCGTTGTGTTATCCCGCAAATTCCCAGGTTCCCCAAACAAAAACAAATGTTTGTGCAATAAATTGCACCCTAGACAAACTATGTGTCTCTTCTGTTAAAAATTATAAGTACTTTGGATATATCAATAAATCTGATTCCATTAAGGTCTATGGCAGCCTCTGTCCCAGCATACCCACTTTAAACTTTACTTTAATCATTACTTCATTGACAGAGACTCTCATAAGACCATTCCACAAATATAATAAACAGTAGTAAATAATAAAATAAAAATAAAAAAAAACATATTCTGGGCAATTTACCTCCCCCCAAAAATAAAACAAACAACAAAAAAAAATAGAAATGCAGCCTGTGGTGAGAAAGGAGGACTTTAACATTTTCAGTCACAATATAAGCTTATTTTATCTAATAATCTGACTTAAACTAAAATATCTAATTCCTAATTCTTTTTAACTTTAGCCGCACTTTCTTTTCCTTTTAGTTAATCACTTCCTCTCACCACAGCCTACTAAAATTGCCCTCAACACAAAAATAAATATTGAAAATATATATATACACCCAAGTAAAGATACCCTTTTTCTTTACTAACTTAGATCACATAATGTGAGATGCTGTCTGTCAATTTAAATAAACTATTCTGAGTGATAGGTTACTTTAAACCCTCATCACTTTTATCATTTCTTTTCTACTAAACACCTAACTCTCATCTAAATTTAATCACAAACAACAGCTCACATCATAAGAAAAATGTTTAACATAATACTAAATTAAATTTTCATTTTTCTTTTTTTTTTTTTTTTTTTTGCACATCAATCCTCTATATATAAATTTCTTTTAAAAGAAAGGAAAGAAAAATATATAAATAGTCCAGAAATAAAATTAACTTAAACTTTATTGAAATGTTCTAGGTAAATTTAAAGTTAGAGTCCAACAGCTTCACATTCAAAGTTTTATCTCCGTCTGATAACAGTATATAATTAGGTTGTTGAATTACAAAAACACAAACAAAACAGTGGCCTCCCTTTGGTATAAGTCATCCTGGTTGATTCCTAGATTAGAGGGGCACTTTCTGCTTGGCGAACTTCCGTAGCGATAAAGTGCCAATGCTTGTAAACATAACATAACAATTCTATTATGACGCAGTATGGAGAGATTTGATTGGTTCTTTTGTTTTTTATTGATCTGAGTGTATTTTACATTGCACTAGAGCTAGATTATGGGGAATTAGGCTATATTTGATTGGTTCATTTGTTTTTTTATTGATTTGAGTGTATTTTACACTGCACTAGAGCTAGATTATGGGGAATTAGGCTATATTTAATTGGTTCATTTGTCTTGAGTATATTTTACATTGCACTAGAGCTACATTACAGGAAATTATGCGATATTTCATTGGTTCATTTATTTTAAGTGTATTTTACGTTGCACTAGAGCTAGATTATGGGGAATTAGGCTATATTTAATTGGTTCATTTGTCTTGAGTATATTTTACATTGCACTAGAGCTACATTACAGGAAATTATGCGATATTTCATTGGTTCATTTATTTTAAGTGTATTTTACGTTGCACTAGAGCTAGATTATGGGGAATTAGGCTATATTTAATTGGTTCATTTGTCTTGAGTATATTTTACATTGCACTAGAGCTACATTACAGGAAATTATGCGATATTTCATTGGTTCATTTATTTTAAGTGTATTTTACGTTGCACTAGAGCTAGATTATGGGGAATTAGGCTATATTTAATTGGTTCATTTGTCTTGAGTATATTTTACATTGCACTAGAGCTACATTACAGGAAATTAGGCTATATTTAATTGGTTCATTTGTTTTGAGCGTGTTTTACGTTGCACTAGAGCTACATTATGGGAAATTAGGCGATATTTGATTAATTCATTTGTTTTCAGTGTATTTTAGGTTGCACTAGAGCTACATTATGGGAAATTAGGCGATATTTGATTGGTTCATTAATTTTGAGTGTATTTTAGGTTGCACTAGAGCTACATTACGGGAAATTGGGCGATATTTCATTGGTTCATTTGTTTTCAGCGCATTTTACGTTGCACTAGAGCTACATTATGAGAATTTAGGCAATATTTGATTGGTTCATTTCTTTAGAGCACATTTTACGTTGCACTAGAGCTACATTATGGGAAATTAGGCGATATTTGATTGGTTCATTTGTTTTCAGTGTATTTTACGTTGCACTAGAGCTACATTATGGGAAATTAGGCGATATTTGATTGGTTCATTTGTTTTCAGTGTATTTTAGGTTGCACTAGAGCTACATTATGGGAAATTAGGCGATATTTCATTGGTTCATTAATTTTGAGTATTTTAGGTTGCACTAGAGCTACATTATGGGAAATTAGGCGATATTTGATTGGTTCATTTGTTTTCAGCGCATTTTACGTTGCACTAGAGCTACATTATGGGAAATTAGGCGATATTTGATTGGTTCATTTGTTTTCAGTGTATTTTACGTTGCACTAGAGCTACACTACGGGAAATTAGGCGATATTTGATTGGTTCATTTGTTTTCAGCGCATTTTACGTTGCACTAGAGCTACATTATGGGAAATTAGGCGATATTTGATTGGTTCATTTGTTTTCAGTGTATTTTAGGTTGCACTACAGCTACATTATGGGAAATTAGGCGATATTTGTTTGGATCATTTGTTTTGAGCGCATTTTACGTTGCACTACAGCTACATTATGGGAAATTAGGCGATATTTGTTTGGATCATTTGTTTTGAGCGTGTTTTACGTTGCACTACAGCTACATTATGGGAAATTTTGGTCTTAACATGCGCGATAGTGATTGCCGCGGAGCCGAGTTACGTGCGTTTTCGGATTCATGCACAGCGAGGTAGGGGTGTCCAGTGATGTTTTTTTGGTTTTAACGTGCGCGATAGTGATTGCCGCGGAGCCGAGTTACGTGCGTTTTCGGATTCATGCACAGCGAGGTAGGGGTGTCCAGTGATGTTTTTTTGGTTTTAACGTGCGCGATAGTGATTGCCGCGGAGCCGAGTTACGTGCGTTTTCGGATTCATGCACAGCGAGGTAGGGGTGTCCAGTGATGTTTTTTTGGTGTTAACGTGCGCGATAGTGATTGCCGCGGAGCCGAGTTACGTGCGTTTTCGGATTCATGCACAGCGAGGTAGGGGTGTCCAGTGATGTTTTTTTGGTTTTAACGTGCGCGATAGTGATTGCCGCGGAGCCGAGTTACGTGCGTTTTCGGATTCATGCACAGCGAGGTAGGGGTGTCCAGTGATGTTTTTTTGGTTTTAACGTGCGCGATAGTGATTGCCGCGGAGCCGAGTTACGTGCGTTTTCGGATTCATGCACAGCGAGGTAGGGGTGTCCAGTGATGTTTTTTTGGTTTTAACGTGCGCGATAGTGATTGGCGCGGAGCCGAGTTACGTGCGTTTTCGGATTCATGCACAGCGAGGTAGGGGTGTCCAGTGATGTTTTTTTGGTTTTAACGTGCGCGATAGTGATTGGCGCGGAGCCGAGTTACGTGCGTTTTCGGATTCATGCACAGCGAGGTAGGGGTGTCCAGTGATGTTTTTTTGGTTTTAACGTGCGCGATAGTGATTGCCGCGGAGCCGAGTTACGTGCGTTTTCGGATTCATGCACAGCGAGGTAGGGGTGTCCAGTGATGTTTTTTTGGTTTTAACGTGCGCGATAGTGATTGCCGCGGAGCCGAGTTACGTGCGTTTTCGGATTCATGCACAGCGAGGTAGGGGTGTCCAGTGATGTTTTTTTGGTTTTAACGTGCGCGATAGTGATTGGCGCGGAGCCGAGTTACGTGCGTTTTCGGATTCATGCACAGCGAGGTAGGGGTGTCCAGTGATGTTTTTTTGGTTTTAACGTGCGCGATAGTGATTGCCGCGGAGCCGAGTTACGTGCGTTTTCGGATTCATGCACAGCGAGGTAGGGGTGTCCAGTGATGTTTTTTTGGTTTTAACGTGCGCGATAGTGATTGCCGCGGAGCCGAGTTACGTGCGTTTTCGGATTCATGCACAGCGAGGTAGGGGTGTCCAGTGATGTTTTTTTGGTTTTAACGTGCGCGATAGTGATTGGCGCGGAGCCGAGTTACGTGCGTTTTCGGATTCATGCACAGCGAGGTAGGGGTGTCCAGTGATGTTATTTTGGTTTTAACGTGCGCGATAGTGATTGCCGCGGAGCCGAGTTACGTGCGTTTTCGGATTCATGCACAGCGAGGTAGGGGTGTCCAGTGATGTTTTTTTGGTTTTAACGTGCGCGATAGTGATTGCCGCGGAGCCGAGTTACGTGCGTTTTCGGATTCATGCACAGCGAGGTAGGGGTGTCCAGTGATGTTTTTTTGGTTTTAACGTGCGCGATAGTGATTGCCGCGGAGCCGAGTTACGTGCGTTTTCGGATTCATGCACAGCGAGGTAGGGGTGTCCAGTGATGTTTTTTTGGTTTTAACGTGCGCGATAGTGATTGTCGCGGAGCCGAGTTACGTGCGTTTTCGGATTCATGCACAGCGAGGTAGGGGTGTCCAGTGATGTTTTTTTGGTTTTAACGTGCGCGATAGTGATTGCCGCGGAGCCGAGTTACGTGCGTTTTCGGATTCATGCACAGCGAGGTAGGGGTGTCCAGTGATGTTTTTTTGGTTTTAACGTGCGCGATAGTGATTGCCGCGGAGCCGAGTTACGTGCGTTTTCGGATTCATGCACAGCGAGGTAGGGGTGTCCAGTGATGTTTTTTTGGTTTTAACGTGCGCGATAGTGATTGGCGCGGAGCCGAGTTACGTGCGTTTTCGGATTCATGCACAGCGAGGTAGGGGTGTCCAGTGATGTTTTTTTGGTTTTAACGTGCGCGATAGTGATTGCCGCGGAGCCGAGTTACGTGCGTTTTCGGATTCATGCACAGCGAGGTAGGGGTGTCCAGTGATGTTTTTTTGGTTTTAACGTGCGCGATAGTGATTGCCGCGGAGCCGAGTTACGTGCGTTTTCGGATTCATGCACAGCGAGGAAGGGGTGTCCAGTGATGTTTTTTTGGTTTTATATGCGCGACAGTGATTGCCGCGGAGCCGAGTTACGTGCGTTGTCAGATTCATAGCTTTATACAGCCATGTTTCTTTGTTAGTTCATATACCTTAGGGGTATGTCCCAATTCAACCTCCGTCGTTACAGGGACCGGATCCGTGAACTTTTAAAACAGAGAAGCTTTAAATTGCTGTAATGAACTAATTATGCATGTATTTTTTTTTTCCAAATTTAATTAATAAGCACTGAAAATAAAATTTGAATATTAAATAGTTTACTTTCTATAATTTTTTAAAAAATTATAATAATGCGAATAAAGTAAACGTTGTCTGTAGAAAATGCGGATATTTGGTTGCCGAACTTAATCCCCACAACGTAGCTCTAGTTCCGACGTAAAACTCACTCACTCAATCACTTTTTGGTCAAGTTTATGAAAACTAGGGAATTTTCCGCTTCGCTGAAATGTAAGTGTTAATGAAAAATTCGAAACGAAAGCGCATCATTTGATAACTTGAAAATATGTTTTTTATTTTATTTGTATATTCTCATAATTTTTATACCGATGTGTTTCGATTCATTTGAATGCGGTTTTAGAATCCTCGAATGTTACGAATTAACTGAGCGCGAAGTGAAATGTTTGATATGTGATTTACGTATTATGGAGTCAACAGAAATTTCAAAATGGGAAATAAATAAATAAATAAATAAAATTCATATATTGTAAGTTTTCATGCTTTTTTAATTACTTTTAAAGTTATATTTTTATTCTGAATTTTCATTTATTTAATTACATTTATTGTGTCGTTGAAATTAATTTGCTCTTAAAACTTCGATGACAAAACGTGTATTTTGTTAAGTATTTGCTTATTTATTAAAATATTGTAGTTAAAAAGTTAAATAACCATCGCCCTTTTATGAAATTTCTTCGATAATTTTATTTAATTGCGTTAAATGGTCGTCTGCATTAATATTTATTTCATTTAGAACGTAAACAAACGTTTTGTAAGTTAAAAAGTTAATTAACCATCGCCATTTTATGAAATTTCTTCAATAATTTTATTTAATTACGTTAAATAGTCGTCTGCATTTATATTTATTTCATTTCGAACGTAAACAAACGTTTTTTCAGGTTGCCGTAAGATAAATTCATTACCTTGGTTCGTTGGCGAACGGATAATATCGCCAAAATGTAAACAGACGCCAATGCCCCTCTATTCTAGGAATCTGCCGTCATCCTTATGGAAACTTAATTCATTAAGTAAAACAAAAATCACTTATGTGTTGCAAGCACTTCTAAAGTTATTTCACTCATAAATTAAATTCAGTTAGTACAAGTTATAAAAACTACGAGTACACAATATTAATACAATAGAGTAATAAAAATCTATTTACCACATGCGTATTCCTCATACAGGGATGTCCGGCGAATGACTGGAGTTCCCTTTTTCTCTAGAAAATTTTTTCTTTAGATATCTAATATTTGATCCTTACGTCTTTCGATACTATCTATACACCTGTGATTTTTTTCGCTTTTCTCCTGTGAGTACGTAGATGATGCATGGGTCTAAATTTTATTATAAATTAATTTTATCTAAATGATGACTTTACATTTCTGAGGGAGCTTGAAGACTTCCCATACAGTTTCCTCATTAGCAACCCATTTAATGCGTTTTTTAGACTTGGGCTCCTCTAAATGCCACTGCCGGATCAGTTAATTTTCGATGGAATTTAAACTTGGTCGTCCTTCAAACCTTTCCAGCAAATTTCAAGATCCTTTATTTTTCTGAAGGAGGGCACACCAAGGCCCCTGCCAGGGCCTACGCCCCTACGGGCTGACACTTACGGCTACCTCCACTCACTGCACAGTGCCATAAGATCACTTTTCTTCACTGGAATTCAAGCTTGATCTTACTCCAATTCCTTCATCAATTTTCATATTTGTAAGAAAGCCCCAAGGGGCCCAGGCCAGGGCCCTGCTCTGCTGCCTCCTTGCGCTATATTCACATCACCGTTTCATGACGCAGAAAAAAAACCATTTCATTTCCATCTCCAGATCATCTTTTAGCTTATCCTTTTGTCATGATCCTTTTCTTGTACTCCAAAGTACATCAAGGGGCGAAAGTTCAGTTGCAGGGGGCCCAAAATAGGGCTGGGCCCCGCACGGAAAATCCTCGCTACTTTTGAACCAAAGTTACTTCCACCTTCCCGCGTCCAGAGTGCGCGTGCCTTCCTTCCCGCCTCATTTCGAAGCGTTCTTTTCACCCCTGTTGCCACAAACCAAACTCCTGCCGAAAACGTTTATCTATTCACCTGAAACGGCATCAGATCCGCAAGTCTCTTACTCTATCACTTTCTCGTGGTTTTTTTTTCTGACCCGCGATGGGAAAAACATTCTTGCCTGCCCAATGTCAATCTTCCCCTCCCGAGTCAGAAGGAAGCGAAAAGTTACTTTCTTCTTCTCAAATGCCGGAAAGAAATACCAACCTCTTTTTATTCTTTTACGCTGACTGACTTAATTTTATTGTATTCTTTTTTATTTTTCTCTCTCTTCAGAGCCAAAAATTAATTCACTTACGTTGTGATAAAAAAAAAAAAAAAAAAACTAAGTTATTATATTATTTCTTCATTTCCTATATAAACACCGTTGAGGAAACTCCTCAACATTAGTATTAACATATTGTTTGTTTGTTTAAATTGAATTGAACTAAAAGAATAAAAATTGTACCTAGAAAAAAAAAAATAATAATCTTTCAAAATCAAACTTTATTTAGCATGCATAAGATTAAATTAAATCTGACTCACCTGTCTCCGCTTTCCCTGGATGCTTGAAGTAAAAAAGGGATTCCACACATGAAGAAAATGATGAATCGGAGTTACTTATAAAGTTCAATTTTATCGACAAATTTCCCTTTTTAATATTGATGAAAATAAAGGAATATCATCATATGGCAGAATATTAGAATAGTTTCAGAAATAAACATCTACTAAGGTTTAAAGTGAGTTTCGAATACTTGTATATTTTCTCTGATTTGAATGAATTATAACAAAATAAAGAATAAAATTTCACACAGAATAATAGTGCCTGATTGCAACATCGTTCAGAATAGACTACGAATGAAAACCAAAAGTCTTTATTTGAATTCAAGCATATATTCAGAAAAAACAATAATAATAATAATAATAATAATAATAAAAAGATAAATAAAAAAAGAAAAGGGATGAAAGATTTTGTTTCTCTCTTGTCACGTGACTGTCTACTTTGGATGAACTGGCGACCGTATCTCCGTTCCGATTTCTTTAACATTGTTATAATTTATATTGCTTTAGTATAACATTTCAGGTACTGTATCTGAACATATCTAGTGTATTTTAAAGGAAAGTTCAAAACAGTTTAAAAAACAGTATTATTTGACATATATTTCTCTATGAGGGGGTTTATCACCTTCACAAACCTCCCGATGGAATATTGTAGCTATATTCATGAAAAATTTAAAACTTTTATTACATTTTTAATATTATTTCAAAATTTTCGGAAAATTACCGACAACATAATTTTTTGAAAGTTATTGGATAAAAATAGAGTAGCCTTGCATGTTATCTGTAAATTACACACCTACTAAAAAATTTAGGAGAGCACGAAGAAAAAAAAATCTGTTTGGCTGAGTTTATCTCCCTTAAAGTTGAATATTGTAGCTATATTCATAAAACAATTGAGCATGTTATTAAATTTTAAAATTTATCTAAAAACTTTTGTAGAATTGCCGACACCACCACTTTTTGAAACTTATTGGACAAAAATTGAGTAGCCCTGTATATTTTCTGTAAATTACATACCTACCAAATAAACTTAGAAGAGCACAAAGAAAAAATAATCTGCGTGACTGAGTTTATCTCCCTTAAAGTTGAATATTGTAGTTATATTCATTAAACAATTGAGGCTGTTATTTAATTTTTAAATTTTTTAAAATTTTTTTGTAGAATTGCCGACACCAACACTTTTTGAAACTTATTGGACAAAAACGGAGTATCCCTGCATATTTTCTATAAATTACATATCTACCAAATAAATTTAGGGGAGCACAAAGAAAAAGATATATCTGTCTGAAGGAGTTTATCCCTCCTAAATCTCCAGTTTGAATATTGTAGCTATATTCAGAAACATTTGAGGCTGTTTTTAAATTTTTAATTTTTTAAAAAAATTTTCAGAAAATTGCGAACAACATACCATTTTTCGAACCTTATTGGACAAAAATAGAATAGCCCTGCACATTATCTATATATTTATACCAAATAAACTTATAACAGCATAAAGAAAAAAAAATCAACATATATTAGGTGTAAGTGAAAGTTCTGTTGTTGTGTGACACCCAAACAGAGAGTTTGGACACGAAACCAAGCCTTTTAATGTGATCCAAATCATTGGTCTGATGAATTCGAAACTCGAAGCCCACGTCTGTGGAAGTTAACGTGAGATTTGTCCTGATCATACTGCAGCACTTCGTCATTGATACCTGATAGTCTTTCTGATCTGGGTTCATCTTTTAAAGAAAAATCACCCAAACGAAATTTCACAAACCATCCTTGGCATGCTCGAGCTGTTACCGTGTCCTCTCAAAACACGCCACACAAGTTTTTTGTTGCCTTCATCGCGTTAGTTCATTTTTGGAACTCGTACCACATAAGATGTCTTAAGTTCACTTTTTCTTCACCCATGGTGATAGTTCTGCAAGTTTGAAAAAAAAAAACGACTAAAATGCAAAAAAATGTGTGTAAATCATCAATCATACTCTAACCTAACTGATTAAACCGGTTTCAGTCGATAATCGACAAAACGTAAATGTGCATGTGTTCAAAAACGACAGAAATTTCCCTTACACCTAATAATTTGACATGCACTTCTAGAAATTTTCAAACATAAGATCCTCATGAATTAAAAATTATTTACATGACTTTATAATCGAAGAACAATTACTTTTCATACCATAGTCTATACGAAACATGCTTTTGTTCACATTAAGACTTTATGCCAATTTTGTTTTGTTTAGTGCAGCCTAAATACAATAAAATGCATCGACCAGAAGTTGTGACCATAGACATAAAAATTTTAAATATTTTTGTAGTTTCGTCCTATTTCAATAAAATGTTTTATGTGGTACACATGAATGAGAAGAATTTAGAATATCGAATTTGGACTTCCTGCTTTAAACTATTTTTGAGTTCTGCAGACTTACAGACATACAAACTACAGAATTACAGACATACAAACACACAAACACAGAAATCAACCTTTAAAAACCTCATTTTCTTATTCAAAAGAACTCAAATTGTGTAAATATATCAAAACTCAAATTCGAAGACTTTTTATAGAAGCTTCAAATAAATTAAAAAATGTTTAGCATTTCCATCTGATAATACTTACATAGTTGGATAAAAATACATAACTATAGCAGTAACAATTTAAAATTAACGTATAAGGGAAACAATTCTTTTGAAATCTAATTTCAAATGTACAGTCGGTAACAGAAGTGTCCGAACACTAGCAAAAATTCCTATGTAAAAAAAGTACACTTCATACGGTTTTGTTAAATCTTTATCGAATCATGTTTTTACACTGATTAAGAACAGGTTCACACAGTATTCACAGTTTCACAGTAACACAAAGAGGTTCAATCAACTTATGAACATCTTAATTCGCCTCCATTTTTAAATTATTTATTATGCCAATTTTTTAAACAACAATAACTTCTGTTGTTTCTTCGAAATTTATAAAATCATGTATAAATGTGAACAGTTTTTACAATATCGACAGAAACTTCGAAAAATTGAATTTTTATTGTTATTGTATGTTTATTTTTACACAATTGTTTGGAATAATGAACTATACAAAAGTCCATCCATCGCCTGTATCATCAAAGTTTCGTCAGTAACAGTGTCACATTAAACATGGTTGCAGTTTATATTGAGGTAAATTTCTTTTTTTTTTTTAAATTATTAAATGAAATTTGTAAAATGTGTTTTTCAAAAAGGCTGTTCTTTTGTTAAAATGATAACCAGAAAACTACTTTACAGACAAAAATTGTGTAAAAAAAGTAATTTATTAATTTTTAAGATGTTGGAAAAAGAATATACATAATTTATAAAAAATCTTATAAAACAGCATATTATTATAAAGCGATGTGAACTATTTAAAAATATATTTAAATTACATTAATATATAATTTTTATCCTTACTTTCAATCTTTCAAATGGCAAATATATCGACCAACTTTTGCATCGTGGTTCATTTTTCTAAACTGAAAGGTAATGACTTTAAAATAAAAGCTTACGAAGCAAAGATAAGGTTATTGGACATAATCCGCTTAGTTTCCACTTTTAAAGTTTGCATAAGCTCATTAAATAAACCTATAACACATTAAGGTAAACCGCACTGAAAACAATTGATTTTCATTTAAAATAGTTTTAAGTATTATAATTTTAATAATGAAAAAAATAAAATAAATACTTACTTTATTTATTTTCGCATAATGCATAAAATTTAGTTATACGTTATATATTGTTTTATATCATGATAAATCAAATTTTTGTTCATTTTCATGAAAGTTGTTTGTATAAAATAAACTGGTGTGGCATTCACAGTACTTTTTCATACCCAATATTAGTATTAACATATTGTTTGTTTGCTTAAATTGAATTGAACTAAAAGAATAAAAATTGAAGCCCGAAAAAATAATCAGTCTTTCAAAATCAAACTTTATTTAGCATGCATAAAATTAAATTAAATCTGACTCACCTCTCTCCGCTTTCCCTGGATGCTTGAAGTAAAACAGGGAGGAACGCATGAAGAAAATGATGAATCGGAGTTACTTATAAAGTTCAAATTAATCGACAAATTTCCATTTATAATACTGATCAAAATAAAGGAATATCATCATATGACAGAATATTAGAATAGTTTCACAAATAAACATCTACTAAGGCTTAAAGTGAGTTTCGAATTAGACTTGTACATTTTTTCTGATTTGAATGAATTTTAACAAAACAAAGAATAAAAATTCACACAGAATAGTAGTACCTGATATGATTGCAACATCGTTCAGAATAGACTACGAATGAAAACCAAAAGTTTTTATTTGAATTGAAGAATATATTCAGAAAAAACAATATATATATTAAAAAAAAAAAAAAAAAAAAAAAAAAAGAAAAGGGATGAAAGTTTTTGTTTCTCTCTTGTCACGTGACTGTCTACTTTGGATGAACTGGCGACCGTATCTCCGTTCCGATTTCTAACATTGTTATAATTTATATTGTTGCAGTATAACATTTCAGGTACTGTATCTAAACATATGCAGTGTATTTTAAACGAAAGTTCAAAACGGTTGTACAAACAAATTTATTTGACAGATATTTCTGTGACGTTTCCACCTCCATAAACCTCCCGATTGAATATAGTAGCTATATTCATGAAACATTTAAAACTACTATTACATGTTTAACATTATTTCAAAATTTTCGGAAAATTGCCGACAACATCATTTTTTGACACTTATTGGATAAAAATAGAGTAGCCTTGAATGTTATCTACAAATTACATACCTACTAAAAAACTCAGGAGATTACGAATAAAAAAAAAATCTGTGTGACTGAGTTTTTTTCCTTAAAGTTGAATATCGTAGCTACATTCATAAAACAATTGAGGATGTTATTAAATTTTAAAATTTATTTAAAATTTATTTGTAAAATTGCCAACACCACCACTTTATGAAACTTATTGGGCAAAAACTGAGTAGACCAGCATATTTTCCATAAATTACATATCTACCAAATAAACTTAGGAGAGAACGAAGAAAAACAAAATCTGTGTGAGTCAGTTTATCTCCCTTAAAGTCGAATATTGTAGCTACATTCATAAAACAATTGAGGATGTTATTAAATTTTAAAATTTATTTAAAATTTATTTGTAAAATTGCCAACACCACCACTTTATGAAACTTATTGGGCAAAAACTGAGTAGACCAGCATATTTTCCATAAATTACATATCTACCAAATAAACTTAGGAGAGAACGAAGAAAAACAAAATCTGTGTGACTGAGTTTTTTTCCCTTAAAGTTGAATATCGTAGCTACATTCATAAAACAATTGAGGATGTTATTAAATTTTAAAATTTATTTAAAATTTATTTGTAAAATTGCCAACACCACCACTTTATGAAACTTATTGGGCAAAAACTGAGTAGACCAGCATATTTTCCATAAATTACATATCTACCAAATAAACTTAGGAGAGAACGAAGAAAAACAAAATCTGTGTGACTCAGTTTATCTCCCTTAAAGTCGAATATTGTAGCTACATTCATAAAACAATTGAGGCTGTTATTAAATTTTTAAATTTTTTAAATTTTTTTTGTAAAATTTCCGACACCACCACTTTTTGAAATTTATTAGGCAAAAATTGAGTAGCCCTGCATATTTTCTATAAATTACATATCTACCAAATAAATTTAGGGCAGCACAAAGAAAAAATATATCTGTGTGAAGGAGTTTATCCCTCCTAAATCTCCTGTTAGAATATTGTAGCTATATTCAGAAACATTTGAGGCTGTTTTTAAATTTTTAAATTTATTTAAAAATTTTCAGAAAATTGCGAACAACACATCATTTTCTGAAACTTATTGGACAAAAATAGAATAGACCTGCACATTATCTATAAATTCCTACCAAATAAACTTATAACAGCATAAAGAAAAAAAATCAACATGTATTAGGTGTAAGTGAAATTTCTGCCGTTGTGTGACACCCAAACAGAGAGTTTGGACACGAAACCACGACATTTAATGTGATCCAAAGCAGTGATGAATTCCAAGCTTGAAGCCCACGTCTGTGGAAGTTAACGTGGAATTTGTCCCGATCATACTCTATAGTACTTCGTCATTGACACCTGATGGGCTTCCTGATCTGGGTTCATCTCTCAAAGAAAAATCACCCAAATAAAATTTCACAAACCATCTTTGGCATGTTCGATCTGTTACTGTGTCCTCTCAAAACACGCCACACAAGTTTTTTGTTGCCTTCATCGCGTTATTTCCTTTTTGGAATTCTTACCACACACAATGTCTTAAGTTCAATTTTTCTTCACCCATGGTGATAGTTCTACAAGTTTGAAAAAAAACTACTAAAATGCAAAAAAATGTGTGTAAATCATCAATCATACTCTAACCTAACTGATTAAACTGGTTTTAGTCGATAATCGACAAAACGTGAAAGTACATGTGTACAAAAACGACAGAAATTTCCCTTACACCTAATAATTTGAAATGCACTTCTAGAAATTTTCAAACATAAGATCCTCATGAATTAAAAATTATTTACATGACTTTATAAT
Organism: Salticus scenicus; assembly: GCA_963930645.1. Taxonomy (NCBI): domain Eukaryota; kingdom Metazoa; phylum Arthropoda; class Arachnida; order Araneae; family Salticidae; genus Salticus; species Salticus scenicus. The sequence goes on from OZ005656.1 coordinate 61,760,752, forward strand.
CGAAGAACAATTATTTTTCATACCATAGTCTATACGAAACATGCTTTTGTTCACATTAAGACTTTATGCCAATTTTGTTTTGTTTAGTGCAGCCTAAATACAATAAAATGCATGGACCAGAAGGTGTGCCCATAGACATAAAAAATTTAAATATTTTTGTAGGTTCGTCCTATTTCAATAAAATGTTTTATGTGGTACACATAAATGACAAGCATTTAGAATATCGAATTTGGACTTCCTGCTTTAAATTATTTTTCAGTTCTGCAGACTTACAGACATACAAACTACAAACTTACAGACATACAAACACACAAACACAGAAACCAACCTTTAAAATCCTGATTTTCTGATTCAAGAGAACTCACATTGTGTAAATATATCAAAAACTCAAGTTCGAAGACTTTTTATAGAAGCTTCAAATAAATTAAAAAATGTCGAGTATTTCCATCTGTTAATACTTGCGTAGTTGGATAAAAATACATGACTATAGCAGTAACAATTTAACATTAACTTATAAAGGAAACAATTCTTTTGAAATCCAATTTGAAATGTACAATCGGTAACAGAAGTGTCCGAACACTAGCAAAAATTCCTATGTAAAAAGGTACACTTCCGACTGTATACCACACCATTTATATTCGTGTTTGAAATACGCGAAAATAGAGTTAACAGAAAATTCAATCTTTGGGTTTTAGATATTTTCTTTTCCCGAAAAATAAATTATGCTAACGAAATTATCCTTCTATTTGAAGTAATTAATTTTGCAATTAAAACTGCGTGTTATTGTCTATTTAAATTAATGGTATTATCAAATTTATTTTACTTGTTTAACAATGTGAATATAATACATTTAACAATGTCAGTAATTTAATAAGAAATTCGTATGATTTTACATCTTAATTCTGTCTACTGTTTTCAAAAGGAATAAGGTGCAAATTAATTTGATCTGAAGGTTCCAGTATGTAATATGATAATAATAATTTCAAAATCTGTACAATATTCAATTTATTAAGATACAATAAATGTTATTATTTTTCTCAAATTTACGAAAGTAATCTAATTATGTATATATTTTTAAAAAGGGAAGCTTTTAAGTTCAACTGCTTAAAATTATGTTATCTAATCATGCTAGCAAAACTCCTTAATTAATTTACTCTCAGAGAAAAAATTCCAATTCTAGTAAATCTGAATTAAAATAAATACTACCTTTATTATTTTATTTGTTTCAAATGTGTCATCATGATTTTACGTTATAGTAAAGTTAGAAGTATTTTTAAAGAAGTCTTTGGCACAAACACAAAACAAAATCACACACAAAACACATTTAAAATTCATTGATAAATCACTGACGGTTCGAGTGGTAGGAAAGAAATCCTTACTTTTCAAGAATTTTTTATTTGATTTAATACATTTTTAAGATTTTAAAAATATTTTAAAGTGAATTTTAAACGTTTTAGTCTTTATATTTTAATAACAAACGAAACAGCGTAAAATATAAATAATACAAATTATCCAAAGAAACACGATAAATAGTACTAACATGGAAGATTTAATTCAATTTTAAATAATGTTGAACGATCCTTTATAAGGTGAAAATTTTAGGTATGGGTGCAGAATATGTTACTGATTTAATACTGCATATATCAACACTTTTCAACTGATGAAAGTTGTGCTTAACTATTTAGACTTTAAATAATTTTACAGCATTTCTGCAACTTATGATGTTTAATAACTTTAAATCACACAGCACGAAAGTTTTGATGCATTTAAATGAAATTAAAATAATTGAATTTAGAACAGTTTCAATAAACTATGCAAACACATCCCAGTTCATTTAAATTTGTTATCAACAAACAAAGAGAGTCCTATAATAATATAGATAACGCATCAACCGCCATCTTTTTGCATCGGAAAACGCTTGGGATTTCACTTTACTTAATTATCGCATCTATGTTCATAATCTCGTGAAATCTTAGGAAAATATAATCGGTTTATGTCCTTTTCTAGTATGATTTGAGTAATTTACTGCTGATAAACCTCTTATATCAAAATTAGTTAAGCCAAAATAAAATAATAATAATAAAGTAACTCAAAAGTAACACATGATGACCAAAAAGAAGGCCATCGCTTGATAATCTACGGTCTCGCTGGGTACATGTGAAAACCCAAAGGCAAAAAATTACGGTTGAGTCAGCTTGTATATATAGAAGCGTTACCACAGACAGTTTATGCCATCTTGACTAATCAATACGAGCTTGGTTGGTAGGCGGAGCTGGCGTTGTGATTAATCAATATCGCGGTTTTCCCTTCTTAGAAATGGCCGTGGTAGCCCAGTCGGTGGAACGCCGGGCTCGTAATTGGAAGATTGTGGGTTCGGTACTCGAGCCGGACAAAAACCGTCGTCTACACTAAAGGTGGCTAGTGTACGTAAAATCTGTCGTGGCCGCAATGTTATCCATATTCCTATCAAAATGATACCTCTGAGGATTACAGAAGCGGGGAAGCCGTCCTCTCCGTGTAGGATCAAAATTGTGATGTTATGTCTCCGGACCACCTCTAAGGGTGAGTCCCAGACCGTCACCAATTGTCCGTAGCGCAGCAATAGTTCGGCGTAAAAACCAACCAACCAACTAACCAACCCTTCTTAGAAAATATAAAGGAATTTCAGATAGTACCACATAGCAAAGTTTTATTGCTGTTAAAAAGAAATAAAAATATTCCATCTTTCTCCCTCTTAATAAAAAAATCAGGAATACGTCCCAATCTTTCACCATGCTTTTAGAATTCTCCATAAAGTTTAATCGGACCTCGTTTTAAATTAAAATAGTATCAAAAGAATTTCTTTCTTTCTTTCTGGTCTTTTCTTTCTTTGAGTATAAAACGTGACTCTAAACGTGAATACTGTATGTAAAAAATAAATAAATAAATATTTTAAAGATGTAAAATTTCCTCCTTCTTTTCACAGTGCTTTTTTCGACTTTACGCAAAAAAAAATTACCGTGAATCTATATTTATTTAATATATCAAAAGTCTTCATATTGAATTTTACTTGAAAATTTTCTGTATGCAAATATTCCTAAAATTTAATACATATTACTTGATATACGGAAATTAAAATGCTATTTTAATTAAATGTGAAATTTATAACAAAAATCAAAATTGTAGTAAATTTGCTTCTCTCTGTAAAACGAATTAAAAGCATCAAAACTTGTATATACTCTTTCTTATTAAACAACGACTTTCGCACTTTATGTAAACTAATTTTAGTTGTCTGAATTAGTAAGAATTCCGAAGATAAGAAAAAGTCTGCGTCATAAATCTAGCATTACTCAGTTAATTTTTATTGCAAAATTTAACCCCAACTTAATTAACAAAATGAAATGTTAGACTATGAGAAATTTAAAACAAGAGGAAAGATAAACATTGTTCTGTTTATCTAGGAAGTTAGAAATAGAACTGTTTAATTATTTTAACAAAGATAAATTATGTTCTCCAGTTATTCAGAAAAGTTCATTATGATCTGATTAATATTCAAATCTTTTGTAGGATTATTGTTTGTTTAAAATATATAAAATGAAATTGTTATTTCTTATTTAACCAATGTATAATAACGTCATCTGTTCTGAGAAGTAGGACAAAGCATTTGATAAATCACTGACATGCTGAAAAATTCTGTTAATTTAAATATTAACATAATTCTACCTGTTTTCAAACAAAGTGTTTTTGATTTATTTTGATTTATTTTCATAGTTATTTTATTTATTTCAAAAGTAAAATGTAATATTTTACACCTAAACTTAGAATAAATTATTCAATCCTTAGTTTTATTTGTAAAAAAATAAACTAAGCTTTTCACTTTATGTCTTCAAGATGAAATATTAAAAACTAAATAAATTAATATTTGGGAAAGGAGTTCACTTAAAAGATGTTATCTCTAAATGTCAAAATGAGAGAAGAAAGTAAATTTATTTAATAATGAGTAATTGGAATTACCAATCACCTTACAATAGCTTTGAGATTGGTTTTCACTGACGAAAGATTATATCTCCGTTGAAAAAAAAAAAGTTCGAATAAAATTATAGAAACTAGGAAACCCCTTTCAAATACGAAAATTGCATTTGTTTTAAAAAATTAAGGAAATTGGTTTATATTCTACTTTTTTTCCCCCTGAAATAAAAATTCGAATAGTTTTTAGCAGTTTTTCTCTTTTTACAGGAATACCGCATAGAAAGTTGTAAGCAAGTTTTAATCTACAATGATCAGTAATCAGTCTTCTATTTTTTTATTGCCTTGTTAGTCACTTAGAGAATTTTCAAAGAATTTGGTTCTTAGCTATAAATCAATAAAAGTTTTCGGAAGATTTCAAAATTCTGTTCTTGTTGAGATTAGAGCTTTCAAACGCTGCCAACCCTAAACTACAAATTTTCGCCAAAATCGGTCACTAAGTCGCCATATTCGATGCCAAACAGCCAAAATCGATGCCAAGACCAAAATCTGCGTTAGCTACAAATTTGGCGGTTTAGCGAGATTAGCGAACCAATTTGGCGGCAAATATTGTTTCAGGATAGCCAGAATTAGTAAATGTTTTCTCAAATTTAACGGAATTAATTGTTTTGGTAAAATATATTGTTTCTCATCACTAGTTTTCATCAAACATAACAAAAGTAGACCATATCTATTCGAATGATTTTTATTGAACTCAAGCTGTTCATTTGACAGTGAAAGATTCTGTAATAAGCCGTGAAGCACTATTCCTGAAAATGCTACTATAGTTGTCTCCGTGGTATATATAATCCAATTATCGTGACTTTTGTGACTGGAGTATATATATATATTTTTTTTGCTTGTTTTCAGGAATTTTCGTAGGCTGGAATCTGCCTGTTAATTTTCGAATCAGTTACCTCACAAAAATGTGAATGTTTTCATGACAATATATATACTCCAATGGGGGTATAAGAAAGCCATGTGGTGTCCACAACAGATATTTTTAGTTTTTATTTATAAAGTGATATAAAATACAGTGGTTAGTGTTTTTTGCAAATTCCTTTAAATATAGTGACAAAGGAAGCAGTCAAAAAGCGCTAGTTTCCGTAATAAAATGTCACTAAGGTAAAAATATATATATATTAAAAAAGTGGAAGACTTGGATGCTATGCATTTGAAAGTACGAGCGACTTCATGTAAATAAAACCCAATACTCAAAAGATAATTGGAATTTTGTTAAATGGAGCATTCCATACAAAAATTTTTAGAATTTGTTAATAATTATGAGTGAGAAATATGTTTTATTATATATATTTTACTTTTATAGAACTATATCAATAAATACATTCATTAAGATTTTTCGCTTAATAAGTTTTAACGATTTTGGGAAACACTATTTCGAATAGTTATTAATCAAATGTATTCAACAAATAAATATGTCTCTGAATATTAAAGGGGTACTATTTAACTTTTCTTTAGGTAAACAAAACGGTAATGCTTCTATTCTCTGGTGGAATTCAGTTTTTCTTTTAATTAATTCATTGTAGTTCATTAGTATCTGCAGAATATGCAAAGTAAATATTAGCTACACGTTCAAATTTTATTATGATTAATTTTACCTTTCCTCCATAATAAGAGAACGTAATTGCATTTCCATCTTTGATTAATGTGTAATAACTTTTCAAAACCTCATAGATAACACCGCTTGCTCTGCTGTTTTAATGAAGTATAATTTAATACCCATTATACGTCTCTCTTAATTAAGTAACAAACACAATGTTTTAATGTAAATATTATTAAATTGACATGCAAAAAGAGAGTAACACACGTTAAAACAGATTTATATGTGTTTTAAACGACTGCTAGATTTACCCTATATTGAGTAAGACGTGCAAATAGGTTAGTTGCAACTATAATATAATATTTAAAATTACTCAGTTTTGATGCTTAACCTTCTTATGTATTTTATAATTTATAATTTCAGTTTTCTTAGTTCATATTAAAAGTACAACAAAATATACATTTGAACTATAAACTTAATATTTAATAAAATGAGAAAAAAACACATACATTTTTGGATTGATATTAATTGTCTAAAATTGTGTGTATTTTATTATATCTAATTATTCTTTATTAAATATTGCATAGAATGTCCAGCGAAACCACATTATTATGTATATGTTATTCTTATATATATGTATCCATATGTATATGTTAACGGCAAAGTTTGAAATTCTAGGCATTGTATATAATGCCTAAAACTAGCCGGCAATGCATGAAACGATTCATATCTCACACACGTCCTGGGCTTTCTATAGAATGCAAATGAGAAATCGGTAAATTAGAAATGCATCTCCGATTCGTTTCGAATATCACGTGGCAAAGCACATGACTTTTAACGCACGTCTCAGGCTCAGAATTTCCCAGTTGCACTTTGCGGTTTTTTCAGGAGTGTCAAAATACGCAATTTTACTTAAATTTGTTCAACAAAAAATAAGTTTTTTACTGTGCTTCATGAAAATGGAGGAACAAGCTGTAGTGTTGGAGAAGGAGTCAAGGTTTATAGGCATGAAAAAACGATTCGACAATGAACTGGCCAAAATTCCAGTTAATGCTTCAAAAAACAGCTTTTTCTTATCCAAAACTACTTACTAACTAATAAACGATGTACAAAAAGCCAAAATGACTGCTAAGAAGGAACTCACGGAGTATTGGTTGCTGAATTACTATGATGTGATGATTGTGGAAAACAAAAGTAAATTCATTTTTCCTGTTAAAGAAGGCGTCAGTACTAGAGCCCCTAAATAAAATAAATCGCCGCCATCTTTTTTTTTTTTGCCTCCGAAGAGGACAGTATTCCCGCTTGGCGTCCTTATCGCTTCCCTAATGATTTTAAGAAATCTTGATCTGAAGCTAATCCGGTCAAGATAAGAGCAATAAGGAACAATAATATTCCTAAAAACACATTTTTTTCACAGTACATTCTCAGGATGTCATTTTATTCTGAGGATATACTATGGATGTACTGGGGTAAGATGTGTTGTTAGGCCGATTTCTGTTTCTTTTATAAAATGTCGCCAAAACTCAAATAACAGTAATAGAAGGTCTGTGAACACTTTATTTTCACTTCTTGAATGATTATAGCAGTTTATCGCTAAACGTACTTCCATATCATAGTTTACTTAGCTAAAATTATGAAATATAATAAAACAAGTTACTCTAAAGTAACGCAAGACGAAAAAAAAAATGTTTGTCGTTTGTTTTTCAGAGAAACGCGCTAGGTACATGTGGCAGCCCTAAGGCAACAAAATGCCTGATGCGCCAGCTCGTATATATAGGAGCCTTAGTCAGTACTATTCAGTATTACGTCACGGACTCTGATTTATTTCAAGTACTTCATGAAGCTCATTTGGCAATGTTCAAAGAACTTTCAACCAAATACAAAAAAGTTACACGTCATGATATTAAACTGTACATCCACCTTTGTGAACGTTGCCAGAAAAACAAAACAAAATGGAAAGGTATTAAAAAGGGCATTGTTGGGAAATCTATGATTTTTTCCGAACTTAATTCCCGTTTTCAGGTAGATCTTATTGACTTTCAATCTCAGCCAGATAGAGAATACAAATTTATTATGGTACACCAAGATCATCTAACAAAATTTGTGATTATCAAGTCTCTAACGTCAAAAAGAGCTGACAACAAATCTGATCGCTGGAGTAAAGGACTGCGTTTCGTTCAGTTTATGAAAAATAGAGCTTACCATTCTGGGATCAAAGTATCAAAAGAACACCATACGGAGATTTTTTTGGCTGCAAACCTAAAGTAGAGCTTACAACGACTTTTCTAACCGAAGATTTTTTTAAAAAGCGTAAATGCAGAGGAGCAGCTCGAAAAAGTAATAGAAAGAGTCCAAACAATGGAAAAAGGTGACATTAATCAAATTACGCAAGAAAAACAGCCTGTTAAATAAAACATGGATGGGATTATAGTCGATAGGGGATAAAGCCAATATGATAAAGACGTGCTTACTGCAAAGATTTCCGTTTTTGATACCTGTTGTGCGTGTTTAAAGGAAACGAGTGATGCTCTTGTATGCAAAAAGTGTCGTTAAAAAACTCATACCTTCTGTGGCCATGCTAATAAAGATGATGAAATGAATATTTTGTGCACCCTTTGTTTCTAAACTGAAAATTTCATTGAAGATAAAATAAATTCTAAAATCAATCTGGAAATGCAAGCCAAAAAATTTAAATGAATTCGGAAAAAAAAAAAAAAAAAAAAAAAAAAAAAAAAAAATCCACTGCTTCTTTGAGAATTACTGTGCGATTTCCTATCTCTAACATCGACAAGGAGCGAGATAATTCGCACAATATATTGACAGTTGTAATAAGTGTGATAGAGGATATTTCTACCGACTTGTAACTTCTGAAGGAATTTTAAAACAAGTATATGGAGTGGAGACCACAATTCACTTGATATTCCTGATCACGAAATTCCTCTCCGGTCAGTTGCAATTTCTCTGTCTAGTAGAAGCGGCCAAGGATTCGTCAAATGTATGTGCAAAACGAAGTGCCAAAATATGAAATATCTTGAGTGAAAAATGTAATGAAATGTAATTTAAAATGTCATTCAAGCCTACTATGTTGCAACAAATATGCTGATTTGGATTTCTTATTTTTTATATGAAAATTATGTTTCCCTTAATAAGAAAGACATAAATTTTGTTTTGAACAACATTCATTTTTCTTTACATATTTTCAATAAATTTTTTTAAAGGCACGCTCATTATTTTTTCAGAATAACATTTGTATTTTTGAGGAATGCACGTCATTTATATAATAACCATATCAGGATCTTTTTTCATATTTTGCCTAAATAGCATCTGTCATTCTATAGAATGCCTAGGGAAAATATGTAATAATTCTAATATTTCATACTTTGCCTAAAAACGTCCAATATTATATACAATGCCTAAGCATTCTATAGAATTCGACGTTTCATACTTTGCCGGTAACATATATATACATATATAAGGGGAAAAATAATTTTTCTGCGTTTGTATCATATTTAAGTGTCGCCCAGGCTGCGAACGATATTTCTAGATTGCTATTTTTCAGATTTATTAAAAAAATAAAATAAATGGATTTTTCAATATCTTTACAAGAAAAAATGTTAAAAATAAAAATAAAACACAAAAGACACTTTTTTTTTTTCAAACGTTTATCTAGATATGCATTTTTTAATTTTTTTTTCTCGAAAATCAATGAATAATTTTAAAAACCAATCCCTAATTCTTTTAAATATATTCCATTAAACATCCAAAAAAATATCCAAAAAGTCTTTTCTTAAATACCTGTAAAAGTTAAGAATTTCAAGGATCATGAACTCATAAAAAAATGCCAACTGAGAAAATGCACTTTAAATATCTTTAATATGTAAAATACACAATTGTTACTTAAATATATATTTTATTGAAGAAACGCAATATAGTTCACTTTATAAATATTAAATGGAAATATAAGCTTTTATATGAAACGTACTTCAATCGTGCCGTCAAAGATATTTATATGTTTATAGAATCTTACAAAATTGTTCGTATGCATTATGCGATATAAATGAAAATCTTACAATGTAAATTTTCAAGGTTATGGGTACAAATTCAGTACAGTATATGGTGGGTAAGAAAGTTTTAGACGACATACAGATCTATACAAATACTTCTTGTTTGATGCTTTTCCATAACAATCATATCTATAAAGATGCTTTTGTGATATTTCTTCAATTTATTATTTAAAAAAAAAAAAAAAAATTAGCCATTCTGTTTTTAATTACATCAGTAGTAAACTAAAATCTATTGTATTGTTTTCCCTTTACAGTAAAACCATAAAAGTACTCCTTGAAACTTTTCTTCAGTCCATAATTAAAAAAGTAAAACAAATTTTAAGGCACAATTACATTGTTAATATACATTTTAAGGTTAAACTATATGTGAGGTAAGTACAGTTAGAAAGTGTTTAGAATCTATACGAACTGCAGGATTTTTTGACTTTTCTTTTTTGTTTCCATCTGTTATGTGGATTTGTCTAATGTAAATATTATTTATTTATTTTTAATTTTAAACGTTTGAAAGTAATACTATTTTTGGTAAATACACAGCTGACCACCAAAAATGCAACAACAATAAAGAATTCAATTATTAGAATGATGTTTATTGGGCGTATACATCATAGTAGAAAGAACAATTGATTAAATTTTTAGGAAATTTGGAGTAATACATCCAGAAAAAACAGTTCATAAAGCAGCGATCTATGTGAGCAATAACTGCACTTATTTGCCTAGGCATTGAATCGAACAGCGATTGGATAACATACTCGGGTACAGACTTCATGAAGTTTCAACACGATGCCACAGTTCATCGACCGTACTTACTTCTGAATGGTGGTGGGCCAGTCGCTTTTCAACGATTAAACAGTCGTTTTCATTGGTGCGAGATCAGGAAAACGAGCTAGTCAGAGCAACAGTCGAACACATTCTGTATCAAGGAAGGTCCGAACAATTCAGACAACTCGCGGTTGTGCTTATATGTTGCGCTACGGATACCCCGAATAAAGGGCAGAGCGACTCATCAGAAATGTAATGGCCGCTATTCAGAGTTGCCGGGATTTCATATCGAAACGTGTATCCAATGGGACCCTGTACCATAACTGCAGGTGATGGACAATATGATGATGTCGAATGCCAGCTGGCAATGTGCATTATTCACAATGCTGTTAAATACTGATGAGGCAATTTTGATGCTGTAAACATAATTGTGATTTGTCTGAAAGGCGCCGTCACGCCATTCCCTGTCCAGGTTCGTCGTTGATTATATATTATAGGCGCCATATCAGTGATGGGACTTTCAGAGTTTATCAAAGTTTAGGTAGCCGCATACTGGGTTACCATCTGGAGTGATGGTATATAGTACCATTGGATAGATGTCTCGATCACCTCTTGTTTTCATTCCCGGCACTCTGAAAAGCAACCATTACATTTCTGACGAGTTAAGGCCCTATGTTGAAGCCCTCCTTAGCGTGAAACTTAAGCAGGGCAATGCCCTACCACAAGTTTTTCGTATTCTAAGGATTTTCCTTGACGCAGAATGTGTTCGACTGTTGCTCTGGTCAGCGCATTCTCCTGAACTTGCACCAAGGAAAATGACTGTTTCATTGAAAAGAGACTGGCAGGCCACCCCTCTCCAAAAACAACGATCGATGAACTGTGACATTGTGTTGAAGCTTCATGATGTGCATTACCCGTAATGATCACTCAATCGCTGTTTGATTGAATGCCTAGGCAGATAAGTACAGTTATTGCGCACAGAGGTAGCTGCTTTACGTACTGTTTTCTCAGTAAATATTACTCCAAATTTCCTGAAATTTTAATCAATTGGTCTTCCTACTATAATGTATGTGCCCCATAAGTATCATTCTGAAGTTTGCATTCCTTCTCCGTGTTGCATTTTGGATGGCCAGCAGTGTACTTTGCTACACGAAGTTTTTATGAAGGTTGAAAAATAAATGTTCACTGTGGACTAAAGTTTTTATTGAAAATTTAGTAGCATTAAATTTTTTACTTTTTTTTTCTGTACGATAAATGAAACCAATGGGCTTGTAAAATTTTTTAACTTCTGGTTTTCGATGAATTTACATGTTTTTAGCTGTCTTAAACACAATTTGACAACTTTTAGAAAATTTTTGTCTGTGTGTTAACAAAAATTTAAGGACGTTGTACACCCAAACCAACGAATGTGATCAAGCTTCATATATATGTTTTACTTTCTGCTATATATATAAGAAGAAAATATTGGATTCGTGAAAATTCCAGTTTTCGACTGATTTACACGTTCTGAAAAGTCCTGAACATGATCTAACTGCTTTTAGAAATTTTCTGATTTTCTGTCTGCTTGTATATTTGTTTGTGTGTATCACAACTTTTGTGGACATTGTATTTCACGAACCAATGAACAAAATCTAACTAAACTTGATATTTAGTTGTTCCCTGAACTAAATTGGTGCTGATTACATGATTGATCAACCCCTCAACAGATAGCGCTGTGATTCTATTTTTTTCTAAATTTTTAACATTGTAGTATACGACGAAATTTCGTATAAATGTACATAATGAGAGTTATTTTTGACACATGATTGTAAAATTATTATGGATTACTAATAATAGTAATAATAAACTAGTAAAAGGCGTGTCATGTAAAAACATCGCTTTCCCCCCTGGGTGGGGTACCTCCCCGTGGTGTGTAAATTTTCAAAATGGGTATCTTTCAAAAGAACTCGTAAATACCTTTAATACGAATGGTTGAACTACAGATCTGTGATAAATTAAAACAAAGTTGTTTTTTTTTTGGGGGGGGGGGGACTTAGGGGGAAAAATCACATTTCTTCCGGCGTTGGCACTAAATTGACTTTCTTCCGGTGTTTACTGTTACACTTCTCTGAGATAAAAAAGTCCCCTCCATTAATCGCGGAAAACAATTTCAATAAATAATAATTTAATAAATAATTTGTACTGGATGAACTCGTGTAAGAAGAAAGTGAACGAAACTCTATTCTTTAATGGCCACAACATATTAGTTTAATAAAGAAAAATTCATTTAAATAAATATTTACTTATCTATAACTTAACTAAACTTTTTTTAGAAATCTTATTACGAAACCATACGGCATTTCATATATAGGAAATCATACAAATCATATGAAATCCAACTGTACGTACTGATAATATTTAAAAATCTTTACATTTCTAGTTTACGTTCTGATTATCTATCTATCTATCTATCTATCTACCTATATAAATTTTGATTTTTTTTTTTTCGTTGTGTCCCCCACCCCTCCTTTTACTGTATCTGGATTCAGAATCTGAAGCTGTTCGACGCGCGGTCACTGAACACACAGCTCCATAGATATCTTTATTGTCTTATGTTTCTTTCAGTAAAAAGTTTTATTAATTTTTAAAAGTCTTTACGAAGAAACCTAATAATTAAATTACTTACTTTCTTTCTTTCTTTCTTTTTTTTTTTTTTTTTAAGTATCGGAGAAATTATAATTTCAAAATTATAAAATAATTATTATTTATAATATTCGGCGGATAAGTCAGCTCTGTCTTATTTAAATTCTTTTGTGAAAGTTATATTGAAATATCCTTTTTAAATAATAATGAAAAAATAATCATTTAAATTATTAAGCTTACCAGTACATATTTAAAAAAAATAAAAATCTTAATTCTTTCAAGCGAATCTTTTATCATCTTTTATTCAATTTTACTAAATTTAAACAATGTAAAATATTTTACGCAAATGGTTGATGACAATTTTGACACTTTTAGCAGGAATTGTTTTGTTATTATAACACGGTTTTAGCATTTTGAAAAATATAACATTCAGTAACATATTAAAAAAATATGTAATGAAATTTTCTTAAAACAACTATCTCATGTCAAGTTTCTAAATTCGATTATTGAACTAATTATGCTTCTAGTGAAAAATTCGCATAAATTTTACATTATTAGCTTATAAATGTAACTATCAATTAATGGAAGTTTTATTATAAATGTTCTCCCAGAAACATACACAGATGTGTGTGCGTGTTTCTGGAAGAAATTTTCGAAGGTGTGTTATTCTTCGAAATAGTACTGGTAAGTATAATAGTTTCTTTCTTTCTTTTTTTTTTTTTTTTTTTTATACCATGCATAATATTTTATACTATTGATTTTATTATTTAATTATAATTACTATTTTTTATTATTACTATAATTATTTTATATTATTACTTTATATGAGTAAAAAAATAAAATATGAATGTATAATTTCAATACGAATAAAACCTTATTTTATTTAATAACCAATCTAAGAGTAACTACATCAAAACCTTTTTTTTCTTAAAACATTAAATTAATTTTTAAAAATTTATTAGTATTTTAGAGAAACTATTGTAAGAATTTATTATTACTGCGATTAAAAACTTGAATATAAATCCAACAATTAAATTTCATGCTCTGATGTACGAGTAATAACTTATTTTACTTAAATAAATAATAATAATAACTAAAATCATGCGCATTTAACATTTGTATTTCAATCAACAAATGTTTTTTTATTATTAAAAAAAAATCTGGTACATTTTTCAGCAGTATATTTTGTAAACAGATTTTATTAAAAAGATTTTACGATAAAGGAGTTTATTTAAATGCTAATGTTCTATTTTAAATATTAATGTAATTTGAAATTTAAAAATATTTAGTTTAAAATTTATTTATACAAAATTCTTAAAATAATAATTCTCTCAAATATCAGCCGCTTTATATATTATTAAAGTATTTAACTTAATTAATTATTTAACTTAAATAATATATAAAACTGCCTATATTCACATATTGATTTTACTATTCCTGCCAGAGCATGATCATTATTGGCAATTCCTTACACTTATCGAAAGATGTCAAAAACTACACCCAATGATTTATAAAATAAAATATATTTATAAGATATATTTAGCCTGACTCTGAAATATGTCAATAAAATTTCCATCCAAAACTATTCATATTTTACTGTATTACTTGTTAAGATTTAAAAGGATTATTTCTTAAATATGGATTAGCTATAAACAATGCAAAGATATTTATGGACAAATTTTCATTATATAATTTAGTCTTTGACATAATCGCCTTTTTAAAATATTCATCATTTAGTTGAGAATATCAGGTGCTTAAACTGATTATAATTTTTAGTTCCCCATCATACTATAGGTATGGGGAACTTAGGTAATCGTGAAAATTTTCGACCTCGGTTTTTTGACTTTTTTACACGTTTTCAGGTGTGAGGAATCCGAAAATGACAAAATTTGTAGGGTGTCTGTCTGTAGGGTGTCTGTTAGTCGGTTAGTGTGTTAGTCCGTTAGTTTGTTAGTCTGTGTACACGATATCTCACGAACAAATTGTCGCAGAGAGGTCAGATCTGTATTAAAATATTACTTTCGACACTGGCAAGAACCCTATTCATTTGCAACATTCGAATTAAAAAACTTCGTAAGTTATTCGAAATTTACGATTTTCTTAACATGGGAGAATAGGACAAAAATTCACTTAAACGAGCATTAAATGGAAACTTTTTACTGTAAAAATATCAGACCACTTTTAAAATATTAGTTTTGATGCCGGAATGAACATCAGTAACTATAAATATGCTACTTTGAAAATTTCGCTAGTTATTTCAAATTTACGAATTTCTTAACATGGCAGTATAGGGCAAAATTTCACATAAACGTCAATTTTGAGAGATATTTTCATCGTAAAGATGTCAGACTAATTTTGAAATATTATTTAGGACACTGGCAGGAATATTAATGACTATGATTTTTGCAATTTAAAAAATTCGTAAGTTATTTGGAATTTACGATTTACTTAACATGTCAGAATAAGGCAAAATTGAGCATAAACTTCCATTTTGAGGATCATAAATACATTAGACAACTTCAAAATCACATTTATGATATTTGTTTGAACATGATTGAATACAAATATTCTAATAGGAAAATTTCGTAAATTATTCGTAATTTACGATTTTATCAACATAGCGAAATTGTAAATTTTTCATATAAATATGAATTTTGAAGATTATTGCATTGGAAATAGTAGCATGAAAACTAAACAACGAATTGACCCTGATAAAATAAATTAATAGATTAGAATAAGATAAATATATCGAAGTGAACGGTGGATAGCCTATTAGGTGTGGATTTCGTTCTGTCACTGTATCAAGCTTTGGTCAAATTCATTTTTTTTAACATGATTATAATATGTCTCGCACTAGAAATTTATGAGAACATAAATATGGTGGGGAACTGAGCAGAGTCCACCTATGTCAACTAGTTTTCCATAAGGTACCTTCTTTGAAAAAAATTTGATTTAAATAAAAATTGAAAATTAAAAAAAATTGAAATAATAAAAATAAATTTGAATAATAAAAATTAAAAATTAAAAATTGAAAATTGATTAAAATAAAAATTTTAATTGAAGTCCTTGTACTATAAATAATGGAAATCATTATAATATATTAATTTAAGAAGCTAAATAAGGCATTAAAAAACTTTAACTAATGCATAAATATTACAAAAAACTTCAAAGTATTCCTTATTTAAAGTTAAATTGAAAATTAGATCGATCATGGCAGTATTTGTAAAGAGAAATTGTACAGGTATGAGATAACATATTTCACATATTGATATTTATAAAAGAAGACACTTTAAAAACACGTAAAATTAAATATAATTAAATAAAAGACATTTATATTAAAATACATTTTTTGAAGCTTTTTGCCCTGGTCAGCAGGGCAAAACCAGGAAATTTTTAACAAAATTTAGTTTCACGAAGTGCAGCTATACGTTCATGTATATATGTTACCGTTAAAGCTCGAAATCCGTTAATGTGCAGATTACCTAGCTGATCTGCAGATTAACTAAAATGACCCGTTAAAGGGAGGAATCAAGAGTTTTCCGCATTTTAACTAGGCAATCTGCACATTAGCGCCTTCTGTATCGTTAAAATTCAGATGTTTGTTTCGAACCATAGTTTTTTTACATTCACTATGACGTCAAACAGTCATGTGATACAGATGAGCTTCAAACATAAATTGAAACTTTTACCCTTTTCGCTCCACTATGATAAACGGTAAACACAAAATGTGGAGGATCGAAGCCATTATTATGTTTCTTATTATGACCAACACAAAATTTAAAGTAACAAGTAAGTTATAATTGTTTTAATTTTGATTTTAATTCTTCTCTTTTTTAATTCGGTCAATATAAATTTGATAAGGGTCTGCATTTTATTAATGAAATCTAATCTTAATTAAAAGCTCTCTCTCATGAATTGTGAACAACACAGTAATTATTTCCTCCCGAAATGAAACTATTAAACCGCAACATTTTAAAACTAATTTATTTTAAAATTGATTTAAATTACTATTACTTAGTGAAAAAAAAAAAAAAAAAAAAAAAAAAAGGATGTATTAACTCTGAAAAATATTATGGCATTGTTTAATAAATTGTGAATATTAAATTTACAACACAGTAATTATCTCCTCCCGAAATGAAACTATTAAACCACATCTTTTTAAAACTAATTTATTTTAAAATTGATTTAAATTACTATTACTTAGTGAAAAAAAAAAAAAAAAAAAGGATGTATTAACTCTGAAAAATATTATGGCATTATTTAATAAATACTTAATATGAAACTTTTGTGCATTTTTTAGCATTTCATTACATTTTTTTTTTTTTTTTTTGTTTCTTTCAATTTTCAATTTACTTTATATATTTTATATATCATGATTATATATATATATATATATATATATTAATTTTGTTCCCTTTTTCCGATAATTTCGTTGTAGCTTATGGCATAAAATGTGTTAATAAAGTTTTTTTTTTTTTTTTTTTGTAAAATTAATATATATACTGAACTTGTACAGATATATGTATGCTGCAAAATATAGTTTAAAAAAGCATTGGAAAACTGTCATTTTAATTTTCATGCATTCTAAAAAATATTAAAGCAGTTTTAAATTATTTGAAGTATTTCTTAAGTAATGCTTCTGACTTGTCTAATTTAATGTTTCTTTAGCGAATTAAAAATTGGTGCATATTTTTTTTTAATAGTACCGTAAAAACCGGCAGATCATCCACATTCGCGTGTGAGCCGCATCAACACAATCTTAGGTAATGAAATGATAAGTTTTTCAGAAGCGCCGCACTTTCGTAAGAGCCGCACTATTTTCTTTCGGCCCTTATGAAGGTGCGGTGCGAGAAATCCGCTCCAACTCTTTCATAATAAAAATAATATATAAGAAATATAAAGATTATTTAAATGAAAGTGAATTCATTTTTAATTTATACTAGCCGCTTTTGGTGACCAGCTGGTTCGCGATCCTTGAAAAATCCTATTTTACAAAATTCCCGCTTGATGGCGAGTGCGGCGCCTTTTTCTCGTTTCAGGTCCTGAAACTCCTCTACGGAATTTAACGACTTATATAAGATTAAAAGTCCGCAAAATTTTAAATGATGTGCTATAAGTAATTTAATCATAATTAGAATTCTAGATATTGAATTATTAAAACATTAAAGCGCCCTCAGGCGACAGAGATTTACAACATACACTTTTCAATTTCAATTCAAATAACTTTTAAAATGATACATTACTTATGAAATTATACTAATTAGAAGCTGAGATACAAAGATAATACAAACATTTTTATAAAAAGATTTGTGTCTGATTTATCCATGGTTTTCTCCGAAAATTGCGTAATTCCGGGATATATAATTCTAAACATCCATAGTACAAATCGTGAGCGGAAATTGAAATTCGAAACTCTGCAAAATATAAAAGAAGAAAGGCGTTCTGTGTTTTCCGTTGTTTTCTCCGAAACTCCCGTTCCTTTTCTACATCCCTCCCCCCTCACCTTTCCGTCCCTCCTAATAAATTTACACTTGAAAATATCTGCAATCAATTTATCTTGCCTTAAAACCTGATAATACCAATTTCAAACGCAGTAACTCTCTTTCTTTCTTTTTTTTTCCCCCCTTCGCCTCCCTCCTTAAGCCCTTCCTAATAATTCTACACTTTCGAAAATATTCACAATCAAATTATCGGGCGTTAAAACCAAGTATTACGAAATTTGAATGGCGTATCTCAATTTTAAATACAACAAAATAAAAAGAAGACTTAATCTTAAAATTTTTTTTTTTTTTTTTTTGATGACGTGAGTCGTGATAAATATAATTCCCAATAAAAATGTAACTTTTTTGTTCATTCGCATAATTTCATGAAAATTGAACTGTAGCTTTATAAAATGCTGTCTAGGCCAAATATTAAATAAAATGTAAGGTGAATGAAAATTTGAAAAAGTTTGAAAATTGCCATTTTTCCTTCTCCTGCACACCATTGGAGAAAAGTTCAGAATGTGTCAAGGGAGGAGGGTGGAAAAGAAAAAAAAAAAAAAAAAAATTGCGTAAGAGCCGCAGATAGAAAAAAGACAACATTTTTTTCGTATCCGCCGCGACTCATCTGTCGGTTTTTACGGTAATAGCAATATAAGTTGTTAATAAAACATTTTTTTTTTTAAAATTTAAATGGTTAAATATTTTTATTTTGAAAGGAAATTGTTACTGCATTACAATTCTAACATTCATTTATAAAATTGAATTTATTGAAAGCTATTAAAGCTATTATATTTCATATTAAAAATGCATAACATCTTCAAACTTATATTGCCATAATAAAAAAGATGAAAAAAATAATAATAAAACAAATATAACTTTAAAACATATAAAAATTAAAACACATACAGAATAAAATAAGTAAAGAAAGAAATAAATGAAAAGAAAACTAATCTTTTTTTTTTTTTTTTTCCCGAATGGAAAAAAAAAAAAAAGAAAAAAAAAGAAATACAACACAGTGTGCTGTAAAATTACAACACCAGAGATCTTATTTTCACTTTAACGAGTGCCTAGTAGGTAATCTGCAGATTAACGAGTGACTAGTCGATAATGTGCAGATTATCTAGATAATTCGCAGATAACCTAAGTAATTTGAGAAATGAAACAATTGTCCTCATTTTAACGGATCACCCTAGTTAATGTGCAGATTACCTAGATAATCTGCAGATTAACTGATTTCTGCACGTTAGCGGTAACATATATACTACATTATAAGGCGACAAATACAGTTAAGCTTGATATGAAGAAAGTCAGAAGTTAGTTTAGGTTGAAAATTCTGGAGCTTTTATGAGATTAAAAGGAGGCAACATTTGAGATCCATAACTATTCAGGAACTTGCGTGAAGAAATCAGTGGATGGGAACTGGAAAAGCTTAACTGACGGTAACAACAGTTGAAAAAAAAAAAAAAAAAACTGCAGAATAGTCCAAAAATTTTATAGGAAACTTACAACATTTTAGTTAGGAATCATATAGTTCATTGAAAAGATAAATGGAAGTTAAATATCTGGTAGCATAAGAGAATGCCAAATATTTGGCATTTTCTTATGCAACTAAAAATTTACATATAAATTTTAAACGAATTCATTTTCTATGTTTAGTAAGTGAATGGAAATTTCGTATATTGTTACCTACAGTTTTTTTTTTTTTTAAATCATTTACAGGTAGTAATATATATTACCTGATAAACTGAAAACAAAATTCAGCTTTAAGTAAAAGATAATTTTATAATAAAAAATCAAAAGTAGTGTCGAAAATTTAATGTTGTATATTTCTCTTTCTGAAAAAAAAATTAAATAAAAATAAAATAAAAAATAAAATAAAATAAAATAAATGCATTAAAAAGTGTACATACTCTTAATTTTTAAAATACATCTTTTGTGCTTTAAATCATTAATATAGTTGTCTAAATTATTAAGAATTCCAATTATAAAAGAAAGTTTTTATATAACAAATGCAGGATTACTCAGTTAAATTTTTTGTTGTAAACTTTAATACTAACTTAATTAACTAAAAGGAATGTGAGACTATAAAGAGATTAAAACAAGAGAAAAGGTAAACATTGTTGTATTTATCCAAGAAGATGTAAACAGACAGTTTATAATTATTTTAACAAAGATAAATTATGTCCTCCAATTATTCAGTAAAGTTCATTATATTTTGATAATAATTCAAATCTTTCGTATGAAATTGAGTTTTCTTATTTAACCAATTTATAATAGCGTCATCCTTTCTGGGAAGTTTGATAAAGTGTTTTACCCCCAATGACATGTTGATAAATTACGTAAATTTAAATGTAAACCTAATTCTATCTGTTTCAAAATAAAGAGGTTTTGATTTATTTTGATTTAGTTTTATAAACTACTTTCTTTATTTCATAAGTGAAGTGTAATATTTTACACTGAAATATAGAATAAACTATCGAATCCTTAATTTTGTTTGTAAAAATAAATTAAATTGAATATTTGTCCTTTGTATCTTCAAAACGAAGGATTAAAAATTGAAAATAATCTTTTTTTTGGAAATATGGATACATTTAAAAGTTGTTAATTTTCTGAATGTGAGAATGAAATTTAAAACGATATATTATTTAATGAGTTATTATGATTTCAGTTTTCTCTAAATTAATTACAATATCTGGTTGTCGATGAAGGTAGGTGATGCGGCTTTATATTATAAGGTTGTTCATGCTTAACGGAAACGATTTTGAAAAAATAATTGTTTTTGTGTATAAAGGTCCGATACTTGTTAATGATTTGTTTTGATTTGATAACCTTTATTCTTGGCAATATATTTTCTATAAAACTAGTCTGTCTTCGCTGCGCTCGAATTTTAACCATGTATCTCCAAATTTATATTTCCCTGCCAGATCAAATTATTAAGCATTGACTTACATGATATTTTAAACAAATAGCTCAGTTGTTTTCATGATATCAAACCTTTGCCGGCTTTAACGTTCTAAATCGCTGTAAATAGTGTTGCAAAATTTAGTATATCCTTTATTCAACTATCACCAATAATTTTAAAGAGTGATATTTGATGCACGTAATAAAGGAATAATTTTAGAAATGATTAAGCAGTCCTTACAGATAAAATTTAGAGGTGGACATTGAGTAAAAGTGTCCCTATATCTGGGAACACTCACCAGTCGAATGAAATTAAATAGGACCGGCAAAGGGTTAACCTTACAAGGCACCCAGTTCCATATGTGGAACACCGACTTTAATCGTTCCTATAACTATAAAACTATTAGTAGCGACATCTCTTGACATCTTGATAGAAGCTACTGGCATTTAGGAATGTAGTAATATGAATCTTTATCTAAAGATGTCGTTCGTGTTTTTGTTATAGAGCACACAGTGTGAAATTTGAATGAAAGTAATACGTTAGTAGTTTGTCTGAATAAAAAAAAAAGAATAGTTATTGACTCGAAAAAAATGTGTTGTTCTATGTATGTGTGTCCAATATACAATACTATTTCCAAAACAATTCAATTGTAGTAGTTTAATACCAAAAAGTATAGTTATGGCTCAGTGTACCGTATGTGAAACTGAAACAAAAAGTTGATTTTTCCGTAAAATATGGTTTTATTTTTATTTTTATAACTTTTCCTTATCTTCTGATCACTAATTACAACCTATATATTTTTGTCGTGCACTAAAAAAAAAAAAAAAAAAAAAAAATGAGCCTTGTAGGTTTAATATGCTTTGAAGTCCAAACGTCTTCAAGAAATTAAAATGAAATTTAAATTTTATAACCACGCGGCGGTTATTCATTTAAATTATAAATTTCTCATGATGTACGAGTAGTTCAATTCAAGCTGTTGTACACAATATACTAAAATAATTCTTTTAAATAAATCTCTGTAACTTAACCGATGATCTTATATGTTTAATTTATTGTTTATATCAATGAATGAATTTTCGAAAACAATGCAAACTTCGGAAAATTTTTTTTTTCTTTATCTGACTATATTCTTGGGATTGCGATGTAAGATTTACGCTATATAATCTTTTCATTATTTTATTCAGTTGAAATGCACTCTTAGAAAAGGTGGATAAAATTTTATTTTCTTTATTCTAATACTTTGTTTATTCTATGGCATTATTTTCAGTGATCATTTCTGGAAAACTTTGGATTTTATTATTAAAAAGATGAAATTTACTCGCGCCATTATTATGTAATTTGTTCCCACATTTAGTGTTCCCATTTCAGAAATTCATTTAGTGTTCTTGATTCTTTTATACAAAATCTGTTTTGAGAATAAATAACACAAAGAAAACGTTATGGAATCTTATAGGTATTTTATGAAATGCGATTTATTTCATTCCTGCTTTGATTTATAACTCTTCACTAATAAGCGGTAATTTAATAAGACGTAAAAGTGGACAAATAATGGAATGACAGATAAATATAAATCAAGAACACTGAACGCATTTTATGAAAATAGAATAATAAATAATCGTTATAAATAATATAGCAATGTTACGTAAAAATTTACTTGGAAAATTCGAGCTAGAATCTATTAAAACCCGAATAAACTACTACGTCAGAAACGCCAAAAGAAAAATATTTGCGATACATACAGCTGTTTTGGTAGCCTTAAGCGTACCGTCTTCAGTGTAAAAAGCACATTTCTTTTTGCACTGAAGACGGTACGCTTAAGGCTACCGAAACAGCTGTATGTCTCTCAAATATTTTTCTTTTGGCGTTTCTGACGTAGTAGTTTATTCGGGTTTTAATATTCCAACGCCAAGTCTCCTGTTATTATTAGAATCTATTGTTAAAAATCAAGGCTATAGCAAATAAAAGAAAATAATTACAAGAAATCTGCTCTTCTCATTTCATTTTCAAAATTGTTTGTATAAAGATCATTTTCATAAACCGTTTTGAACGAGTAACAAAAATAATAATCATTTTCTAATCGGATTAAAATCTAGATAGAAAAGTAACTAAATCTAATACTCACAAAATAGTTTGAATTTTGATAAATTGTACAAAGCCGACAGAAAATTGACATAATCGTGCAAAATATCATAAATAAAAAATGTGTTTTATGAGATTTCCTTAAAAGTTCAGTAGATAACAATTTTTTATTTAATGATTTGTAATAATTTCGAAAACTGTTTTCGAAAACTAGATTTTGATATCTAGTCAAACGAGTCTGTTTGACTAGATATTAATTAAAATAATCCTGTATGTAGCCGTTTCCTTGTTAATACTAAGCTGTGAGAAATGTTATCCGATGTTTCCTATATGTAAACAGGATGACAATCTTTATTTTACTGGCGTGATTTAGTTTTGATCTCAATTAATTCACGGTAGTTCATTAAAGTCTGCAGAACAAGGAAAGTAAATATTAGCTCCATGTTCAGTCTTTATCATGAGATTAATTTTACTTTTTTTCCCATCATAAAGGAATGTAATTGCTTTTACATTTTTGATTAATGTATAATGATTTTTGCAAACCTCACATGTAATATACTTTACTTTGCAGTAATAATGACGTTTAATTTTATGCAGGCATCGTGCGTTGCTCTTAAGTGACAAACTCAATCTTTTAACTCAATCTTTATTCATGTTATTAAAATGGAAAATAAGACAATCCAAATGCATTTAAGAAGTTTTGTGCGTGTTTTTAAGTAATTAATGGATTTTTTTTTTTTTTTTTTTTTTTTTTTTTTTTTTTTTTTACATTAAAATACTTACAATTTTACATGAAAATAATTACATGTATGTTTATTTAATTTTAATTGTATAGTACCCTGTGAAAAAAGGTCTCTTTGCTGTTAGAAATTTTCTGTAATTTGAGAATTTAGTCGTAAATTATGGAAAAATTACGCTGATCTTTTATAATTAAAATTTCAATGCATACAGAATTATTAACCAAGAACTAAAAGGGACTATAAATTTAAGTGCTGATATTAAATCACTAAAGTAGTTTTCTTATGACTTATTATTATTATTATTTCATTAGATATCTAATATTATTAAACAAACAATAATAGTGTATTTTTGAGATATCGATATTTATACATAGAATTCAACTAAATTTGGCATTGAGGTTCCTTAAGTAATAAATTTGCGTATACGCCAGCAAAACTCATTAAAATGAATAATTTAATAATTTAAATTTCAACATTATCTTATCTTCCAAAAATCAAAATGTTGGAAATTACCATGATTCATCCCGATAACATAATGTATCAAACAAACGAGCTTTGTTGTGCTTGGCAGTTCAGTCGGTTTGACGAGGGGTTGGATATCCGTAATACCTCTCGGAATAAATCGAAATGTGAAAATTATTTGATAATATTTTATTTATTGTTTGGGAACCTAAGCAAAATGAAATATAATTATTACACGAATTATTACACGAATTTATTAATACATTTATTATTTTTTCTTTTAGGTTAGAATATGCTTAACGAAAGCAAAATTTCATTTTCATTCACTTTGGTGTATTTAGTTTTATCTGTCAAGTCTTCCGAGCTTTTGAGGTGACTTTGTACCACAATTTCATGAAAATGGAACTTTAATATCATCAAAGTGTGCTAAAAAATAATGAAAAATAACCTGATTTGAAAAATGTAAATGTTTGTTATTTATATTTTTTTATCGGATGTCAATTCCTTTGATTTTTTAATTTTCATCGAGGGTATTAGGTAGTCAAAGACAGGAGCACGATAATACTCATTCTATTGAGGTGACTACGCTTACAGTAGTACTCGCTTTGACTAGATTGACTCGGGCCGGGTTCGGCCAGAAATTCTCAATTTAGTCTTGAGCCGGGTCAGACCTGGATTACATTTTTTTCAGCCCCTATCGACCCGGAATTTTTTTTCACTTTCTTCGTTAATTAATGAAGGTAACTAATAAAGCATTTCTTAACTGTTTTATGCAACTTACATGATACATAACATTACATAATTTATATACGATGTCACATGAAATTTTGTTTTGTTACAAAGTGTTTATAGCTTTAACTTGATTGTCTGGCTGTCTCTCTGTTTGCGCTCTGATTTCCGCAAATACTTTCAGCATATCTCAAAGCTGATATATATTATTTAAGGTCACATGTTTCCTATGATGCTTGTGTTTCATGGTGTACATGTCGCTATAAGTTGGAGCACACACACAAAGAAAATATATTAAATGTTACTGTCTATGAAGCTTTATGTCCTATGGTCTGTAGAGTCTAGGATGTATGAAAAATATATTTTAGCACTTTAGCGATGCTTTCCAATGCACTAAGTGTAAAGATATTAACATCATATTTTAATCACATTAAAACTGAGACAGATAATACATATTAAAAATATACATTTTAAAATATTAAAAACACAAAAACATAAATTTAAACGTTTCGAGCCTATTACAGGCTCCTCATCAGTATAAACATCAAGTGCAAATGATGAGATGAACAACAGACTTTATGTGAGTACAACGTATTCATCAGGAACTGCGCATGCCTCATTAAGTGGAGAAAAATGTTGATTTGTGTACCACCCCTCCAGGAAAATTCTTGAGTGATAATTTAAACAATTAGATACGATTATTTTAGTATTGTTAAAATCAGGTAAATGGTCAGTTTCTATGGCATGTTGTACTATTTTTGAATGTATATCACGGTTTTTGAAATTTGTTTTATGTTCCTTAATTCGAGTATGAAGAGAACGGCCAGTTTGACCAATATAAACTGAACTACAAGATTTACAAGGGATATTATAAACAACACCAGTACGGGAAAAAGGGGGGATAACAGTTTTAAAATTTGAAAGGAAATTACGAATTAGAAATTGAGGTTTATAGGAAACAGATAAATTAACAGTGCGTAAAACTTTGGCAATAGATTCAGAAATATTTTTATAGTATGGAATAGTAACAAACGATTTAGGTGAATTAGATGAATTAGTTTTATGATTATCCTTATTAAAATCATACTCTTTTAATTTTCTTTTAAGCCAGCGAGAGGGATAGTTATTACGCTTTAAGTCTGAAAAAATCCTTTTCAATTCCAACTGGAAAAGTTCATCGGTACTGCAATATAATTTTGCGCGGTGAAGTAACGTATGAAAAACAGCAGATTTATGTGAAGAAGGGTTAACTGAATTAAAATTTAAATATTGGCCTGAAAATGTAGGTTTCCTATAAACAGAAGTAACAAATTTAGAATAAGTATCAGAAGATGAACGCTCAATTAAAATATCTAAGAAAGGGAGTTTATTATCTTTTTCTTGTTCTAAGGTAAACTGAATTGAAGGATTAACGGAATTAGCATATTTAAGAATATCAGATACATAATGATTATCAGTGATTATAAAAACATCGTCCACAAATCTACGCCAAAAATAAATTTTTTTATGTAAATGAGAATTAATTTGATTTTCAATAAACTGCATGACTATTTCAGCAACTCTAACTGAAATGGGGGAGCCCATAGCAGTGCCATTAATTTGTTGGTAATGATTCTTGATGATTTAAAACAAAGTAATGTTCCCCCTGATAGTTTAATGATTTCACTAGATGTTGTTTCTCTGTTCACATCTATCCCTATCCCTTATGCTTGTGATATTATTCGAAAATCTTGCGATAACATTTCTTTCAACAATTATTTAGATACTGATACTTTAATTGAACTTATTTCTTTTTGTTTAACTTCCAACTGTTTTAGTTTTAATAATTCTTATTACCAACAAATTAATGGCACTGCTATGGGCTCCCCCATTTCAGTTAGAGTTGCTGAAATAGTCATGCAGTTTATTGAAAATCAAATTAATTCTCATTTACATAAAAAATTTTATTTTTGGCGTAGATTTGTGGACGATGTTTTTATAATCACTGATAATCATTATGTATCTGATATTCTTAAATATGCTAATTCCGTTAATCCTTCAATTCAGTTTACCTTAGAACAAGAAAAAGATAATAAACTCCCTTTCTTAGATATTTTAATTGAGCGTTCATCTTCTGATACTTATTCTAAATTTGTTACTTCTGTTTATAGGAAACCTACATTTTCAGGCCAATATTTAAATTTTAATTCAGTTAACCCTTCTTCACATAAATCTGCTGTTTTTCATACGTTACTTCACCGCGCAAAATTATATTGCAGTACCGATGAACTTTTCCAGTTGGAATTGAAAAGGATTTTTTCAGACTTAAAGCGTAATAACTATCCCTCTCGCTGGCTTAAAAGAAAATTAAAAGAGTATTATTTTAATAAGGATAATCATAAAACTAATTCATCTAATTCACCTAAATCGTTTGTTACTATTCCATACTATAAAAATATTTCTGAATCTATTGCCAAAGTTTTACGCACTGTTAATTTATCTGTTTCCTATAAACCTCAATTTCTAATTCGTAATTTCCTTTCAAATTTTAAAACTGTTATCCCCCCTTTTTCCCGTAATGGTGTTGTTTATAATATCCCTTGTAAATCTTGTAGTTCAGTTTATATTGGTCAAACTGGCCGTTCTCTTCATACTCGAATTAAGGAACATAAAACAAATTTCAAATACCGTGATATACATTCAAAAATAGTACAATATGCCATAGAAACTGACCATTTACCTGATTTTAACAATACTAAAATAATCGTATCTAATTGTTTAAATTATCACTCAAGAATTTTCCTGGAGGGCTGGTACACAAATCAACATTTTTCTCCACTTAATGAGGCATGCGCAGTTCCTGATGAATACGTTGTACTCACATAAAGTCTGTTGTTCATCTCATCATTTGCACTTGATGTTTATACTGATGAGGAGCCTGTAATAGGCTCGAAACGTTTAAATTTATGTTTTTGTGTTTTTAATATTTTAAAATGTATATTTTTAATATGTATTATCTGTCTCAGTTTTAATGTGATTAAAATATAATTTTACTACGAGACGTAATGATTTTTAAATATTTTAAAAGATATTAACATCGTTTTTCAGATGCGCATGGGCACCTTTTTCATTGAAAATTGTGGGATTAGTAATAATCTTCTCTTTACAGGATAACACAATAGGAATTGGATACAATGCAGTATATAGGTTAAAACGAATGAAAGTAGATTGTTAGTTGTATTAACCATTTTTAATACCTTCTTACATTGTTTAACGAATACTAATATTTTCGGTTTAACTTTCTGTCTATTATAGACATCTAACTGTAGTCTTCTCTCCATCCGTAATAATAAACTTCTGTTTATATATAAATGTGTTATAAAATATATCAGTAGTTTTTGTTAATGGATATTCTTGCTTGGCTGCATAAAAATTCCCCGAAAAGTAGATAATAAAAAAATTCTGCATAGAGATGCATGCAATGTTTTTTTTAACCGGGCTGGGCTTTGTCTAGCCTAATTTTATCGATTTTTGTCCAGTCCCGGCCATACATTAAAAAAAAAAAAAAAAAAAAAAAAAACTATCCTGACCAAATTTTAGATGCCATACTGAAATATCCGACTTGGGCCCTGGCTTCAAAATTTCATGCAAAAGTCGAAAACAATAAGACTGATCGCTGTGCCTGCACTTAACAAAAACTCATTCATTATATGTAAAGACTTTGTCGTTTGCGATTGGAGTCAAAACAAAAATTAGTAGGGGATGGAGATAAAAGAGAAAATACCTGAGAAAATACCCTGTTTCAAATTGAAATAAAGCTGTTTCTGTGTCATCTGCTTTTCAGTACAAAGACGAATATGTGTACCTAGATGTCTAATAAATTACGTATGTTTGTTTAAAAAGTCTTCAATCAACAAAAATTTCTTGTATGTGGCAAATATAAGTTTTTCAATAGAGTAAACTGTTATTTATAAATCTCTATTACTTTCATACACTTTGCTGTCATTAAATAATAATTGTGTACTTTTAGAATATATATATATTATTTCTAAATCATCGATTGATGAGAGAGAACCTATACTTGTAAACATTGTATAAGTTATAGAAACTATAGAAAATACACGGAAAAACTTTCTTACGAAAACAATGGCGTTTTTGAAAGTTATTGATAACAAAATATTTGACGCTGATTACATAAATCTTTAAAAATATAAGGTTCGAGAGGGCAATTTCATCATTTAGTTAAAGAAGTTAGATTTAAAAAAACAAATACATCATAGAGGAGAAAATTTAGGATCACTCTGCATTATTTATAAAACCTTTTCCTTAAAGCTGTTCAAAAAAGCGAAAAATAAAGAAAGATAAAATACCACTACAACATACTTTATTCAGCAGATTCAGTTTCTCAGAGATTATGAATGATAAGCTATTAAGCAAAAACTGCCTTGAAAGGAAGTCTAACAAGAACTGAAACTTAAAACTTGATCTAAATATGAATTATAAAGTATTTTGCCATATTTAATTTATCATTTCAGTTTTTTCAAAAGCAAGATTTACGTATGATTCAAAAGTACTTAAATCCATGTTCTTAAATTAACACTTATTGTTATTTAACAATAAGGATTAAAAAAGTGTTAAATAGTAAAAGACCAATTTTATTTCAAAAAAGAAAACTTCATAAAGAAAATTGTTGCTAGACTGAGCACCTGATTCTGAACTTTAAATGATAAACGTTTTTAAAATATAAAAGTATTCGAAAGATAACTGTCAAAAACAAAATTATAAATAAGAGTTGACGTGAGCCCCTGTATATTACTGCATTATAGGAAACCTATATTTATGGAATATTGATTGTAAATATAGCCCGATAATTTAGTAGACCATAAATAACTTTGAACAGAGATTTCACTGACACATGTCAATGTCAGGCAGAATTTTATCTCACATATATATATTATATTTTATAATTTATTGGCTGTGATTTCGATGTTTGTCGATAAGTTTAAGAGATCATCAATAAGGATCAGAATTTCTCAGAATTAAAGCAATCTGACATTATCTGAAATAAAAAAATAAATTATTTTTTTTTTCTTTAAAGAAATTTATTGGAAAAAAAAAATCTATAGCTCTGTTAATATAAATTTATAAAAAAAAAAAAAAATCTTTTATACAGTGTTTAAGTATAAATAAAAGTTTATATATCTATATATATATCTATATATATATATATATATATATATATATATATATACATATATAAATTTAGATAAAATACAATTAAAGTAGAACATATGGATAAACATCTTTATGACAAAAATATTCATTTAAACGAATTTTATTTACTTGTGTACCATATTATATGTTTTTTTATTTATTTTTAATTTCTGGATGGATTTAAAACAAAATTGGCATTAATAAATAGGAATTTAATAGAGACATTTTACCATATTTTAAAGCTTTTAAATGGAAATATTTCATTACTATCGAATTACATTTTGACAGGCGTAAATTATACTTTTAGCATGAACTTATGATACTTAAATTGAACCTGAATATTTGTGAAGGTTTAAGTTTATTATGATTTCATTTTTGGAACTTAATTTTTGTTAAATGTACTTAGATCATATCATATTTATCCGCATCCACCTACATGCCATCTTTACTTAGAACTGTAGAAATGGGAAATAAAGTTATCAAATTTCGAGAGAATTTAATTAAGTATTTCACAATAGTTTCAATGTTGCGTCTATCGAAAGAGAAAATATATTTTTACTCGTAAAAGTTAAGTAAAAAGTAGATGGATATTAGATACTTTTTATGAAATTTAATTAAAAGTATGACTTTATATGGCTTTCAATTTTGAAAAATGTTACAAGAAATAGGCATATCATTTAAAAGAAATTTTTAAAACATTAAAAGTTTCAAATATTTGCAGAAACATATTTTATTAATTATTTCATTATAAAAATTAAGATGCAAAATTTACATAGTAGAATGTAAGAAAATAATGTTTAGGTCCTTTTTTTTTTTTTTTTAATATATTTGCAAGATTTTTTACAAATTTTCCCTATAATACTTTGTATTTTTACGTTGTTTTATTCATACACAAAACAAGGAAATAGAAAAAAACTTGTAAGGTTGGAGTTTTGTGTAGTGGAGTTCTTTCCGACGTCTGTCTACGTTAAAGTTTAGGGCTTAGTGCCCAGATTAAGTTATATTTTGATAGTTCAGATCTAGTGCTGCTGGAGTTAATTAGTTTAATGAGTGGGTAGGTGCGGTGGTGCTAGATATAGTGATTAGAAAAGTTATTCGGCTGGGAAGCCACCGGAATCTTTCGAGTTCACGTCAGCATAGCACTGCAACGAAGTAAGCAAGTTGCGAAGCGCGAGTGAATGCGGAGAGGTTTTAGAGTTTGTTAAATGAAGTGAGCCGAGTCGATGAAGATTTAATATAAATATGAATGAGTGTGGTGAAGAGAAGTGTGGTGCAGAGGCGAAGAAGAATAGAGTTTTCTTAAGTGATCTTTTGTGATTAAGTACTTAACTCGGTGAATGTGTGTTGGTTTTGAAGGCGCTAATTTACAGTGTAGAGTTAGGCGGATTCAGGGAATCCTTTCGCCTTTAGCCTACGTTAGTAAAGTGTTGCGGATCAGCGAGAGCAATCATCTTACTACGTTATATACTGTGGGTGAGATTTCTTTCTGAGTATATTTAAATTATTTATTGAAACTATACTTCTAAAGTTATTTAAGAGTTACTATTGAGTTTAGCCCAAATATACCCTTGAACTTAAGCTCAAATAAACTTTGTTATTTGAATTTAACTTTGAGTCTTGTGCAAGTCTTGTTTACTACTTAAGATACTCAAGTTAATCTTTGAGGAATGATGACCACCAATTCCTCACAAACTACGTGAATAATAGGATACAACTCTTTTATTACTACTAAAATCAATTTATACTTTACTAAATGTAAATATGTGTTGTTAATTTCATTCTAATGGTTCTTCTCATTTTTCAATTTTGCATTACTCTCTTAAAATGGAAGAACAAAATTGACTCAGCTTGAGTAAATTTTCACTCATTTGCCTAGAAGAAACGCACGCTCTCATCTTGAGTTAAATTCAGTAAATTGAATGGGTTAGCATAAAGTACTCAAACTTGAGTTATTTCACTTGCGTGTACTGAAGAAATGAGTTGCAGAAAGAGCGATGTTGCCACTTACAAGTTGTTGGATGACCAGGAATAACTCGAGTATGGATAAATATTGATAACTCAAGTTCACTTAAATAAAAAACTACTAATTATTTTAAAGAATTGCATTTTTAACTCAAATCGATAAAAAAAGAAAAAGAAACTCCTACTTGACATGGTGAATTAACTCATTTATTTTAAGACAGTAGTTAGCCATTTTCTATTAAATATTAATTCCTATGTAATGAAAAACCAAGTTATCTATAAGAATTGTTGAACTTAGAAAAAGTGCCCTTTTAAAGAGAAATTTTGCTGAGTAATTTCCAAATTTACATGTATAGGATTTAATACAAGAAATAGTAATTATTTATCCAGATTTGATAAAACACTTTAGTAAATTTATTTAAATAAATAATTATATGGAAAGACAATACGTGAAAAATTGATACATAAGAGTTGAAATATCTGTTAAAAGAAGTTTAAAATTAAATAAATAATACTATTTAAATGCTATGAAATGATTTTTTCTGCATAATGAATTGCATTATATAGTAATAATGCAATTTGATTGGAAAATCAAAACAGTTTAGTTTCTATGAAATATAGTTTAATTTTATAATTAATATTTTTTATAAGCTATTACAATTAACATTGGTGGAAAAAATTGTTTTGAAAAATAATCAGGCGCAGTTTTAGAGTTGTAACTAAAGTATAGTTGAATAAGTAGTTAACTAAATAGGTAAAGTTTGTGCTCCCAAATTTATGTGGAAGAAACATTCAAGCAATTTTAACCATGTATTAATGAAGTGTTGGTTACATGAAACAGCAAATTTAAAATATATAACCATTAAAACTGAATGAATATAGGAAATATTAGGAAAGAAAAGTGCACATCACTAGATAGTGAACTAATGTGAATACTGAAAAAAATTAATTAATAAAATACCATCAAGAGAAGCCGGTAGGAATAGAGAAAAAGAAGGTGTGTATTCACAAATTAGGCAATACAGAAAAAAAAAGGATGTTTCTAAAAAGTCTGAAAGAAAGGGAAAAGAAAAATTGCTGCATTTTTCCTAATTGTTAAAGATTTTTTACTTCCCTGCTTTTTTTTTTTTTTTTTTTTTTTTTTTTTTTTTTTTTGAGATGTCTTAAATAGGAGTTAATTAATCACATTAAAACACAGAAATTGAAATAGAATTAACTGCAGATAGTTCTTTAATACTGATTAAGATTATGCAAAATGTGTCTGTACGCGTCGGTGTCTAGTGATTGGCAATCAGTGGTGCACAATCAAGTGCTCAATATCGTGCGCAGGTCGACTGGTTATCAAGGAGGAAAAGCCATCTCATCCGTGG
Organism: Salticus scenicus; assembly: GCA_963930645.1. Taxonomy (NCBI): domain Eukaryota; kingdom Metazoa; phylum Arthropoda; class Arachnida; order Araneae; family Salticidae; genus Salticus; species Salticus scenicus. The sequence goes on from OZ005656.1 coordinate 61,794,662, forward strand.
AGGATCAAAATTGGGAGAATGAATCTTAAGTTTCTACTACACACGAAAGCTTTTCACACAACTTTTGAGCTGATTGTTAATTTGAGCCAATTTTGTTGGCTCAAATCATCTTAACGCCCATTGTAATAGGAGTTAGGAATACGAACAATTTTTTTCTGGCTAGTCAAAGGCAGTTGTTTGTGCGAACAATTTCTCCTATGATGATAAACCAATAAGAAGAAAACTCATAGGTGACTAATAGATAGACTTCAATTGCTAACTTTGCAGCTTTCGCGCGACATGATTCCGATCAACTAACAAGCCTTTCGTCAGATTTTTGAAAAACATTAATGAAGTCTTACACTACGAAAGAGTTGAAGCAAAATGCACTATATTTTAATGAGAGACATTTATTAAAAAAAAAAAAGAATTACTGTTATTATAAACCGGTACTGTATATCAAAGGTAAACATTGTTCAAATTTACGCTTAAGTCACTAAATTACTTTGCGAAAAGGATCAAAATTATAACGGTATACCTCAGAACGAGCACCATCGCCAGGTCGTCGTCAATTGTCCATTGCTTAGCTCTAGTGTGATGTAAAATCCACTTAACCTGAAACTCAATCTGTTTTTCTGAAAATAATAGAGTGCAATTTAATTACAAATATTACATTCGTTGGGTAATAAAAAAGTTATTATTAAACAAATTATCATAAATCTTATGTAATATCTGTTACCTGAAAATAAAATGGAATCATTGGAAATATTTCTGGTGTTCAAATGATCGTTTTGTACTTGTGAAATGTAGTAACCGTGTAACGTATTTAACAATTTCGAAAAACACACATGATTTTTTAATTCTGAAATTTCTCATGGAAAAAAATATTGTTTTTTCCGGATTTTCGCTTTTAATTTCTGACAATAAGAAAATGTGTTAAATGATTATGATAACTGTTCCGATGTTTAATAAAACTACATCTAATATTTGTTGATGTTTTTTATCAAAAAAGTGCAAGTTACTTTCTTTATTTTTATTTAATTTCTAGAATTAAATTTACATATTGTACGATGTGTTATTATCTAATTTATTTATTTATTTATTTTAATTATACTATATTCCTATTAATGTATTTTCCCAAGAAACAACTGTCTTATGTTACATAACATGATTCTGAAATTAAAGTAAATATTGAATAGATTGCGTTAGCTTTAACTATATAAAATTCATTAAATTCCTTGCTATACGTATATTCTTAGAATCTTAACAAACATATAAATGAAATTAATGGAGAGCATATCTATAACATCATCATATAAATTATGTAATGGACAATTTGTTTTAAATTTTCTAGTGGATTTCTCAATATAACTATTCTGAAAAGAACGTGGGTGTTTATCATAGAAAAAGCAAAATTTTCCTTTGTCCGCAATTTATTTTTCCTTAATGTTATTTTATTCATTCGTGAAAAATAATATCTGACTTATTAAGAAACATACGAAGAACTGAGAGGGATTCTAGGTACGGATTTATTTTGTCGGTTTATTTTAATATTATGCATAGAGCATATGGATATTAAAATACTTTTACTGTAAACAAATCATTAATTATTATTATTATTATTATTTTTTTTTTTAAATACTGTGCAATATTGAATCATTTTTATTTACATACACAATTTACATACACAATTTATTTAAATCAATTAGAAGAATTAATTCGAATATATATATATATAAAGTTAGAAAAAATTGGCAAAATACAGCAGCCGCCAAAAAATTTGAGACGATATGTTCTTTTGTTCTAACTTTTACTGTAAAAAATTTTCTTATTGATGTAAATTAATTCAGTAATTTTTGTCATTCTACATGATGTGCAACTAATTTATGTATGAAAATTTTTAACTTAAAAAATACGAAACGTGAACTTGGAAAATTGAGAGCAGACTTTTTAGACGATCTGATACAATTTAAGATTTTAATGCCAAACCCTTTCCAAAATGGTGAAAATTCATGCTACAAATAAGAAAATTTAAGCTTTGGACTGGCAAAGTCGGTCACCTGACCTTAATCCGAATGAACACCTTTGGGATCACATCGGAAGAAATCAGGACACAGAATCATTCTTTAAAAACAGAACTCATTTAGGATCTTCAGTAGGAACGGGTGAAAATTCCTTGGTATATCTTAGAAAGCTTTGCTAATTCCATGCCCAGATGGTGTACCACAGTTCTCAAAGCAAAATTTTATGCAATTAAATATTAAATATTGCTGTATTTTATTGCATTAAAACGCTAATTTCAATATAAGTTCAGAAAAAAAAAAGCTGAGCCATCTCAAAAATTTTCCAAATTATTTTTAACTTTTTCATACGTCCGACTTGGTCTAATGTTACATTTTGTTGTGTTTAAAGGCGTTACAAATTACTAATGTATAGTATTAAGGATGGATGGATTTGGTTTTACGTCGAACTAGTACGGTGAAATAGGTATTTGGCGACGGTATGGCACTCACCCCTAGAAGTGTTCCGGAGACTACCATCGCAATTTTGATCCTTCACGGAAGGGATGGCTCTCCCGTTTCGTGGACCTCCAGAGGTATAATTTTTGATGGGAATATGGAGGACATTGCTGCCATGACAGATTTTACGTGCACCAGCCACCATTAGTGTTCACGACGGTTTTTGGCCGGCTCTAGTGCCGAACCCGCAATCTCTCAATTACGAGCCCAGCGCTCTACCGACTGGGTTACCGCGGCCCTTGTATAATTAATGAATTTTGCTTAAGGAAATATTAGGACCAGAAAACATATCGAAACTTTTGCCAGCTATTACGAAACCTATAATACTCAAGCTTTAATGCGACTTTTTGACAGTTCAATTTATTAGCCCAAAATAGAAATTAGTTTTTTTTTTTTTTCCAATTTGTAAGGAAATGTTGATTCTAAGAAACCCTTCACAATTAACTGACTCAACAAATATTTTTTTTTTTCAAATGAAAATTGTTAATATTAAATATGAAAGACAAAATTTATTTGAATAAGTAAAGCTTAAAAAAGTTACAATAAATTATGCTTTGTCAGATAAGCTTCAAGTTTTGGAATCATATAAGTTTCATTAATATTATTAGTTGTAATATAACTGTAATTTAATTTTAAATTCCAGAAAATTGATTTTAAACTTTTATGTATGCTTTGTTTTTCCCTACATAACTCAATTACCAGAAAACGCACCATTGTAATTTTATAATATCGCAATCATAAAAACGTTATTTTTAATAATCAAAAATCTATGGCTTTGCTCATTATACATTTGTACAGCTGATGAATAGTGATCAACACCGATCTACATCTACAATTTTGATTTGGCAATTTTTGCTGATCTTTGTGTTTTTTGGTGCGTTGAAACCGAAAGTGAAGCCAGTTTTCCTCTATCACGTATAGATTTTTGCCAATGCAATGTGCCTACCAACACAGTTTTAACCGTGATTCTCCCATTAATATAATTATATGTAAACTTGTATAATATTTTTCAATTATTAATTATAATTAATCGTGGAAACACATTAGAAACTACTGAAAATGAAAAAATTTTGTCAATAGGCATCCTATATTGGTAAGAATCTGTACGTGATAGAAAAAAAACTGGCTCATTTTCGGTTTTGGCAAACCAAAAAATATATGTATTAGCTAAAATTATCAAATCAAATTTTGCCAAGATTATTTTTGTTGATTACGAAATATCAACGTTAGATATAAAAATAGTCAAAGTTAAATGTCAAATAATTATATCACAGTATTTCAGAATCCTTAATTACTGTGATTATAGCATAAATATAAAGAAAAATATATTATTGTCTATAACATAATTAACAGTTAAATTAATAAAAATTAATAGCGATTTTAACAGATATTATTTCCTATCTTAAATGATGTATAATTATTCAATTGATTTTTAATATTTAAATTATATATTTAAATTTAATTTAAATTTCTAAGGATCTTTGTTTTATTTTATTGATTTCTTTACTGTTGTGCAAGGTTTCAAATATATGCTACAAAACTTTCAAATTTGGATTTTTATTTTAATGTAGATTTCGTACCCATGCAAGTTTTAAAAGCATCAATAAATAGTAGCTACTATTTTAAAGGGAAAGGTGCAAATATATAAAGAGCATATAACTGAACTTCTGCTATAAACGGTCTATTGTAGCAAAAATAATGAGTGAATTACCTCCAAAATTTGTATCTAGGCATCTGAAGAGTAGCATTAAAGAATACAAAAAATGTTCTCATAGGACATTTTGCATGGAAAATGATAAATTTAAAATTGGAATGACCCACTTAGGATTAAAAGCTAATTAATAAATATTCAAATTATTTATATATTCTCCATCATGGAAACTGTTATATCTCCTTGATATTATTTTCCCTTTCAGCGCAAAACGTGACCTAGTTGACGTCTTTGAACTGAATTTATCTCTGAAATTTTCTCAGTTCATTTACTGAAACGTGTAAATACAAAATTTGATAGCAATCCGTACACCCGCTTTGCTACAAGAATCCGTTTACAGTAAAAGTTTTAATAATAACAACACTGCATTTCACTTCCGATAGAATTTATGAAATGTGTATAAAATGCTTAATATTATTGTTATTATTATTAATTTAGCCAACCTACCAAAATTTAAACAATAATTTAGAGTTTCCAACATAAACATACATGCTTAAATATTGATTTGAAATACCTAGATAGATAAAGGGTGGCATGAATGTTTTCCGACAAAAGTAAACTAAATGCCATTTTAATCTAAAAATATTTTAATTTTTTTTTTTAAAGGGATTTTTAAGTCGTAGTTTAAAACGTTTAAAGTTTCAATCACAATGTTTTACAAAATCTCTTCTATAATATTTTGAGTTATCTGATTATATACTGAAGGAATCAGATGTGTTGAAGATCAATATGAGATTCCATTTAATATTCTGTTGGTTTCAACACTTTGCTTTTTCACTTTCAGTAATAACAACACAATTGAAAAATTTTAACTTAATTTATTATTTTTTATATTGTAGTTAAGTTATTGGAAGTAATCCTTTAATGAAAGTAACGTTAAAGATATAACGATCTCGTTATATTATTACGTTTGATTCTTTTGTATAGTTGGCTAGAAAACATTGAACTTATAAAGTAATAATGCAATTAAAACGCATTATTAATTATACAATAATACTATTAAATTTGAAACTTAAAACTGATTCTTTACATATTAAACACATTATATCTCTAAACTAATTAATATATATACTGGATATTAGACACGTTTAATATTACATTCCTAATTTAACCGGAAATGATAAGCACAATATCTTCGGGCTATGTATGAAATTTGTTTCGATCAAATAATTATCTGAAGCAGTTAATTGCCTTTCATTGGATTAATAAATATTTCACATACAATGTCCAGTGAATTCTCATCAGTTAAACTGAGATCTATTAAATATAATTCTATGGAAGAATATTCTCAGTGGAAATTAAAAATTTTATTTCGTTATTTTAAGAAATTAATAAGATATTTATTCATATTTTATGAGAGAAACCCCATTTTTATATATGATTGAATTATAAATGCTATTTCAAAACTTTAATATTATACAATTTTTGTAATGAAAATCTTTTCATACATTCTAACTTAAATCGCAACTTTCAAGATATTGTCGAGTACGTAAGGATACATATTGCTTATAGACAAAAATAAAAAATTTGATTGATTATTTAACATTAGTAATTCAGTCAGTTACAATAGAAGTAATTACATGCACATTTTAAATTAATAAATATAATTGTTTAAACATTTTTTTTTACATTTATAATGATTTACATTTTCACACGTAAAAAGATGTGTATTCAGAAAATCTCCCCAATGTTTGCAGTGATGATAAAGTTATTAACAATAGCTATTTTGCTTTTTCGAGGGTAAAAATAAATAAATAAATAAGTAAATTCTAGTAGTTTATTTAACAAAAGCATTGAGTATTAAAATTGATAAATGGTATTTCTCGTATATATGTCGGAATTATAAACTTTAAATAATTGAGAACATAAAGATAAAAAACTTTGAAAATAAACACCATTATTTGAAGAAATTTTCAACAGTTTATTTATTTATTTATTTGTTCCAAATAATTAAATATGATAATTAATTTCACAAATAATGCAGACGATAAGGCAAAGGGAAAACTGTATGCTTACGATTCTACATTCTATATCAGTTATTCGAAGATATTTTTAATTCGATAATTAAGGAATAGCTTAAAATTATCCATAAGTTAAAATCTATTATTATATTTTAAACTAGCAGGCTTTGCCCGCTTCGCTGGACATTAAACTTAAATGAGTTGTCAACATGCCATATCTTTATTAATAACCTAAGTTCTCGCTGTGATTGGTAGAGGTTTTCTCGCTCCCAATGTGAGGAGTCTGGGTCCCCACTGTCTTCGGCACAACTTACCCACTTCTTACTTCCCCACCCTCAGCGGGTGAGTTCGAAGTTTTGCAAAATCCCACTAATGTACATAATGCGTACACTTAATCAATATCCACACACCAAAATTCGCCATTCTAAGATAATTCAAAGCGAATTCAAACGGAAAAACATGTTTTTACACATGTTTATTGCCCTCCGACTCCGAGAAGGGGGGGGGAGATTTTGAATTTCGTGAAATGCAGTTACAATAAGTGCCGGATGCATACAAACAATTTACACACCAAATTTCGTGACCACAGAAGTATTTAATAGACAGTATTATAAATAAATAAATACAAAAAGCACAGCTTAAGTATCGGAACCCTTTGGTGACTTTAAATATTTTTAGCCATTTTTGCGATGAACTGAATTGGCTATCTAAATTGTGCAATTAAAGATCTTGGCGAGAAACGTCCGAGCTACGTCGGTGCCGAATTTCAAATTTTGCCAAAGGGATCCAATACTAAAGCTGTTCCATATCAAATCTGGGTTGAAAACGGAAAAAGGGTAAAATAAATTAGAAATATCAGACCTATATTTATAAATTTGATACCGAATGAAAGGGGCGATTTTGCTGAATCCAGGGGTTCAAACAGTTTTTCGATGCGACAATTAGATTTTTAAAAAATAACTAAAGTATGAAATTTAAGTGGCAACGGAAAAACGGATAAAGGGAAAAATAAATTAGAAATACCAGACCTATCATTACAAATTCAGTACCAAATGAAAGAGGTGATTTTTCTGAATCCTGGGGTGTAAACAGTTTTTCGATACGACAATTAGATTTTTTAAAATTAACTAAAGTATGAAACTTAGATGGCAACACTTCATTTCAATCTTTTCATAATTTGTAGTGCGAATCACGCGAAAACAAAAGTCTTAAAAAATTATTTTTATATTTTATTTTTCCATTCAAAGCATTTTAGTGAAAAAATATTTATGGCGCATGCGCAGGCGTTTTTTACCCACAATTTAAACACTAATCATAATTTTGAAAATTTCTATAGATATAATTTCAGGTTGGGTGAAGAACTAAGTTTCTGCCAAGCGCCATTGAATTCTGTTCAGCCGTTCTCGAGTGATGCCCGGACAAACGTGTTTTAGTCTTTTACCCCTACGGGGGGGAACGGGGGGGGGAATTTCTGAAAAGTTGATAGATATAAATTTAAGTTGGGTGAAGACCTAAATTCCTGCCAAGCGCCGTTGAATTCCGTCCAGCCGTTCTCAAGTGATGCCCGGGCAAAAAAAAGCGACATTTGGACACGATGACACACACACACACACACACACACACACACACACAGGCAGAATTTTCTGAAGTCATTTTCGGCTTTCATGGGGTGTGAAACGTGAAGATATCGCAAAAGTTTTTAGATTTTGACAAATTTACAGACAAAACTCTGATTTTATTAATATAGATGCACAATAAATCTAAAACATATGACAATTACACATATATATATATGTTACCGTTAAAACGCGAAATCCGTTAATCTGCAGATTACCTAGCTAATCTGCAGATTAACTAAAATGACCCGTTAAAGTGCGGAATAAAGAGTTTTCCGCATTTTAACTAGGTAATCTGCAGATTAACGGCTTCAGTATCGTTAAAGTTCAAATGTTTGTTTCGAGCCTTAGTTTTTTTTACATTCACTATGACGTCAAACAGCCATGTGATACAGGTACGCGAATGACCTTCAAACATAACTAAAACTTTTACCCCTTCTCTTCCGCACTTCCGCTACGCCGTGGGGCTGTGGCAGTGGCTGTGATGATAAACCGACTAACGGCAAACGGAAATTGTGGAGGATGGAAGCTATGATTAGATTTATTATTATGACTAACACAAAATTTAAAGTAACAAGTAAGTTATAATTGTTTTAATTTTGATTTTATTTCTATCTTTTATAATTCTGTCAATATAAGTTTGATAAGGGTTTGCATTTTATTAATGAAATGTAATCTTAATTAAAAGCTGTCTCTCGTGAAACTCCATTTTGAATTATGAATATTAGATTTACATTACAGTAATTATTTCCTTCCGAACTAAAACTATTAAACCATAACTTTTTAAAACTAATTTATTTTAAAATTGGTTTAAATTACTATTACTTACTGGAAAAAAAAAAAAAAAAGATGTATTAATTATTAACTTTGAAAAATATTATGGCATTTAATAAATACTTAATATGAAATTTTTGTATATTTTTTAGCATTTCATTAAATTTTTTTTTTTTCTTTCAGTTTCAAGTTTCCTGTACATATTTTATATATCATGATTATATTTTTATTTATTTATTTTTAATTTTTTTTTTTTTTTTTTTTTTTTTTTTGTTCGCTTTTTCAGATAATTTCGTTGTAGTTTATCACATAAAAAGTGTTAATAAAGGTTTTTTTTGTAAAATTAATATATTTGCTAAACTTGTACAGATATATGTATGCTGCAAAATATAGTTTAATAAAACATTGAAAACTGTCATTTTAATTTTCATGCATTCTAAAAAATGTTAAAGCAGTTTTAATTATTTGAAGTATTTCTTAAATAATGCTTCTGATTTGTCTAATTTAATATTTCTAGTAATATTTTATATAATTTAATACTTCTAGTATTTAAATAGTAATAGCAATATAAGTTGTTAATAAAACTTTTTTTTTTTTTTTTTAAATTGTTAAATATTTTTATTTTGAAAAGAAATCGGTACTGTATTACAATTCTAACATTCATTTATAAAATAGAATTTATTGAAAGCTATTAAAGCTATTATATTTCATATTAAAAATGCATAACATCTTCAAACTTATATTGACAGAATAAAAAAGATGAAATAAATAAAAAATAAAACAAATATAACTTTCAAAGATATAAAAATTAAAACACATACAGATTAAAATAAGTAAAGAAAGAAATAAAAAAGAAAAGAAAACTATTTTTTTTCCGAATGAAAAAACAAATACAACACAGCGTGCTGTAAAATTACAACACCAGATATCTTATTTTCACTTTAACTAGTGCCTAGTAGGTAATGTGCAGATTATCTAGGTAATTCGCAGATTACCTAGGTAATTTGAGAAATAAAACAATTTTCCTTACTTTAACGGATCACCCTAGTTAATGTGCAGATTACCTAGCTAATCTGCAGATTAACTGATTTCTGCACTTTAGCGGTAACATATACACTAGCAGGCTTTGCCCGCTTCGCTGGACATTAAACTTAAATGAGTTGTCAAAATGCCATATCTTTATTAATAACCTAAGTTCTCGCTGTGATTGGTAGAGGTTTTCTCGCTCCCAATGTGAGGAGTCTGGGTCCCCACTGTCTTCGGCACAACTTACCCACTTCTTACTTCCCCACCCTCAGCGGGTGAGTTCGAAGTTTTGCAAAATCCCACTAATGTACATAATGCGTACACTTAATCAATATCCACACACCAAAATTCGCCATTCTAAAATAATTCAAAGCGAATTCAAACGGAAAACATGTTTTTACACATGTTTATTGCCCTCCGACTCCGAGAAGGGGTGGGGGGGGGATTTCGAAATTCGTGAAATGCAGTTACAATAAGTGCCCGGGTGCATACAAACAATTTACGCACCAAATTTCGTGACCACAGAAGTCTTTAATAGGCAATATTATAAATAAAAAAATAAAAATTATACAGACACGACATTATTTCATTATATAAAACATGAAAATCTGACATTGACAGATTTTAATTTAGTGCCAGAGGCCTACTGCTAAACTTGTTAATATCAACAAATTCTTCTTTAGTTAATTCGTGACGATCTAAATTCCATGATAAAGTTTTCATTAAATCAAACCAATGTGTTTCAGCTGCAGATACTGTAACAAATAACGTTGGAAGTCCAAACTGTCTTATAGCCGCAAAACAACGTTTTTTCTCTTTTTCCCAATGAGGGGGAGGTGTGCCTTGGGGGGGACTCATGTCAAAGTTCGGCCTTGGGGGGGACTCATGTCAAAGTTGGGCCTGGGGGGGGACTCATGTCAAAGTTGGGCCTTGGGGGGACTCATGTCAAAGTTGTACCTTGCGGGGGACTCATGTCAAATTTGGGCTTGGGGGGGGACTCATGTCAAAGTTGGGCCTTGGGGGGACTTCATTCAATAAATCCCTATTCAATAAACCGACTGAAATAGGCCTATAGCACTAATTAAGAGTGACCTATAAAAATTCGACAACTGTACCGACTGAAATAGGCACTAACAAAAGCACAGCTTAAGTATCGGAACCCTTTGGTGGCTTTAAATATTATAAGCCATTTTTGCGATGAACTGTATTGGCTATCTCAATTGTGCAATTAAAGATCTTGGCGAGAAACGTCCGAGCTACTTCGGTGCCGAATTTCAAATTTTGCCAAAGGGATCCAATACTAAAGCTGTTCCATATCGAATCTGAGTTGAAAACGGAAAAAGGGTAAAATAAATTAGAAATATCAGACCTATATTTATAAATTTGATACCAAATGAAAGGGGTGATTTTTCTGAATCCAGGGGTGCAAACAGTTTTTCGATGCGACAATTAGATTTTTAAAAAATAACTAAAGTGAGAAATTTAAGTGGCAACGGAAAAACGGAAAAAGGGGAAAATAAATTAGAAATATCAGACCTATCGTTACAAATTGAGTACCAAATGAAAGAGGTGATTTTTCTGAAACCTGGGGTGCAAACAGTTTTTCGATACCACAATTAGATGTTTTAAAATTAACTAAAGTATGAAACTCAGATGGCATGCGCAGGCGTTTTTTACACACAATTTAAACACTAATCATAATTTTTAAAATTTCTATAGATATAATATCAAGTTGGGTGAAGACCTAAGTTTCTGCCAAGCGCCGTTGAATTCCGTCCAGCCCGTTCTCGAGTGATGCCCGGACAAACGTGTTTTAGTCTTTTACCCCCTAGGGGGGGAACGGGGGGGGGAATTTCTGAAAAGTTGATAGATATAATTTTAAGTTTGTGAAGACCTAAATTCCTGCCACGGGTCGTTGAATTCCGTCCAGCCGTTCTCAAGTGATGCCCGGACAAAAAAAGCGACATTCGGACACGATGACACACACACAGACACACACACACACACACACACACACAGGCAAAATTTTCTGAAGTCATTTTCGGCTTTCATGGGGTGTAAAACGTGAAGATATCGCAAAATTTTTCGATTGCGACAAATTTACAGACAAAACTCTGATTTTATTAATATAGATATACATGACCATTCAGTAATGAGGATAAAGCTAACATTACAAAATCACCCCTACATAGAATCAATACAAAAAACCCTTAACGGGTTAAAAGTTTGTGACGCAGCACTGTACTTTATGGCTATAAGAATTAGAAATACGGGTCTTAAAAATAATGATATCAAATTTTCAGTGACGCTTTGATATTAATTAAATTATACATAGATTTTCTTATTTCAATTTGCTTTTTCCTTTTATTTATATTTACAGTGTAAACGTTATTTTCAACATAAAATAATATATAGCATTTACTCATTGATACCTTTCCATTCACATCTCTTATACTATGAAAGCATGTGTTTTAAAAGAAATTATATGAAATTCCAGTAACGCAGTGGTGTTACAATAAGTGATTTGTTTTTAAATTTCTCTGCAATTATTTTGTTTTGCATATTAAAGTATATGTGCACATTGAAATATTGCTTTTAATTTTCAAATACGCTGTCAAATATATGACTTTCATTAAGCTTATATTATGTACTGAAATATATTTATTTCAATGAATTATTCTATCTTTTGCGTCACGCCATCGAAAACTGAAAAAAATTTCACATTTTTTTTCTTTGCATCACGATATCTATTTGCATGCATTTTCAATTTATTTGGATGAAATGACACAAAGTAAACATTTCCATATATTTTACTTACAGTTTTGGATGGCGTGACGCAAAAGATAGAATAATTCATTGAAATAAATATATTTCAGTACATAATATAAGCTTAATGAAAGTGATATATTTGACAGCGTATTTGAAAATTAAAAGCAATATTTCAATGTGCACATATACTTTAATATGCAAAACAAAATAATTGCAGAGAAATTTAAAAACAAATCACTTAATGTAACACCACTGCGTTACTGGAATTTCATATAATTTCTTTTAAAACACATGCTTTCATAGTATAAGAGATGTGAATGGAAAGGTATCAATGAGTAAATGCTATATATTATTTTATGTTGAAAATAACGTTTACACTGTAAATATAAATAAAAGGAAAAAGCAAATTGAAATAAGAAAATCTACGTATAACTTAATTAATATCAAAGCGTCACTGAAAATTTGATATCATTATTTTTAAGACCCGTATTTCTAATTCTTATAGCCATAAAGTACAGTGCTGCGTCACAAACTTTTAACCCGTTAAGGGTTTTTTGTATTGATATCATTACTTTTTAGGGGTTAATGATCAAAACGCAAAATTAAAGGAGCATGGTAATGAGTTATAACACTGTATTAAAAGTGTTGTTTTATAGGTCATACTCGAACAAAATAACAAACTAAATAAAATTTCAAAATTTTATAAAAAGTGATAAAAAAGATGGACACATGCAACATTACAAAGGCATAATATAGTACATTTTAAAAATGACAAAAATTTCTTATTTATATTTATTTCTTATTATAATTTTTTAGGTATAGATTTGATTTAAAAGAGAAAAATAAATAATAATAGAAAAATCTTTAAAAAGTGAAAATTTTATACTGGTAAATATTTAAGTAGTATAGTTTGTTATGAATTTAATTAAAGAAAAAATCTTAATCTATTCAAAATTTTATTATAGTTTAACATTTTGTAATTTATATATTATATATATACTAGAAACTTAATGAGCAAATTAATTATTTTCAAATTCTGTTTTAAGAATTTTTTCAATCCGTAGTTTAAGTGATTTATCACCTAATTTTGAAAAAATTACAAATATTTGCATATGATTATCATATTATTTGTCATTTTTATGAAAATAAAGGAAAAAGTTTTTGTTGTTGCAATCACCTTTTAAAATAGAACCAATTTTGAAAGTTAACAACGTATCAGCATGAAAACAATGTAAATACAAAGAATATTTTTGATAAATAAATGTCATATAAAATACAAGTACTTAAATAAATAACTCATTTAATATATATATTAAAAAAAGAAATTTTTTTATTTTTTTATTTTTTGTGTTTATTTTTGACGCTCCCCGATAGATGGAGCCAAAACGATTATTTGATATTCAGTATTTCAGATGGAAGAGAAGAAATTCGTCCGCGAAACTGCCGCATCACGGTATTTTCGGAGTAAAAAATAGTTCGATTTTTAAACTGAGTTATAAAAAAAACAAGAGTTTTCCTAGGGAAAAGGGAGATGTCAGGCACATCAGATAAAAGCGATTAATATCATATATCAATTAAACTAAATTCGCTCGAGCCATATTCGAGAAAAATTTGTTCCTTACATACGCCGCCCATTTACAACTTAAATGAGCCAATTCATATCTCTAAATATATTGCACGCAGCAATGTAGCGATTTCAGGGTAGGATCAGACAGAAGGTGAAAGTCTATTTTGAAAATATCAGAACATAACCTCCCATATTTCCTGAGATATTAAGTGTCGGCTTTCAGCGGTTACTTTGATCTTAAAATTCCTGTATATATAAGTGTCGCAGTTTTCGTTCGTTTTTCCGTTTCCGCTGAGTGTCGTGGCGTTCGTTTGTTTTTGCGCTTGCGTCACTAGAAAAACTGCCGTTTTTCATGATTCGATAAATTGTTATTTTTCTCTGAAATCTTTTATTTTCTGTTGTAGAACGCTAGCTTGCTTGCAAATTATAAAATGTTTAACAGGGTTGGTTTAAATTTAATTAAAATATTTTTTTCTTTAAAACTCAAGTGAATTTATCGATTGTTGAACAATGTATTCATAGTCACTAAATTTAGCTAATTTTTATTTTTTTAAATCGATTAAAAATTAGCGATTGATAAATAAATAAATAAGTAAATGAAAAATTTTTACACGTGATTTATCAGAAAAAAAAAGTCGGGAATTGAAAGATTTATTACTCGCAAAATCTCAAATACCAATTTCAAGTAGTCTAAGAAAAAAGAGAGAGAGAGAGAGATATGTATATATATATATATATATATATATATATATATATAATCTTAATCATTAAGAAAAAAATCTATAAAAACTCATTTTATCGAAGTTTAGAGATTTTTTGATTGTGAACTCATAATTCGTAATTTTAGCAAATCAATAATTTTAGCAATTTGGTCAAAATCAGTTTAACAATAGCGGTTTTTAAAAGTTTTTATACACGGATAAAATAAAAAAACATTAGACTTATAATTATAATCTAACAAAATTGAAAGGCTGCCTGCTTGTAAACTTTAAAATATCGATAACCCTTCGAATATCCTTCGATGAATATCCTTCTAATAATAAAAATAATAATAATAATAATAATAATAATTTTAAAATTAATCTGTATGTTTGACATCAAAATGACACAGTCACACGCATACACATATAGAGAGACATATATGTTTCACATTTATTATAGTCGGAATTTAAAAAGTATTGATTTTTGGAATTGAATTATTTAGATCAGGAAAAAATGTTTATGCAAGTAAATTTTGCATTTAATATTTTTCTAAATAACAACTATTCCGTATAAAATTGCCGATGATAATATTTTTGAAAATAACAAAAAAGCTGTATAAGTCATATTATTTATTTCAAAATATAACTACTGCAGTTAATTTTTTCATTATATATATTGACATATAAAACCTATATTATTCAAGAAACAGATAATAGTTATGCTAAAGCAATTATAAGGAAAATGTCGATTTATAAACAAAATATTTTTGAAACCTTTGATTAATCTTAGAAATATGGATTTACTATGAATAATGATAACGTAAAATTTTATTAAAATGTTGATATCAAATACTGATTTAAGATTGCAAACTTCCTTCAAGATCCATATTTGTTATGGTAAGCAATATGCTAAATTTATTTGTCCTGCGATCTGATAGGAAAAAGAAAAAAAAAAAATCTTCGTTTTTAAAACACATTAATTTTACAGTCATTTGTAAAAGTTTAAGACCAGTAGCCGATTTTCAGTATTTTAACACATTGCAGGTTTTTCGCAGATTATTGCGTCATCTCATATGCTGATTGCATTAGACGCATTCTAGTGCTATAAATAAAGGTGCTCGGCCCGTTTATCCCCAGTTGTTTATTGGATTTTGTCGTAGACAGTGATGTTGTTTAATTATTATAATGAGTAAAAAATCTTCACTTACTGTTACAAAAAGGTCAGAAATATTGACCCCGCATAAAATTGGATTTTCTGAAAATCAAATAAATTCCAGGGTAAATGTGAGCAGGACAGCAAATTTAACATTTTGGAAAAATTTGTGGACCTTTACAGAAAAGGTCTCCCTAGAGAAACGAGTGCCCGTGTTGATCATTTGATAAGAATGATGGTCGTACGAGATCCAAGAACCTCCTATAATGCGATCAGACATTCTTTGGCTGCAAAAGGCACCAACGTCAGTTTGAGTAATATTTCAAGAGGTTTGGCCAAAGATTTTGGTTTATCATCCCATAAACCTGCGAGGAAACCTCGTCTTAGTCCAAGTATGGAAAAGAAACGACTCTAAGGTCCCCAAATTTCCCCACAATTTTGAATTTACTAATATCTTGATGCACAGCTGTCTTGCTCACATTTACCCTCGAACTTACTTTACGTTCAGAAAATCCAGTTTTATGCGGGGACAATATTTATGAATTTTTTGTTTTACCCATTACAATAATTACACAACATCACTGTCTACGACAAAATCCAACAAACAAAACTGGCAATAAACATGCCAGGTACCTTTATTTATAGCAGTGGAATGCGTCTCATGCAATCATCACATGTGATGACGCAAAAATCTGCGCAAATGATGCAATGTTTTAAAATACTCAAAACTGGCTACTGGTCTTAAACTTGTGTAAATGACTGTACTTAATCAGAAATATTCTGTTACAGAATTTAAAAGTTTGTAAACACTTGAAGAGGAAAATTCTAGTCAAAAATGTCGTCATGCAACAAATTAAATTACGTTTAGAAAAAATTATTTATTAGTTTTAGATTTATTTATGGAGTGCACTACCTGCCACTTTCTCATTATATATATATATAGGAGAAAGTAGACTAAAATTATCGTAGCGGGAAAAACAATCCATATATGTTTTCTTTGAAACAGGTAGCGCTATATACCGGGTAACATATAAACTAGTTGTACCAAGTCAAGAAGAAATAGAATTTTTTGAAAAAGTAGGTTTTATGAAATCTTTTATAGTTTGAGCAATAATTTTCTTATTTATTTTGATACACAATTTTTCATGTACAGAAATATGACTTGCTTTACTTAATAAAATAGGTTTTTAGATGCATATTACACTTGCTAATTTTGTTATGTTTTTCAGCGTCATCCAGTAATATGACCTAAAATTGATAGTCATGTTGGCGGGTAAAATGATCCATTATGTTTGGATCTATTATGTGGATCGTTATGAATCCATTATTTGGATCGGATGCTGCAGAAATCGACATTACTTATTTCTGACTGTATTGGGGACCTATTATTATGTCTATTATTTTTTGATAATAATTTTCAAATATTCCATTTTCTCGTTTTCCTTTTTTAAAAGTTATTTGAGACACAATTTTTTTTTTTTTTTTCATATAATAAATTGTGTATGCTATTTGATTGTAAAAATTTGTTTTATTTCATTATGTACTGTCATGATTACTTTTATATCCTTTATTTTGCAGATAAAAAGCAATTTATAAATATTTTTAAATGAAGGATCATTTTCCCTTTAGTGAGGGTAAAATGATCTTTTGGACCCTTTTTCAAAAATCTGTTTTATCCATTACTCAGTTTACGATTAAAATACTATTAAAAAACGTTTAAAATGCAAAATATAGTACACACTAGCGAAGGTGTAAAGTTTTATTTAAACATTTACGTTGTTTTACACAATTTTACCTTAAGGGGGTCATTTTAGGCCCCCTTCCCCTACATACGCACAGACATACATATATATATCAGGGGCACATAATATTATTTTAATATAAATGATTGATAAACTCACAATTAATTGCCAATAGTAATTATCATCTTCGTATTTGAATAGACATAGCGAATATTCAATTGTTGAATTAATAACTTCTTCAATACGTGATATCGTAAAATGTATTAGAATAAGATATTCCTTTTTGAATTTTTCCTATTTTGAATTCTAAATGTGATAAATCGTATCAATAGGGTTTAATAAATGTGTGTGTAATAATAATAATAATAATAATAAAAAAAAAATGCGTAACTTAAACATGAATGACAAAGACTTTAACTAAGACTTTTTTGTTAATATATTTTTCAAAAATTTATACATTTAAAAAATATTTACCGGAAAAAAGGAAAAGAGAATTAAAAATCGTTACATT
The DNA here is from genome assembly GCA_963930645.1 of Salticus scenicus. NCBI lineage: Eukaryota > Metazoa > Arthropoda > Arachnida > Araneae > Salticidae > Salticus > Salticus scenicus. Next base: position 61,812,691 of record OZ005656.1, read on the forward strand.
TCTATAAGCTAAATTTGTAATTCCGAAATTGTTTAATGTTTATTTGATTTAAATGTAATTAAAGCGTGAAACAGATAGACTATTTTATAAACAACATTTAGAAAACAATTGTTTTTTTATTTATTACTTATAATTCTAATTAATTAACATTCACATTATTTTAATTTCAAGATATATTTCTGGAATCATTTATTGTATATATATATAAAATTCTACAAATAAATTTTTACAGGATTTAGTTTTACGAGCAATACTAATATTTTGTAAATAAATAAATGTTCTGAAAAATAACGCTTCATTAATTACCATGGGGGAAAAGAACCATGGAGAGTATAAAACAAATGTTTTGAGAAATAGTTTCAGTGGAAAATATTTATAAAAAACTGGAAGAAAAAATGTGAAAGAATAGTGCATACAATATATTCAGCTTGACGTGAGTAATGGCCCTGATACATTTTTGACGTAGAAAATAAATCCTGCTTTTGCATGGAAAAGATTTAGTATTGTTATACACTCAAACGTAAAAAAAATATTTAGTACGTTCAAATCTATTAAAGTTTAACAATTTTGTAAGGATAGACAATGTTTTTATTATCACTGACTAATGCAATTTCGAGATCAGAATTTTAAAAGAAACCTACGATCTCTCTCTCTATATATATATTAAGACTTTCTTTCAGATATTTTTTCTGTAATATTTATTGATATATATATATATATATATATATATATATATATGGTTATGTTTTTTCATATTTAGATAAAGGTTTTATTATGATTATCGTTTTATTATGATCTTCGTTTTTCTGTATTGACTATGTCTATTTCTTTTTTGAGTTGTGTTCATATCAAATATTTTATTCAGTAAGTTGAATTTTTGTATTTTTATTTTAATCTTAATTTTATATGGTTTTGGTTTGTCATATTAGGTTATAGTTTTATTTTTATTTTCTTCTTTAATGGATTTTCTATGGGTGTTTCGGGCCTCCGAACAAAGAAACTCTTTGCTTTTGCTTTCTTTGTTACAGAAAAACATCCATATTTTAGCATATTTGCATTCTACCAGGCCCTTGACAACGTTAGAATGCAAATAATGCTTTTTTTCTCATTCCAATTTCCAATATTTATTTCAATTTTTCTTTAATTATTCTTTGATTTGATATGGGTAGTCTCAGCTTGTGATCCGAGGAATTGTTTTGATACTGAAGTTGAGTCATCTTTAAATTTCATAAATTTTGCACTGATTATATTAATGTATTTCTATATATATATATATATATATATATATATATATAACGCAATGTATGTGTGTGTACGCTATAGACTAAAAAAATACTAGACTGATATACGTGTGTTCTTTTCTTTTCTTTTCTCTCTCTCTCTCTCTCTTTTTTTTTAACTGAAAATTACAGCTTCAAAAAATTATAGGAAACAAAGTTCTCAAAGTTCTTTTTTCCCAGAAATGTTTGTATAAGTGTTTTAAAATGTTTCCGCATTTATTGCTTTTGTTTTGCTCTTTGCAGCACTTATTGGTATTTTGAATGTGATTATGCGCGATATCATAAAACTGCAATTTGATTAGGTACGATAAATTTTAAGCAAAAAAATTTCTTTTTTTTTTTTTTTTTTTTTTTAAAGGAAAAAAAAAATTAGTTAAAAGTTTGATTACGTGTGTAAAAATTTGTTTTGCCCTGTTTCTTTTTTAATTTATAATTTAAATATTAACAAGTAGTTTTATATACTTTTTTAAATACATTTTGAAGAAATTTATATTTATGCACATATTACTAATATTGGAAGTTATATAAACAATTATTGTTTGCTATTTTTTGTGTTAAAAAAAAAAGAAACATTTGTCTGCACTTATTAAAAAAAAAAAAAAAAAAATCTGGAGTGAGTCCACTCGAATTTCCGAAGATTGAGTAATTAACGGTTTTGTAGATAAAGTAAAGTAAGAGGAGTTGTTAAATAAACAAAAAAGAAAATTATAATAGGTTGATTGGGAATTTTTTTTTATATAGTACACGATGTTTAATTTATCGCTATTTTACCAAATACGTAGATCATTATGATAAAGAATAATTCATTGTGTCCCTGTAAAAACCTACAAATGCTAGATTCACCAAAATGCTTATAGTTAGTGCAACAGCCACTTATAATATTTATATAAATTTTCAGCTCCATCGGATAAGGCATGTAGACGCTATCGCACTTTAAAGTTTGAACCCATATGCCACAATTATAAAGAAATTTGTATTTTGTCCCTGTAAAAAAAAAAAAAAAAAAAAAACATAAGTGCTAGATTCTCTAAAGTTCATAAAGTTCGTGTGACGGTGACGTATAACATGTATATAAATTTTCAGTTAATTTGAATAAGGAGTTTAGTCGCTGTCGCAATTTAAATAATTTAAGTCTATAGGTCTTAATGATGAACAATCTTTAATTGTGTCCCCGTAAAACTCGTTAAGTGCTAGAGTCACCGAAATCCGTACAATTTCTGTGATGGTGACATATAACACGGATATAAATTTTCCACTCAAACGGATTAGGCATTTAGATGCTATCGTACTTTAAAAACTTTCAACCCATACGCCATGATACAGAATTGTTGTGTCCCTGCAAAAAAGCTAGAAGTGCTAGATTCACCAAAACCTATATAGATCGTGTAACTGTGACCTATATAATGTGTGTAATTTTTTTGTTCAATTGATTAAGGCGTTTAGACGATACCGCACTTTTTATAATGTGGTCCCATAGGCCGTAATGATAAAGAATTTTTCTTTGTGTCCCTGTAAAAAAAAATAAGGTCTAGATTCACCAAACTCTATGCAGTTCATGCAACTATTACCTATAATATGTGTAAAAATTATTTTCTCAGTTTAATAAGGCATTTTGACATTATCGCACTTTTTAAAATTTGGCCCCATAGGCCATAATGATAAGGAATTTTTCTTTGTGCCCATGTAAAAAAACTATAAGTGCCAGATTCTCCAAACTCCACACAGTTCGTGCAACGGTGACCTATAATATGCGTATAAATTGTTTGCTCAATTAAAGAAGGCGTTTAGATGCTATCGCACTTTAAAGATTTTGGTTCCATAGACCATAATGATAAAGAATTTTTCTTTGTGTCCCTGTAAAAAAACTGTAAGTGCTAGATTCCCCAAAATCTATAGGGTTCGTACTATGGTGACTTACAATATACGTACCAATTTTCAGCTTATTCGAACAAAGCGTTTAGACGCTAACGTGTTCACCCACATACATACACACAGACATACACACACACATACATACATCATCGTAAAAATAGTGAAAACGGACTCAGGGGACCTCGAAACGTATAGAAACATCAAAATCTCGAATTCGGATTTTTGACATGATTACAATACTTTCCTCACTATAGTGTTCGGAAAGTAAAAAATAGAGACCATACATTTAAAATATCTGGAATATTAATGAACAAAAGTATTTTAGTTATTTTTAGTTATTAATTTTTAGTTATTAATTTTTTTTAAGTCTAATATTTCATTGTATCCGGTGTTATGCTTTCGAAATTCCAAATTGATAATTTATAGTCGTCAACGAGATATTAATTATAAATATATAATTTCAGAAATATCCCCATTAAAATATTATAGTCGTTAGAGAATATTTGTATGTTTATTCTCATGGATGATGAATTTGCAAATATGAAAACTATAGGAATCATTTAAAATATTTCGTGATATACGTTCGATAATTCCTCTAAATCACCTAAATCGTTCGTTACTATTCCTTACTATAAAAATATTTCTGAATCTATTGCCAAAGTTTTACGCACTGTTAATTTATCTGTTTCCTATAAACCCCAATTTTTAATTCGTAATTTCCTTTCTAATTTTAAAACAGTTATTCCCCCTTTTTCCCGTACAGGTGTTATTTATAATATCCCTTGTAAATCTTGTAGTTCTGTTTATATTGGTCAAACTGGTCGTTCTCTTCATACTCGAATTAAGGAACATAAAACAAATTTCAAAAACCGTGATATACGTTCGAAAATTGTACAGCATGCCATAGAAACTGACCATTTACCTGATTTTAACAATACTAAAATAATCATATCTAACTGTTTAAATTATCATTCCAGAATTTTCCTGGAGGGCTAGTACACAAATCAACATTTTTCACCCCTTAATGAGGCATGCACAGTTCCCGATGAATACGTTGTACTCACTCACTTAATGAAAGTCTGTTGTTCTTCTCTGCATTTACATTTGATGTTTTTTACTGATGCTCGAAACGTTTAAATTTATGTTTTGTGTTTTTATTGTTTTAAATTGTATATTTTTAGTGCATATTGTCTGTCACAGTTTTTAATGTGATTAACATATAAAAATCATGTTATAGAAATATGAAATATTGTATATGTCATATACTAATAAACAAGTACAGTGGGTGCTGAAATTATTAGTTTTTTATTTTTTATTTTTACAATTTTTGGATTTTCTAAAATATACTTTATAAGCTTGTAACCTTAACATACTTTTATTTATTTACTATGACTTGTTAGTTCATAAGGGGTTTTTCAGAAAAAAGAACGTTTGCAACGTGATTGAAATAATTGGATCTTCAAATTAAATACGCAGTATGGGTAAAAAACCTTTTGAAATTTCAACTCTGGAAAATACCTAAAATTTAGCTCGTTCTTTTGCTAACAATTTGAAGAATTTTTACTTTATTTAAACGAGCTTTTGAAAAAAGTTGCCCAGTATATCTAGCTTTCAACCTATGTAATAAAACATTTTCTATCTTTCGCGCATACGCAGTAAAATAATATTTACTAATATGAAATATAAATGCTCATATCTCAGCGAATATTATACGTGGGAATTTTATGTTCCAAAATAATGTTTCTCTAATGTTTTTTTAAATTTTCTGTAAATTGTGCAAAGTTGTATTGAAATCTGTTCTAGTTATAAACAAAAGAATTAAATAAATAAATATATATATTAATAATTTGTGAAAAAAAAAATATATATATGCTTAAATAATTGCTCGATTTCGACACCAAAACAATCAAATATTGTACATAGTATGTTCAACTAAAGTTACAAGTCATTTGTACTTTTTTATGATATAGTGTGATCAAAAGTATGTGCTCGCTTCTTCAATTTGTGGTTGGTCCTCTAGTTGCACTTTGAACTAAATAAATAGTGGAAAATGTGAGTTTTTAAATGGTCTTTGCGTGCCTGAAGTCTCGGACCATTTTATCTAGTATTTTTTTTTAGAAAATCCAAAACATGTAAAAAAAAAAAAAAAAAAAAAAAAAAAAAAAAAATGAATTTAAGGATTTAATTTTTATATGAAACATGATCGCGTGCTATTATAAAAAGTAGATGTAAAATTTAAAGTTAAATATTTTTAGCAACAATTATAAATAAAAAAAAAAAAAAAAAAAAAAAAAAACTCAAGGGACTAATGTGAAAGTTGTACCTCACGGGACTAATGTGCAAGTTGCACCGAACGACAAACTATATCTTTCAACGAAAATGCCTACTAACCCTGGACGATAGGTCTAATATATCGTATCATATTATATATCGTATTTATCGTAATATGACTCAATATTTATATTTCGCTTCCATCTTCGACTCGTTCTAATACGCATTTTTTATATGCATGAGCAGCCCCCGAAAAACAAAAATATTAAATCATTAAATTAATTTTTTTACTTATTTTTATTTCATATTATTTCACGCGATATCGTTTGTAACGATACTGATTATTATTAATTTTCTTTTCTTTTTCTTTAAATAATAATAATAAAAAAAAATGATTTTGATGAAATTCCGGCAAAAGCAGAATTTAGTTTAGGACGGAGGACTATTAGTTTTTTTTTTTTTTTTTTTTTCTTTTTTCAAATTATAACATCGCTTTCAAATTATTCAGTTATATTTTCGATAAATTTTAGATTTCGACAAATGTCCAACTATCGAAATCGACAACGCAAAAATCCCAGATTGAGACTAATAGGACCTCAGTCCTAAAAAAAAAGAATAATAATTTGAACACCCACTGTAAAAGTATTCTTAATGAAACAAAAGATATTTCCAACATTTTTAGACTTAATTAATAAGTATCTTTTGTAGAATAACTTTCTTCTTTTCTCTGTTTTCTTTTACAATAACATATACTGTAATTAGATACCCAGTAAACAAACTGATTACTATGCGGATTATTAAGCGTATTCCCCAGACAAATTAGTATTACACATCCATTTGAATCAGTATAAAACAATATAAATATTTGGAATATCTTTTAAAAAAGTTCTTTTTGTGGTACATTTTACTTTCCTATTTTTTGTTTCTACTAATTTTCAGCTGAGGTTTTCTATATTTTTATTATATTTATTTTAGTGTATAATGCAATATAGTGAACCAAAATTATATTTATATGAAATTCTCCTGAAGCCATTTACAAATTGCAATGTATCATGTCTACTTAAAAATAATTTGAATTTTTAATTCTGTTGATTTCTAATGCATAATTCTAATTTTGTTTTCTTTTGGTGTCAATGAAATGAGTCTAGATACGATTATCTTTTTATTTTGTTTATTTTTATCTCCTTAATAAATGATTATTTTTAAAATGCAATACTATTAAATATTAAGGAATTTCAGACATTTTTGATAGTGGAAGAAAATATTTTTCACAGGATTTTATACAATTTATAATAAATCTGAGATGTTTCATTTTATTTTAACGAGCTATTATTATTATTATTTAAATAAGCTATGATATTTTTTATGAATTATATAAAATCATTTAATAGTTTTACTTCATTTCTTTTCCCGACATTTACACTTTAAATTATTTTAATGGAAATATCAATACTTCGGATAATATTCTCATACCACGCACTACAAAATGTATTTTCAAAAGAGAAAGAAATGTCTAGGAAAGAAAGTGACAATATAACAACAATTTTCTTACTATTTCCATGAAAATTTTTCAAGTGAAAAAACTAAATTAAAACCTGCTTGATTTAACTTGTGTTTATTGGTTATAAAATTGACGAATCAGTAAGAAAAAATAACTGAGGCAATTTAAATTCTTGCTACTATTGACAATATTTACAATAATAAAAAAATTGAAAACATATTGGTTTCTCAGCATTGTGGCCTTTTTACTTCCTTATACAAAGTATAAGGAAGTATAGTAATCCCGATTTGCGAAATGGATTTTGTATTTCAAATTGCTCGAAAACGAATGATCGCTGAATGTTGCCAATTTATACATGTGACTGTCATGATGTCTAGTTACACACCTGCAAGTGTCGTCTTAACACGAGCTCTCGTTTTAGAGATATAAGGGATTTTACGCGATTTTTCGTGACGTCTGTATGTGTGTGTGTGTGTGTGTGTGTGTGTATGTCGCATAACTCAAAAACGGTTGGACGTAGAAAGTTGCGAATTGGTACATAGGTTTGTTATAACATCTAGTTGTGCACCTCCCTTTTTGGACTTTGTATGCTTTTCCGTTTTGGAGATATTTAGGAAAATTAGGTTCATAATGACAAAAATACATAGGTTTTGGCCATGATGTATCAAAAAACGGTATAGACAAATCTTGCAATCGATTTTTAACTAACTTCCCGACTAGCTAGATATTTGAAATTTTCAGGACAGCTCACAACACGGTGACAATACATTTTTCTAATAATTTTAGTCAACTATTTCAAGTCCCGCTGCCTTCGGCAGCGCTTATATGATTCGACAGAAAATTTATTTAACTAACTTCCCGACTAGTTAGACATTTGAAACTTTCAGACTAGATAAGAATACGGTGAAAATATTTTTTTTAATACTTTTAGCCAACTGTGTAGGGTCCCTGCTGCCTTCGGCAGCGTTACCAGTGCAAATCTTGGAATCGATTTTTAACTAACTTCCCGAGTAGCTAGACATTTAAAACTTCCGGAAAAGCTCAGAACACTGTGACAATGCATTTTTAAAATATTTTTAGCAAATTGTTTCGGGTCACTGCTGCCTGCGGCAGCGTTTATATGGCTCAACAGAAAATTTATTTAACTAACTTCCCGACTAGCTAGACACTTGAAACTTTCAGAATAGTTCAGAACACGGTGGATATGCATCGTTTTAATACTTTTAGCCAACTGTTTCAGGTCCCTGCTGCCTTCGGCAGCGTTTATATGGTTCAACAGAAAATTTATTTAACTAACTTCCCGACTAGCTAGACATTTGAAATTTCAGAATAGTTTAGAACATGGTGAAAATGCCTTTTTTTAATACTTTTAGCCAATTTTTTCGGGTCCCTGCTGCCTTCGTCAGCGTTACCAGTACAAATCTTGCAATCGATTTTTAACTAACTTTCAGAAAACCTCAGAACACGGTGATAATTCATTTTTTTTTAAAATATTTTTAGCCAACTGTTTCGGGTCCAGTGTCAATGTTTTTTAACATTATGTATTTTTCTAAAAGTGTATAAGGAAGTCATGTGGTGCCCACATCAGATTTTTTTTTATAATGTTCATGATTTTAATTTACATAACGTTTTTTTAGTTATTTAAGAAATTATCTATAAATAATTTAATTTATTTTTGGAAATCTCTAAATAAATCAAGAGAAAAAGATGGCGATGCCTTTTTTTTATTTATTTATTTTTATTTTTATTTTTTCAGTGAGATAACAAAGAATGTATTTATGTTTTTTCTGTGACGTGGGGAATGACTATAAATTTTAGTACTAAGATAAATATAAGAATTATCTAAGAAATCCAAATTTGTGTTAGATAACTTCCTACTTTCAGTTAGTATACTCTGAAGTTTTATTGACTGACAAAATGGAAATTTAAATAAATTCCTTTTTAAGATTTACCATTCACAGTTGTATGGTAACATATTTCATAAGCATAAAATCCCAAATACATGTAAAAATTTTACACTTCAAAATATATTTCTCGATTAGTTTGTAATTGTTACACGCATTTAGAAAAATATAAAGATTTTGTGAGTAATCTTGTTTATGTTTTCTAAAATACATAGATTGAGTATAATAACTCAATTCACGCGAGCATTTTCTTTACGCTCAAATGTCAAGCATTTACAAATATTTAGGTAATTGCACAGTCGAGACACATTAATGTGACTACCTGTCAGAACCAGAATAACCAACTTTCTCGATTCAGACCGCTGCGAGACGTGCAGGAAGAGAGTGTAGAGGTCTATAAAGGCAGGAAGAGGTTCTATAAAGTACTCTTAGGGATGCAGAGCCATTCTGACTTTAGTATGGTGGCCAACTGCACTTGGTTACGCAGTTGAGGATCCAAGGCGCAAAAAAAAAAATAAATAAATAAATAAATAAATAAATAAATAAATAAAAAAAAAGATTCAACTGGTCCTACAGATTCCACTTAAGCCATATTTAATATGGTTTAAGTCTGAGGCGTTTGGTGACCAGAAAAGGACAGTAAATCTATTCTGGTGCTCATAGTTCTCACTACGCAAGTAAACTGAGAGCTATATGGTACACACCGCGTGGCTTGCTGGTAGATGCTGAGGTAAAACAATCTGCATGTAGGGGTGGACGTGGTCTATAAAGGCAGGTGCGTACTTCCACCATGATGAGTAGACCCAGGGACTGACATGAAAACATTCCGCTGACAATAATGCTCCCTCTTTCAGTTTGGAGCCTTCTAAAAATTATTAGTGGGTGTTTGCTTTTAGACGTTTTACGCTGCATACGCCAATGTCCATCTGTTAAATGGAGCATAAAAAGTTATTTATTTGAAAAAGTCAACTTTTGCTACTCAGTGGATTCCCAGTTGCAGTACTAACATGCAAATTGCAGCCTTATTAGCCGATGAATAGAAGTCAGCATAGGTGCTTTAACCAAGAGGCTACTGCGGAGGCCCATACACATCAACATTCGCTGAAATATCGTTGAAGAGGCAACTTTGGTAGTCCATAAGTTAATAAAATAATTAGGATTTCATAATATGATTAATTGTAAAACTATTGAAATTTGAAATTACATTTTCGTCACATTTACTATATGTTTTGACATTTCTAAATTATTCTAAATTTCAAAAATTTGAAGAGATTGCCATTTTTACAAATCTGAAAGGTTTTATAATCGCAAACTATTTATCTTACTCTAAGCAAGCTTAAAATTAATATTTTTCACAGAAATATGATAACGAATTTATTAGTTTGACTATATCTAAAAAGAAGCAGGATGATTATATAGATATAATGTATTTTGAATGCATGTTTTAAAGAATATTAAAAACAATTGTAAAAGAATAAATAAATAAATAAATAAATAACGTCTTTTAAGTTTATGAAATTATTAATAAAATTTACATTTGTACTACTGAGGTATTCTTTCAATAGTTATTAAAAAAATAATAATATATTGTCACCATACTCCATAATCGTACTAGAATTTCGAAAGTTGAAAATTTTTTCTATGAATATTTAAACTTTGAACGTACTTTCTTGACAGTTTATGAATTTCAAAATATTTCAGTCTGAAGCAAAAATATCTACGAGCACTTGCTAAGATAAAAATAAGGAACAATAACACAGGTCTATAAAAATGATGTTGAGAAAATTTGATTTGATTATTTTAGCTGATCTTTATGTTTTTTGATTAAATGAAACCAAAAGGCAGCCAAGTTTTCTATATCACGTGCAGATTTTTGTTAATACAGGGCGTTTACCGACACAAGTTCTTGCATATACCATCATAACAATAGGTCTATTGGTTGGTTGTTTGGTATGGTTTTACGCTGCACTAATGCTGCGCAATCATAATAATAGGTATCTATGATTAATTAATCATGGAAATATACTATAAAACTTACCATATAATTATATTGGTGGAAGAGTAATGAAAGAAATTGTATAGGTATGTATAATCCCTGTATTGACAAAAATCTGCACGTGATAGAGAAAAACTGGCTTCAATTTCGATTTCAACTCACCAAAAAGCGTAAAAATGAGCTGAAATTATCAAATCAAAATTTTTTATGTAAACCTGTGTAATAAAGAATATAATTAAATATACAATCAATATATGGATAGCTCTGTGAAACTAATAACAAAATTTACTTTTATACCTCTGAGCTACTCTTTCAATAGTTATTTTAAAAATTTTAATACATTGCCACCATACTTCATATTCGTACAAGAATTTTGAAAGTCTCAAAACATTTTCCATGAATATTTTAACTTTAAACTTGGTTCTTGACATTTTATCAATTTCAGATTTTTTTCAATTTCAAGAAAAAATATCTAGAATCACCTGTTATGATATAAATAAGGAACAATAATAAAGAAAATAATTAAATGTTTTACTCATACAAAAAAAAAAAAAAAATAAATAAATAAATAAAAAATTAGTAAATTATATTTTTTTGCAAAATACAACTTTATGGAACGATTTCTTTATTATATTCATAAACATCTTTGAACTTTAGAAAATTATGAAATTCAATTTTATCCATACATAAATTTATAAAATAGTACTACGAAAACATATAACCAAGCTTTCTAATCCTGAGTTTCTGTAATGAGAAATTTAGTTCATATTTCCTATCAAGTTCCCGAATCTATACATATTAAATGCCACGTGGGCGTTTTATCTGAGTAAACGAAAAAGTTTCCTTTTCCTCCAAGCAATTTTTTCCATTAATTTCTTTTCCACCTTTACGAAATAATATATAGCATCAAATTTACAAACAACCTAGAACAGAGCATGCATCCGATTACTTAGATGATCATATTTTATGTATTATTTTATGGAATACCGTAATAAAATAGTAACATAGCATTTTATATTGTTTCTATGTTATAATAAATAGAACGATATTTCTTATCAATACAATATTTAATTAAATCAAAATAAACTTTTTATGACATTTTTATAAATAAATTGAAGAGTAATTTTATGAAATACAAATCAGCCATGTTTTCTATAGTAAACACTACTGCTGTTTTCATCTAACCAGGTGTTTTCATCATGTAACAAACAAGCTTCTAAAAAACATAAAAAGTAATAAATTAAATAAATTACATTAGATACTATTAAAACTACGCAATGGTATTTTGTATTTTTTTTTTCAATAAATAATTCTTTAATGCTTGATTTATAACTATGTATAAATAAATTACATAATATTAAAAATATTTTTAAAAATTACATTTTTTCCTTGCATTCGATGCAGTAACAAGTATGCAGTTAGAAGAATATTTTTCCTTTTGCTTACCCATGAAAGTAGAGAAAATATTGTTTTTGAGATACATTTTTGTAATTAATGTTCTGATTTATTCGAAGGTCCCCTGAATCCAAAACGAGATTTTAGAGGTTAGTTTGTGTGTATTTAGTCAGCATAACTCAAGGACGAATATTTGTATGTAGTTCAATAATTTTAATCTAAATTTATATCTAGTTATTTTAAAGTATTTTAAATCTATTTAATATGAAGATTTTACTAGAAAATTTTTAATATAACCAAATTAATAATTATTTGTGTACGAGGACTTCAAGAAAATTTAAAAGCATTACGTTTATGTGCAAAATGTTTCATAGTACAGTTGCACTAAACAAAATGTACAAGAAAGAAATACTTCTTTAATATTATTTCAAAGTATAAATGTGGAAAATTGTGTCAGTAGCGTTTAAAAACTCCAATGAACGCTTTGAATATTTAGTGCTTATATATAGTTATATTTCACTTATTTTTTTTATTGTACACCAAATGCTAAATATATCTTCCTAATGTAATATTATTTATATGATATAAATTTTTCGATAAATTCTATAATAATAATGGATATGAAATCGAAGTTCAACAGTATTTTGTGTACTTTTAATATCGTTTAAATGTAAATGTAAATGTAGTTAAAATGTAATATTATCTTTTTTTATGTTAAAGCTTGAATTTAGCACTGTAATGATTCTCCTCCCCCGAATGTAATGATTCTCCTTCGAATTAGAAATTAGGTATAAACTTATGCTAAATAATAACTTACTTATGGCGTATTGCTTTTGCTAAATTATAACTTTATTTACTTGTTCAGTTAAATAGTTACTGATAGTTATCTAACACCTAAAGAAAGAATGTGGTTTAAACTTCAAAATGTACTTTTATGACGATATTTTGTTACTTTAAATTAAATTTTTATTAGAATGAAAATCGTCACCTTTGTTATGAGAATACAAAGAGTAATCTTGTTAACAAATTTACAAACTTTCTTTGTATTTCTTATAATAACAAAACATTTTGTTTAACTTCACGATATGTTTTGTATTTTTGTAATTATAAAACAATTTTTTTGTAACGAAAACGATATTTATAATAAAAATAACAACAACGTAAATCCTTTTGTTAATTTAAACAAAATTCCATTGCAACACATTTTAATAAAAAATTTTGTTACCCCAACCAAATTTTTGTTACGGCAATAAAACTTTTCTCTACGTGAACTTATAGTTAAATAGTAACATTAACCTCCGTTGCATATTCTTGTGATATTAGTGAATTTAGTCATACAATAAACGCATAAATTTAAAAAATAAATTTATTTGTCTAGACTAGCATAGCTACTAACTAGTCAATCAAAAAAATTTAAGAGATAATTTTTTATATATAACAGCTTTAACTGATACTAAAATAAAAATTTCTGTTTAAATTTTCTGGTAACCAAAAAGCGTAAAAATTGTTAACTGTGTAATAATAATAGAATTTGTACAAAAAAAAAAAAAAAAAAAAAAAAAAAAAAAAAAAAAAAATAGGTCGAATAAAATTATATTTGTAGGGTTTGTAAAAGACACCATAGCTAATTTTAGTTATTTTGTTAAAATATTTTATTCAAGCCAATCTTTAAACGTGTATATCATAGACTGAAATATGTTCAAACCTTCAACTATTTTATTTGTCTTCAATGGATTTATAAAGTGCTTTGCATCTAATAGGGGGAGTGAAAAATGCTTCCATCTTGTGGATATTTTTTTTTATTTAAAAGCATGACTAAAATTTGATTGAAATATTTGCATAGTACTATTCATAATTATATGTAACAAGTGTAATTCTTCGAAATTAGCGGTAGATCATGAATCAGAAACTACCTGTATGTTAGTAGTAATACTAAACATATAAATGGTAAAAAGAAGATTAGATAGAACTTTAAATTATAACTCATACTACTTTTTCTTGCAAAATCCCTGTATCTGACACATCTTGAGAAATGCTCGAATACTTCATGTACGGGTTGGGTTGTTGGGTTGTGGGGATGTACTAGGGTACTATACCTGAGGGGGCCCTTGAGGGTTTTTCTAAGTGATCCTAGCACGTATTTACACAAGTTTCCGAGAAAAATTCTCATGTACGCTCATGTTATATATACATAGTATAATGATCGTAAATACTAATTAATGTTATATTAAACTGTAATATATGAAATTGAGTTAAGGATTTGGTTTAACGTTGTCTGATGGGAGTTTTAAAGCATCTAAAATAACATAGGTTTGCGAAATCGTTGTAAGGTGCGCCAAATCTGGCAAACCGGCGCCGCCATGAAAAAGATGGCAACCCGGCTCTCAAAACCCACTCAGAGAGACGGAGTCGGGTTGTGAAAGAGGAATGACTGGAATCTGTTCTGGTCCTAGCGACAGTAGTAGCTATAAAACGGAATCTAAACTAGAATTGCAAAATTGTCTTCATTGTATATATAATCGATTCATTAATATATGTCGTTTGTAACCTGTCCCATAACAGAGATTAAATAAATGACTTGGGACTAACTGCGACTATTCTTCATTGTCTCTGACGACTCACAAAGGATTTCACGACCAAGATGTGTTTATTTACAATCGTACTTTATAATTTTTTTCTGAACTGCGTTAGATATGTTTCTAATTTGTTTTGAAACGCTGAGTTCAGAAATGATTGTCTTTCCGTCCTATCATTTAAGGGTTTTTCACAAAGTAAGGATAAAGATCAGAAGAATTCATACAGAGGCTATAACAAATTTGAAACTATTTAAGTATAAAATACTTTAAAAAAAGGTTATTATTTACGAATATTGTCTTTTAAATGTGTTTCTTTACATCGAAGCTCCCTTTAGAACTTTTTCTCTTGTGCACGGCTTGAGGGCCTTGTGCAGTGGGGATTCACTATTCAGTGTCCAACAATTATCTTTTGACATGTTAAAACTCTATCATCCCTGATACCTACTCTACTTTTCCTTAATGCCATGATGAAACAGCTTTCCTTGTTTTTCACTCACATCACCCAGATTTTGCGGTAAATAACGTAGATGGGAGTTAAAAAAGTCGAGCTTAAAAGTCAAAAAATCCCATTTTTTGTTAAAACTGTCTGTGATGGAGATTTTTGAATAGTTTTTCCCTAATGAGCATCCAAAAATACACCAGAAAAACACATCACCACGAAGAAAAGAATTTCATTTCAGACCTGTGTAATTTTTAAATTAAAAATTTGAACTTTTTTTGTGTGTATAAGTGTGTGTGTTTGACTAGTCTTTTTAAACGTTTGCGAATAAACCATGTAAAGTTTGAAGAATAATAATTTAATAAACACAAACCCTGAAATGAAAATTCCTGCATCAATTGCTTTCATTTGAAAAAATTAAGCACTATCCTTCCTTATGCTGAAAGGGCCTAGGACACATCAGGAGTCAATCGGCTTTAAATCCTACAACCTTATGCTGAAAATATAAGCGTTACTGCAGCAAGAAAACTGGTTAAATAAAAACAACTATCAAGAAATGCATTCACAATTGTTCATATAGAAGTTGGAGTATATATTAAAATCTTTTTAATTAAGTGACAAAGATTGTATTGGAAAATTTATAATATTAGGCATTATTTTAAAGTAAAAAGGAGTTTCATAAAACAAGTAATTTAAATAATTAAATATTCAATATTATATTCATCTTATTAAATATTTTTGCCCTTAAAATTTATAACAATGAAATTTTTAAATTTAATAAAATTCGAAATTTAATTATGCTTCAATTTTTAACATTTAATTAACATTTATAAATAAAATTCAAATTTAATTTGTTTTCGGATATGAAAACATGGACTTATTTTTATTAATTTAATGTTTTATTTCATAAGGAATGAGTAAATCCATTCTGTTTTAATAAATTAATTAATTGTCATGATTTATTTTCCATTAAGTTGGAAAGAAATGTATCAATTCGAGGAGAAGAAAAAATGAAACTTTCAGTGAACGTCAGGGTTTGTCTGAAATTATTATCGAAAATTAATTATGACAAAATAAGTTTTTTTTTTTTTTTTTTATCTTACTTTCTAAATACTGTATTAGTTAACTTGATTTTACTGAACGTGATGTTTTAACTAATAGTTTGAGAAGAATTACTGGTTGATTACGAAAATCATTTAAAAGTTTTCAGATTCTCAAATTAACAGACGATGACAAGAAATAGTTCTTTAATTATATATTTACTTAATAAATAGTATAATATTATGTACTCGAGAAAATGTTGTAGTTAAATAAGAACCGAGAAAAGAATTAAAAGTATCGAGAAAACTGCTTAGAATACTTGAATATATATATAATTAATTCAGTTTAAACTGTTAAAATTTAATGTTGAAAACAATATTACATCTGATATACTGACTAACAATATTATAACTAACGGAATACAAGACAAAATGTGTGTAAGTCTATTCTAAAGGTTACGTTTCATAATTCTTATAAGAAAACCGTTTTAATTTTTTTGTTATAAATTATCATTTAGTTATTTTTCTTATTTTTATAATTTTTATAATTATCATTTATTTATTTATTTATTTATTTTAAATTTTACATAAACATTTGTTATAAATCAATGTTACGTATATATATATATATATATATATATATATATAACCTGTGAAATGAAATATAATAAATAATTAAATCAATAATTAAAATAAAACATACTAACTGCATAACTGCAAACTTGTACGGTTTTTAACGCCTCATTTCTGACTAAAAAATTTCCCATTATTTAATTGAATAAAAAATTATTAAAATGGCTTGTTAAAATTTTTTCAGGGAAAAAACCGTTTAAGTGGACAACTATGCTACTGAAATGTGCTATAATAACAAAATAAATATATAAATAAAAATAAAAAAACTAACAATATGATTAATACGATAACTTCATATAAGCCTAATATATTACGATGAATAGCTCCAAATAGACTATATAAGATGATTATAAATATCTCTCTATATATACTTATTGTAGCTTTGTTTAGATTAAAAGTCGCCAATTTATCCTGAATAAACCACTTGAGGTCCACTGAAAAATTCTAATAGTCTGCGGCACAATCTGGGTATAATTCGCAATTTTACCGTTTTATAAGAAACTATATTGGTTTTAAATTTTAAATTAATGATTCATTCTTTTTAAATTAAACTTCACATTTTTCTGGATGAGAAAAAAGTAAATGTAATATTTTAAAGCCTGTATTATCAAATTTTGAATATTAAGTATTAGACATAGTTATCGATTTAAATTTCTCTACTCTGCATTTGATACATAAATACAATTATTTTAAACTTAGTTTATTTTAATTCTACAATGATTTCAAACTAGTTAAAAATATATAATTTTGCATTATATTTATTAATCGTGTAATATATATATTACTGGTTTACTAAATAAAGTATTGTATATGAAAATATGAATTTAATCTCTCATCTGAGTATCTAAAAATATGAAAGCAATGAAAATGTGTTCAAATATTTTTACCTATAATTATTTTATTATGACCAATCTAACTTTAAAAAAAGTTTTCTGCATTAAATAAATATTCATGATTTTCTTATAATAAATCTAGCTTTTGTATTATTTTATGCCAGAAAGGTTTATTTTTTAATATATATACATATATGTACACTGTCAAAAAAATAAAAATAAATAAAAGCCCTGTTTAAGGCAGTTTGCTGCCAGAAATTTTCTGTAATTCAGAAAAACACAAAAATACGTTCTACCAACGTAATTTTCCCGTTGGTAGAACGTATTTTTCTGAATTACAGAAAGTTTCACGCAGCAAATAGGACTTCTTTTTGACAGTGTATATATATATATATATATATATATATATATGTGTGTGTGTGTGTGTGTGTGTGTGTGTGTGTGTGTGTGTGTGTGTGTGTGTGTGTGTGTGTGTGTGTGATCTCTATGATTTTTCTTGAGATATGTTTATATTTCATAATGAATCATATTAGTGGGTCGCGGGATATTTAATTATAAATTTAATAGATTGTAGAATTTTAAACTGTGAATTTAGGGGTCCATAAAGCCGAAATTAATGACGAACTTTAGTTTAGATTATTTAATAGAGAGTTCTGCCATGCTTTGTTTTCCGCGAACTATACTGGCTTTGTTTATAAAATTCAGTTCAGTAGATATAGAAAATTCAATTCCAAATTCAACTATATACTCAAAAATGAACAATATTATTCCGTATGTAACGTAAATGTTATAGAATTACACCGAAAAAATTACCAATTAGTTTCACAGACACGAACGGATGATTATTATGATAACTATTAATTACCCAAACCTATATGATATAGAATAACTGCAGAAAGACTATATAAGATTACTATAACGAAATAATATACCCTTTCTAGATGAGTTTAAATCACTGAACAAAATTTTTTATCATGCTTTTTTTTTTCCCAATGGATATTGCGTATGTTTAAGAAATTATGTTGAGTAGATATAGCTCATATTTATGTCTACACCCAATAATGAAAATAAATCCAGCTATTAAACCTTGTTAGATAATATAGATCATTTGATTTATTTATTTATTTTTTTTTTTTGGTAGTCACAAATTTATAGTTATGTGTAGCATACGTATTGCTACTGCAATTATAATTTCGAATTGGGGAGTTTTAATGAATATTGAGCTTTCTGTAAAAACATTAGCGGTATTCTACGAATGGTGCATGTTTACGTATAATACTCATAATAAAGGAATAACTCAAGTATAAGTGGAAAAGGTTCATGAAAACATAAGAAATTTTTCTGATTAACAAAAGATGATTTAATTAAAAAAAAAAACTACCTAGTTCAACTTTGGTCAAAATTTAATAGAGCGTTTCAGATAAAAATTAGCAATGATTGTCACATTATATTATGTATATGTAGCCAAGTTTATGTATAATATTCACAATATTTAAAATAACACAAATATATTAGATAGATATTGATATAATAATAGATATTGAATTATATTACAATAATATAGAAAAAAAAATATTTTTTTATGGACATATCAAGATGATTATTACAAAGAGCTATGAGAATTCCTCTTTTATCTGGGACATTCATTAAGACATACTGTTGTGCTATACTTTTAGCGATGACTATTAGTGCTTTTTATAGATATCTCTTTTGCAGATGTAAACAATTTTATGCATGAAATCGCCAATGTTCAGGACAACGCAAGTGTAATATTGAAATAGTGTAAAATGATATAGAAAAAATGTTAATATGAAGAAAGAAGAAAATTGAGAATAACGCAAATGTATTACTGAAAATATTAGACAAACACAATAAACAGTTTTTGATAGTTACATTAAATGGGCTATTACGGAGAATCACGGGAATTCTGCTTTAGTCTTTGTGAAACCACCAAAAGGTCAATTTTTCAGTAGGGCATGTCGCAATGCTACAATTTCAGAAATAGAGTATTTTGTCGACTATTACTTAACTGATATGAAAAATTTATGCGCAAAATACTCAAGATTAAGAATAATCAATTGTGAAATTCAGATGTATTAGAATGATATAGAACAAACTTTTTCATAAACACAAGAACATTATTGTTATGATTTTTTGTTCTGAGCACTGTGCATGGAGTTTGTGAGGTCTAGCAAAGTGCTACGGTTAAAATTCGCACTTTAAGAGTAACACATGAATACGAAGGTTTTAGGATTCAATTGAGTAATAGAGTTAGTTCTCATCCTAAACTAAAATTGTAATTGACATTATGCTAATAAGTTTGAAAAGTGATTTATATAAAAGGAGAAGGAAGATTGCTTTTGTAGGTTAGTTGGAAGGAGGGTTAGTTGGAGTGAGCTAGAGAGTTAGTTGGAATGAGAGTTGAAGGAGTTAGTTGTTAGCGGCTATAGCCGGAAAGTGTAATTCAAGTAGATAGCGGCGTCAGGGAATCCTCCCGTTATCGAAAGATTACTTGGCCTTAGGGGTTAATGAAGTTAATTAAAAGTAGTTGAGATCATTTGCGAGTAATTAAGTAAAGTAAAGAGACGGTGGTTATTTATTGATGTCAAAGTATTTAAGAGGGCTGCCCATTTAAACGTATAAAGATATTAAATCCAATCAAAGTCCAGCGCCCCCCTTCTTATTTAAGCTCAATTAAAGCTCCATTGATTTTATAAATCTGACTTTGTGTTATTTCACAACTTCATTAAGTAAAATAAGTTTACAGCTCCAAGTTAAAGTAAAGTTAAATTGAACTATGGAGACGACATCTAGGTCGTCACACTGGCGCCCAAATAAAGTCGAATCCCCCCCCCCGAGCAAATATTTTTTGACAGCACTAATAGTGTGCTGCAATTTTTTGAGCAGCTTGAATATTTTTTTGACTTTTATAACATTGATCGATCCAAAAAATATTCTTGGTTAGCATAATCATTAGAAGGAGAACCAAGACAGTGGCATAGATTAATCGCCTGCCATTCACTTGGGCCAAATCCAACTTATCAGGATCTAGGATCTAAAAAGTAGAGTAATCGACCTCTTTGCCACTCGGGATGATACATTACGATTAGAGCATGACCGCTCCCTCCCCCCTCACGAACGTCAGTGGGAAGCAATAGTAAACCCAGTGGAAAAACCACAAGAAGTTATTAAGTCACAGGAAGCAAGCTCTATTAGTTTAAACCAACCTAAAACTGGCAATGAAAACGTTAATCCTTGTGACAAAAGTCAAACACAAGTTAAACGAAATGAACAAACTTCGCTTGCAAACAGCGATACAGACCAATTTACGTCTGTTATTCAGAATTTAGCTATGGATGGAAAATCCGATAAAACCTCTAGCGTACAGACGGCGGTTGAAAAGGAAAATACGATTGAACCAAATTCTGTAAATGAATCCCTTGCTTTAAGTGAACGAATGTTCAACTAAATTCTACTGTTCAAGCCTCGCATATCCCTCATTCGCATTTAAATGCTAAACCGGTTCAAGCCGAAATATCAAACGTAACTGAAGCTCGGGTAACAGAAATGGAAATTAATACAACTAAAATAACTGCGGCCGCTAAAAACGTTAAACGGACTGACAGTGACAAATTAATAAATGTTGCGGCTAACTTTTTTATTGATTTAAATTCATCTCCTGATAAATTAAGTTCCAAAACAGTCAAGTCGACGGACTCTTTTATTTTCACAAAAACTGTGGTAAAAGACTGTGAAAAGTTTATTCACTGTGCTTCTAAAGATCTCGTAACTAATTTTGAAGAAAATCTACTAGTTAATGTAAAGGAAAGCAGTACAGTTCAAAATGCAGTGGTAACTAATTCTAGTTCGGCACATCCAGTGCATAAATTCAACGATAAAGTCGTAAATCTAACGAAAAAGTCAGATAACTCGGTCGCTAGTTTAAATGATATGCCGCCTAAAGTAAAACAAAAAGTTGCACTTTCCACTAGCAAAGCGAAAGGTTTGACAGCTTGTAAGTCCTCCAGGACCTCGATCTCAACGAGTAGAGAGCGAGCGGAACCTTTTCAAGGAACTGTAGACAGTGACAAGGTACCGGGCTCGAGTCCATCCCAGAAAAATGCCTCTCCGATGCCGGACTCCAATCTACAAGCCACCAGCGCTGAAAGCTCAACAGCAACTCCACAGGATAGCCTGACCCACATCTCTGATTTTGCTGATATCAAGGAATCAATCTGTCAGGTGCTATGGTTCTATATTTTTTTCATTGTAAAGTGCATTTCTGTCATAACAATTATGAAATCTACGACATGTAGAACTTTCTTCTGGACTTTCAACCATGAGCTCCAAGCCATGAACTTTTTAAAATTTAAAAATGCAAAATTTAAACTTATAGCATGAACTTTCAACTCTCGAAATTTCATGTATTGTTTACATGTCATGATTTTTCTGTATATAATATACGCATGTATGTACGTTAATGTTTTTTTTATTCCTAGCCAACACCGGCGGTATTTGGTAAAAAAAAAAACCTTTTTGAACATTTTATATAAATTTTCCCCCCTTTCGTTTTGTGACTGATCTATATATATCTGTACTTAAATGTTTTCTGTTTTAGCCATCACCTGCATCGATTCGTACGATAAATTTTCTTACCTTTTTGTATATAAATTTTCTCTAGTTTTTGACATGATCTATATGTACATACTCCAATCTTTTTCTATTTTGTAGCCATCCACGCCAGTTTGAAAAAAAACAAACTTTTTGAAATATTTTGTATATATTCCTTAACTATATTTCTCTCAATTGTATAAAATGAAATTTTATAAGTGTATAAACATTTTTCTCTATAGTTTTGTAAATGATCTATATGCATGTACGTGAATTTTTTATTTCTCAGCGATCAACTGCAGTTTTGAAAAATTTTGTATCCTTATCTATGTTTTTCTAAATGTCGAAAATTGTATAAAATGAATATTTCTTATTTTAACTCTTGAATTTTCACTAAGATTTCTATGTATGTATATATTAGTATGGGATAAAAAGAGAATTTTTTTTAAGCTATTTTGCATGTAAATTCGCGTTTAACGACTATCCTTATTAATAAACTAACAATTTAGTTTTTTCCGTACGCAAATAGCTAGTTGAAATATTGCTTATGTATAAAATTATGTCATTTATCCATATAAAAGTGTAGTTCATGTCTATTTTTGATGTATACGTTAAAAAAAGTTTTAATTCTAGAAATTCCGATGTCCAGTTGTTAATCTCAAGTCCTCTGATTCAAACTCTCCGTACTGACGTAAATCTAAAAATCCAGGCTGATTTCTTGAAATTGTTTCTTTTCAAATGGGAAAAAGAGGTATTTTTGGAGTCTTGCCAACGTTTTCCTTTCCTGAAAGTAAAAAGGTGCTTTTTGAAACAGTGCCAACAGCAGTGGATTGACCTTTCAAGTTAACTCACAGTGGACAACTGGAATTCTTTTTTTCTGATGCCCGTTCAAGTATTTTTCCTAGCTGATGATCTGGGTCAAAACTGACCTGCAGATGGATAAAGATATTCCAAGTTTTTTGTCAATAAAGACTTTTTAATGTCACAATTTAATTTGAATAATTATCGATCGCATTTATTTTTTTTAAGCGATCCTTTTTGTACTAAAATTTATTTTAAATTAATGAAAATTTTTTCCTTTCCATTTGTTTTAAGGAAAGATGAATGTAAGCCTCTCTGTAATTACGCTGGACTTTAAATACGTTTAAACTAAGTAAGGGCAGGGAGTTTCTGCCATAAAGCACCTCAGATGGAGCTAAAAAAGTATTTTTATCATAAATCTTTCCTGAGTGGGCAGTTTTAAGCTCGGCCTTCTTACCTTTTTTTTCCTTATTACATTTTAAATGCAAATAGTTATTCTTGGGCAGTCTACTTTAAGTTTCCCCTCTCTTTTTTTCTTTTACTAAAATATTATATAGTTGAATTTTAAACAGTAAGTCACTGCAGCTAAATTTTCTTTGCATAGTATTGCAATAATTTAAAATTTGAACGGGTAAAAACCCGTTGGGGATTTTTTCCGCGAAATTTTTTCTTTTGGGGAGGAACTGTGAGGTCTAGCAAAGTGCTACGGTTAAAATTCGCACTTTAAGAGTAACACATGAATACGAAGGTTTTAGGATTCAATTGAGTAATAGAGTTAGTTCTCATCCTAAACTAAAATTGTAATTGACATTATGCTAATAAGTTTGAAAAGTGATTTATATAAAAGGAAAAGGAAGATTGCTTTTGTGGGTTAGTTGGAAGGAGGGTTAGTTGGAGTGAGCTAAAGAGTTAGTTGGAATGAGAGTTGAAGGAATTAGTTGTTAGCGGCTATAGCCGGAAAGTGTAATTCAAGTAGATAGCGGCGTCAGGGAATCCTCCCGTTATCGAAAGATTACTTGGCCTTAGGGGTTAATGAAGTTAATTAAAAGTAGTTGAGATCATTTGCGAGTAATTAAGTAAAGTAAAGTGACGGTGGTTATTTATTGATGTCAAAGTATTTAATAGGGCTGCCCATTTAAACGTATAAAGATATTAAATCCAATCAAAGTCCAGCGCCCCCCTTCTTATTTACGCTCAATTAAAGCTCCATTGATTTTATAAATCTGACTTTGTGTTATTTCATGACTTTAAGTAAAATAAGTAAGTCTTAGCTTCAGCTACAAGTTAAAGTTAAATGAGGATGGAGAAGGCTAATTCCCCACAAGTTCTCTTCCAGATATGTGTAGTTTTATATCAGCGTAATTTATATTTTTATTTAAAATAAATAGAAGGAAATGGGATAATATTAAATAGAATTGTTAAAAGACTTTCTTACCGTCTTCGCCTTATCATATAATAACAGGTTTCCCACGAAACAGCCTTTTGTCAACTAATTTCAGCAATACTTTTTGAAAGTAAATTTCTTCTGAATATATTTTTATTATAAAACGAGCTTGTATATTACGCAAGCTGGTTTTATGACAAAAATATCCGTTTAGAATTTATTGATACATTGACTGATAAAAATAAGAAACATGAGAACCCTGAAAATTTCGACTTAATAAATTACTATGAAAATTTACAAATATATTCCCGAGAACTGGCAAATAATAATAATAATAAATCTGGTGTGAAACAACCACACGAATTCCATTACTCACGATTACACTTATTATATGTATATTTTGGAGGTAATGCGATCAGAAGGAATAAAAATGACCTAATGAAGTAGACACTTAAAAGTTTTTCGGTAAGAGAAACTTAATAGACGTGTAAATACATATAAAACAGCGTTTACATAGAGAGTAAAATAATAATAATAATAATATTAAAACGAAAATAAATAAATAAATAAATAAAATGATAAAGTTATTTTTTGAAACACTAATTTCCGAGATCTAAAACTGACATACCGAATCAGGATGACTGTTAATTTTCCTGTAATAACCACGTAATACATAAGAAAGGATATCTAAAATGAATTTATGCAACAATTTTCAAGAAAATCATTAGAGCCATTTTTCAGACACCAACTTTTACCAAAACTTTTTATGCTCAATTAATTATTGATCGGAAAGCAATAATTACATACAAAATGATATTTAAAAGGGAGTGAAAATGGCGAGTTAGAAAAATGTCCATAAAGCCGTTTTTAAAGAAATGCACTTAAGAGGCCTGAAATTGAGCTATTTATACAGGACGACTATCAATTTTCCTGAATTAAAAAAACTAAATCATTTGAAAGGACACCTTATAGAGTGTTTATATAGCAACTTTGAAGAAAAACGTTTGAGCCTTATTTGGATAAGGACTTACGGTACCACTTCCGGTTTCCAATGTCCCACTTCTTTTCTTCCAATTTTCACTAAAATTTGAAAAAAAAAAAAAAAAAATCTGTACACCACACCTGTCTCAACTCTGAAGTTTCTTAGTTCTATCGTTAATAGTTTCGGAGATATGATCCCCAGAAGATCCCCACATACATACATACACACACACACACTGACCAATTGCCAAAAACTAATTTTTTAGACTCAGGAGACCTTGAAACGTGTAAATCAGATGCAAACTCAATATCGAATTTTTGGACCGAATACAATACTTCCATTACTTACGGTAGACGGGTAATGGAAGTAAAAAATCACAGCTTTTGTTAATTATTCTAAATCTTATTAACCCTTTACTGGCCCTAACTTTCTAAAGTGCTCTAAATAGTGTTGCCAAATTTAGGGACTCTTTTATTCAACTATCATCAATAATTTTGAGGAGGGATATTTGATATACATAATAAACGAATGACCTTCGAAGTTATTATTCAATCGTTACGGTTAAAATTTAGTGGTCGATATTTAACAAATAAATCTCTAAATTTATCATCACTGATAAGAGGAGTGGCCAGAGAAATTAAATGGGACCGGTAAAGGGTTAAAGAACTGGATTAAAATAAAAACTTCTTATTGCTACAAAATCTGCAGAAATTTAAGCTCTAAATCCTCAAACACATTTTACTAAAAAAAAACTTTCATTTATAAACCATACTAGCACAACTACTACCACTGCTTGTAAAATATTTAAATATAATCTTACATAGTGTATTACCTCAATATAAAGCCTCTTGTATAAATTTGAGGAAATATGTTTTTATAATTCATTATAGTTTCCAAATTAAAAGTAAAAAAGTACACAAATTAAATTAGTAACATAGATATTTTTAAATTTAAATCAAAAAAATCTATGCGTTTAAAATTATATAACTTTTTCTATAAATTGAGGGTTTAATTTTTTCCTTAAAAAAGAAAAAAGACAAAAATTGTTAAATTTGCAGCATATCGCAATAGAAAGTGAGAGAAAAAAAAACGAAAAATCATACAGTACTCACTGAAAATTAACATTTCCAACTGTACGCACTTGTTTTATCATTATAACTTTCAATGTTTTTTGCTTTCGCTATCACGCAACGGACAGACAGAAGGAATGAAAGGCATACAGATAGACTAATAAACTTCATAATCATTTTTAAACATTGTTGAAAAATGTTAAAAATGGTTAACACAAAAGAAAATTCTTTTCTCTTGAGATTCTAATTGAAGCTTTTTATGTATCTGAATATTTCAGTGTTGCACTGTGAATCTGAAGGTTAATCGTATCATATTCTATACAAAACATTATTTTAGAATATTAACAATACATGCCAATTTCTTTTTATGATTTTTACAGTAGAAAGTTATTTCAATGTGATTTTTTATAATTATAAGATATTTATTACTATTATTATTATTATATATGTACCATGTTTTTAATTTTTTTTTCTGAATCATAGCTACAGAACTATATTACACTTTATCAATGTGTATAAAATTTTTAAAGTGATAATGTCGTCAGTTTTTGTGAGATGCATAATTTAATTTTTTACAATTTTTTATTGTTCACATTTAAGTAAATGTAAGATAAAGCTAGGAGAGATTGTATGCATAGGGGATCGGCAGGGAGGAGCACAATGGGCCCTCTGAAACTACGGGTAGTTCTACAATATCGATAGCGGAGCGCCCAGTTATATGTGCATGTTCATTGCTTAAACAGTCTAAGATTGAAAGTGGTTATTTTGTCTCGTTTCCAAAAATGTTTGCTTAAATTTTCAAAACTCTTTCTAGGAATTTTTATAGAACGGTAGCATTACAAAATATTTTTAAATTAAACGATTTCCCATGGACTCATTTATAAATTTTACTTGTGGCAGGTGGTTGCATAAAAGTTGCATCCTGTGAAACGATTATAGACAACGACAGATTAGGTCAACAAACAAGAAACCATTCAAACTGAAAAGAAACATTATTAATTTTAAGTTAAATATATTATCTAATAACTAAATGTTACTTTTATTATCTAGTCTTGTTTTATTATCTGCTTCCTTAATTTATTTTCTTTAAATAAAAATTTTTAATCCTTT
The DNA here is from genome assembly GCA_963930645.1 of Salticus scenicus. Taxonomy (NCBI): domain Eukaryota; kingdom Metazoa; phylum Arthropoda; class Arachnida; order Araneae; family Salticidae; genus Salticus; species Salticus scenicus. The sequence continues at coordinate 61,840,389 of OZ005656.1, forward strand.
TATTATTATTATTTCTGTTTCTTTTTAATTATTAAATTGAAATTCCTACGTGTAATATAAAAATATTTGTTTACAAAAACTTTATACCAAAGTCATTTAAGCGCAATTATCATTGTTAACAATTTAATTGTAATTAAATTTAAGCACAATCGCACATATGCGTAATCTCTCCTACCCCATAAGGAGAGATTGCGCAAAATAGCTCTCTTGATTTTATTACAGCTGTTGCTTTAAATTATAGTATAAAAACAAAATAGCAATGGAAATGCATAGAAGAAGGATCACTTCAAAATTATGCACCAACAGTTTTGCAAAAATTAAAATTTAGATTTTTTAATGATGTTTTGTTGAATTGTGCGCAAACTCTCTTAGATTTACCTTAATTATTTTCCGGTCTTAAAAAATGAACTTTTAAATTTTTTTGGCGACAATTTAATTATAGCTAATATTTAAATGGTCAAATTTAAAGCTATTAGGAGGTTATTATTGTAATGTTTTAATTAATAAATGGAAAACTAATAAAAAATTCGAAAATCGGGCTTCGTGGTATAGGGTTGTCATAGTGTTCTGGGCTATTCTAAATGTTTCAAATGTCTAGCTAGTCGGGAAGTTAGTTAAAAATAAATAGCAACATTTGTACTGGACAAACAAACAAGAAAGTGAGTCAGAAAAAACATGGTAGAAATGTCTGTTCTAAAACGCAACGCATTGTTTTTTTTTTTTTTTTTCCGGTTGGTTGTCCTTGTACACAAACTTGTTGTACAGGATCTATTAATGGCATTTTAAACAGGAACATTCCATAATTAACTTCATTATTATATGTTTACGGACGCTGTGGCCGGGAGACAATCAGGTATTAAGATGGACAATCGGACAGACAGATAAAACTATTAAAATCCTATTTACACTTAGAAACTGTCAAAAAGTGTTAAAAACGCTAATTGTAAACGAAAATGCAATTCCAGTACAATTTTATTAATAGCTCTTAATTTAACTGAATACTTTTATGAGGCCCTGTACCTTTAATACTAGTCCTACTATATTCAATAGAAAGCATTCTTTTGTGCATACGCATAACATATTTCAATGTCATTAACATCTGTGCGAGGTAAAGTTATTAAAATTTGGCTTGTAGAAATACCGCTCATAGAAAGCAATGGTTTGGAATAATTTCAAGTGTCCCTGCATAAAAATCAGTGGGAGTATTTACGCCATTTTACATAGGATACACCCGATAGTGAACTTGAATCACATATTTGAATTTCATTAAGATTTATGTACAGTAAAATTATTAAAATATGATTTACAGAAAGACCTCTCATAGAACACAATGCTTTGGAATACTTTCGAGTGTCCCTCTAACAAATGAGTAGAGGTATTCACTTCATTTTCAGTAGGGAACATCTAACAGTAACTTGAATAACATTTATCAGTTTCAAGATATTTCATAAATATTGGCTGGAGTTAGAGCGCGGACAGACAGACAGATGGACAGACGAACAGACAGACAGATGGACAGACGAACAGACAGACAGACACACAAATTGAAATTACATTCCCATTTAAAAAGTGTTAGAAAATGTTAAAACGTTTAATCTAAACGAAAGTGCAATTCTAGCAAATTTTTATTATTGGCTCTTATTGTAAATGAATATTTTGTGTGGAACAGTAAATCTAATAACAATCATACGATATTCTATAGAGAGCAGTCTTTTGTGCATATGAATAATATATTTCAATTTCATTAAGCTTTGTGGAAAGTAATGTCATTAAAATTTGTTTTGTAGAAATACCTCTCATACACTGAGAAAAAAAAAATATACCGCCTTCATCTAGAATGAATAAGTGGTCATTTTCTAAATCCATAAAGTAGAAATATAGATTTCTGAGCTATGTGCATGAGGCGCGCCAATAAGCTGAATAAACGAAATTGTCGAGAATTTCTAGTGCACACATTTCTAGATGGTGAAAGAATATTTTGACTATTTTGTATCTTTTGTATTGCGAGAAACTTTCGTTTGATTTTCTAGAATTGGGTAATAAACCAAAATTATAGTTGCTGAAACCCGCTTCTCGTATTCCATTTATTTTCACAGATTTTTAAATAACTTTACCCTCGATAATATAGGCAAACGCTCTAAAATTCTAGCAGGGGTTTCTAGAACTCACTTTTAATGAGGACTGGAATTTATAAGGATGACACGGAACTATTTTTTCTAGAGCCACAATTTAGATTCTAGATGTCAGCTTCAGAATTTTTTCTCAGTGTAGAACGGAATGCTTTGGAACAGTTTCGAGTGTCCTTGTACGGAAACCATTGATAGTATTTTCTCCATTTTACTCAGGAAACACCCGAGAGTGAATCTGAATAATATATTTCAATTTAATTAAGATCTGTGTACAGTAAAGCTATTAAAATATGGTTTATAGAAATACCTCTCATAGAGCACAATGCTTTGGAATATTTTTGGGTCTCCCTGTGCACAAACCACTTCATTTTCAATAAGAAACATCCGGTAGTGAACGCGATAATATGCATTAAGTTTCAAGATATTCTTTAAACATTTACGGGATTTAGAGTACTGACAGACAGACAGATGGAGAAACAAACTGACAGACAGATACATAAATTGGAATCATATTTACACTTAAAAATTGTTAGAGAGTGTTAAAAACGCTTAATGTAAACGAAATTGTAATCCCAGGAAATTTTTTTTAATATCTCTTAATGTAACTGAATATTTTTGTGTGACCCTGCAAATCTAAAGCTGATCATAGTATATTTTATAGAGAGCATTCTTTTGCGCATATGAATAACATATTTCAATTTCATTCAGCTTTGTGCAAAGTAAAGTTATTAAAATTTGGTTTATAGAAATAACTCTCATAGAACGCAATGCTTTGGAATACTTTCGAGAGTCCCTGTACACAAACCAGTGGTGGTATTTACTTCATTTTATATATAAAACATCTGACTGAATAACATATTTCAATTTCCTTAAGATTTGTGTACTGTAACGGTAATAAAATATGGTTTATAGAAATACCTCTTATAGAACACAATGATTTGAAATACTTTCGGGTGTCGCTGAACATAAACCAGTGGCAGTATGTACTCAATTTTATGGATGAAACATCCAATAGTAAACTTGAATAACATATTTCAATATCATTAAGATTTGTGTACAGTAAAGTTATTAAAATATGGTTTATAGAAATTCCACTCTTAGAACACAGTGCTTTGGAATACTTTCGGGTGTCCCTGCACACAAACAAGTAGAGATATTAATACCATTTTGCATAAGGAACATTTGATAGTAAACGTAAATAACATATATCAGTTTCAAGAAATTCCATAAATATTTACGAGAATTAGAGCGCGGACAGACGGTTATACGGACAAACAGATAGACAAACTGAATTCATTAACTCATTTCAACCTTGTTGGAAAGTGTTAATCTATAATAATAAAGGATGATGTCTGTCTTTTTGTCTGTTTGTGTATCTATACGATCAGTCCCTACTGAACGTAGAATTACAAAATTTGACATACGGGGGCTCAGGTCAGGAGCCTTCCAGAGGGGCTCCTGAAAACAGAATTTTAAAATTTTAATTAGTTCCGCAGATATTAGTTAAAACGTCAGTGGATCGTATTTTTCATCCTCCAAGTAGAAACCGGCGGTTTCCTAAAAAGAAGAAGCACAGAGGGGCGCGTTTTTGTAAAGCCATCGCTCTATCCAGGGTCCCTAGGAAAAAGGCGCCGCAGGCTCCACGGGGCGGGAGATTCATAAAGTCGGATTTTTTAAGAGTCGCGAACCAGATGGTCGCCAAAGTCGGCTAGTAAAAAATAAAGGAAAAGAAAAACTTTGCCAACAATGCGGTATAAATTTGAGCAAAAGTAGAATTTAATTCTTTTTAAATTAAACTCCAATTATACCAAAATATTAGCTAGAATACTTTGATTAAATATGAGACAAGTTTTGTGTATTGTATATTGTTATGTGTATGTAAAGTATATTGTTATTTAAATAATTAATGACGATGTTATCAGAGGATAATGACATTAATATTAACATAAAATATTTTTGTAAAAAAATAAAAAAAATTAAATAAAAATAAGTAAATCCTGTCATACATTAATTGTTTTATTAATAATGGTTGTATTGCTATATTTTGATTCTTAAATATAATAGATTACGCAAAATAAATGCGTTACAGAAGGCTTCGAAAACAGGTATTAACTAATTGGTCAATTTTCCATAGTAGTGAACACTTTAGTTGAAAAATTCATGTATATATATTTAACACACATTCCTTTCAAATTAAATATTAGTATGAAGAGCATGATCATGCTTTTAATTATATATATAGACTAGCAGGCTTTGCCCGCTTCGCTGGTCTATAAATTTTGCTGCAATAATTCTACTGCTCTAATTTTTTTAATATGAAACAAAATTAATAAAAAATAATGCAAAATATATTTTTTTTCCACGTTTTTACATGTTCATAACTATAGGGACAATCAAGATTTTTTCGTTTTATTTAACTTACTAGCGGATAAATTACAGTTGACACGCGAATTTGTTAACTACTGGCCTAGATAAATTCATATATAAGCCTTAAAATTTTCTTGGACGGACATTACTGATAATTCTTCGAAAAAAAGAACGTTTATGTAGTGAAGTATGACAAATGTGTTTTTTAAGTGGAATGATAATTTCAATCCACTGATCTTCTAATGAAATTCGAAGATCTAAAATTGCTGAAGGACATGTGATCAAACGTTGAACTGCTGGTTCGGTAAGAGAGAGATCTGATGCAAAATCAGAGTTGTGTTACAGAGATCGAAGACTCAGAATTCCTCTTACTGTTCTACTCATATTGACTGCTGCTGAATTTGCTCGTAATTTTTAACGAAAGGTTTGGGTCTACATTTATGTATGTTTAAAATAATTAATAATATGTTAAAATGAATAAAAAACCTGTATTAATCAAAAAATCTTTTTGTAAAAAAATAGAACCGTCTCCAAAAAGCTACTACAATTCAAACAACTAAAAAAAAAAAAAAAAAAAAAGAAAAAAAAAAGGTACGAAATGAAACTATAAATTGCGCCTAAAAGTGTAAAATAATTTCCTTCACCAAACAACCTATAACAGTACAATTAATCATAACTTTTGAAGTCGGCGCAAAATTAAATATAACTTAATTAGTTTTTAAATGTTTGTTTTTAGATCGGTAGCAACAAATGCTGTTGTCTCGAATGATCCACTTTCATGTTTCCTTTATTATTTTATCACTGTATACAATTGGTCCATTTGTAGCATCTACATAGAACAGTGAACATTCTTCACAATGTGGTATTTATGTTTCTACGAAGTTAGAGTTTCCTTTGTAAATTTGGTATAACTTTGATAACTATCATCCTTGGTGGCTTTTGGATTTGGCGATCAAAACGTAATGCAAAAATATACACGCAAGATATATATTTTCATAATATGTATTGTACGAAGTATTGTTTCATATTCTCGATTGCTCTCTTAATATAGCTTATCAAAATATTAATGATATCCCAAAGAACTTAAATATGTTTGCCAGATAATTTTGCGATTTTTCTTTTATCAAGGACGTCAGATACCAGCATCTTCGCCAACTTTTGCTGCTTACGAAATCTTATTTGCTTTCTTGAATTAAAGTAGTTTTCGGCACCATTTTGCAGGTGACAATGAAGATGTGTATTTTTAATAGGATTTGACTTTTGTATTCAATAAAAGGATCAATTTATATTTAAATTTGCGCCGACTTTAAAAGTTATGATTAATTGTAGTGTTATAGGTTGTTTCGCGAAGGAAATTATTTTGCACTTTTAGGCGCAATTTACAGTTTCATTTCGTACCATTTTTTTTTTTTTTAATTTTTTTAGTTGTTTGAATAGTAGTTGCTTTTTGGAGTCGGTTCTATTGTTTTACAAAAATATTTTATTTTTCTCTTTTCAGTGAAAACTTATTCCTATAGCAGAATATCAGAAGACGTTCCACGGCAGTTTCAGATATCATAACTTCTAAGAAAAGTGACATAACTCAAAAAATGGTTTATGTCAATGAAAAATACATGAAATGCACCCCATGTGAACAAAAAAGTTACATCTATATCTACAAAGTTATCCACTCGAGAGACAGTTATGCCACTTTTATTCTAGTCAAGTTACTTTTAAGTTGTGTCACTTTTCTTGCCTTTATCGGATATGAGCAAAAAACTATCTATTGAATGAACATACGTTAAATTAAGATGTCTTTAGAAATGTAAAGAACGGATACGCTGTATTCGTAACCAAAAATTCTGTTAGACATATATATTGAACTTTGCCGTGAATACGTGTCATCCGCTGCGCTGGAAATTGCGCAGAGTAAAGTTCAAACAAAGAGCAAAATATGCATTGCAGCTGACGGACAGAAGTTTCAACATTGATACTTACATACTGCTTTTACCAGTGTAGCTGCATGCTTTCACCAGTTAGAGCAAGAACAGACTTTTGTGAGTATCATGTAATTTGTTTATATCTTAATGAAATCATAATGAAACCTATTTGAGGCCAAGATCATTACGAAAAAAAAAAGTATTAAAATTAAGTCATCTTTTACGAAGTTATAAGCTAACAAATTTCAACAACAACAACAGCAACAACAATGAGAAACATGGTTTGTATTGAGAACCTCTTTCTTTATGAAGTCGGTTTAAAACGTCTATGCGTTAATCGATGTGACCGCTTACAATAACCATACTTTGAATTTTACATAGCATAAATATCACCCGCTACGCTACAACATATGCAATGTCGTTCAAGTGTGCACAAAATAGGAAATTGTGAACAAACAAATGCACGTATTAAGCGTTCTGTTTTTAGCATTAATGTCTAAACTACATTTTTGTACTAAATCGATGATGCTCTGTAATTTTAATATTCTCTTTTTCCCCTTGTCTTGAACCGTTTCCGAGATAGGATCGCTAACTCCATCATTTTCCACCAGGTGGCGCTGTAGGCGGTTGAATCGCGTTGCACATATCCACTTTACTATACCTACATACCATTTTTATGACTATAGCTGCAGCTGTTTAGCAGTTAAAAGAGTTGGGACTGACATTTTTGTGCACCCTGTATTTTCTTTTGATAGTAAAGATATTACAATGGGACCTATTTCAGACCAAGACATTTACAATAAAACAAAAAGCATCAAAATCGGATTATCCATTCAGAAGTTATGAGCTAACAAACAAAAACAAAAACAAAAAAAAACATACGTTTTGTATTGAGAACCTTCTCCTTTTTGAAGTCGGTTAATTAGAGCATCTCTTACGAAGTTATAAGCTTACAAACACCAACAACAACACATAGCTCGAATTAAGGTCACCCCCCTTTCTGAAGCTAGTTGAAAACGACTTTGCGCAAATCGATGTGACCGCTTACTGTAACAGTACTTTGAACCACAGAGTATACGATATACGTGTCATCCGCTACGCTGCAAAGTGTGTAACGTAGTTCAAGTGTGCACAGTGTAGGAAATTTCGAAGAAACAACTGCATGTTTTAAGCGTTCTATTTTTAGCAATAATGTCTAAAAACTGTCTTTTCGTAGTAAATCAATGATGCTCTATAACTTCGTAATTAACTTTTTTCCCATCTTGAACCGTTTTTGAAATAGGAGTGCTAATTCCACTGTTTTTCACCAGATGGCGCTTTATTTTCTTTAGATTGTAAAGATATTACAATGGGACCTACTTCAGACCAAGATCTTTACAACAAAATAAAAAGTATCAAGGAACCGTATTTTGAACTATATAGCGTATGTCTCACCAGCTACGCTACAACGTGTGCAATGTAGCTCAAGTGGGCATAGTGTAAGAAATTGCGAACAATGAAATGTACGTTTTTAGCATCAATGTCTAAACTATCTTTTCGTACTGAATCGATAATACTCTGCTATTTTATAATTCACTTTTTACCCCTGTCTTGAACCGTTTCCGAGATAGGAACGCTAGGATGAATGTCTAAACAATCTTTTTGTACTAAATCGATGATACTCTTCAACTTTGTAATTCACTTTTTTCTCTAATACCGTTTTCGAGATAAGAACACTAACTCCTCTATTTTACACCAGGTGGGGCTGCAAGCGGTTTAACCTTGTACTACATGGCCACTTTGCTGTACTTACATGCCATTTTTATCACAACAGCTGCAGCCGTTTAGCAGTTAAAAGAGTTGGGACTGATTTATGGGGCACCCTGTATTTTCTTTAGATCGTAAAGATATTACAATGGAACCTATTTTAGACCAAGACCTTTTCAACAAAACAAAAAGTATCAAAATTGGAGCATCCGTTCAGAAGTTATGAGCTAACAAAAAAAAAAAAAAAAAAAAAAAACATACGGTTTGAATTGAGAACCTTCCTTCTTTTTTGAAGTCGGTTAATAAGCAATTAATGGGGGAAAGAACATCTGTGTGAAAGTTGAATAAAGGCAATATTAAATAGTAAAATGTTGTATTTTCGAATGAAAATTTTTTTATTCTTGATTAACCAAATGGTTTTAACAGTTACTGGCACAATCTGAAGATAGCGAAAGACAGAGCAGATATTTTAAAGGCAGATATGAATCGGGCATTTTAAAGGTGGATCTATGGTGCTCTGGGGAGCTGTTTCTACTGAAGGCAGAATGAATTTAGTAATTGTTCCTATTATTTTGAATATCAAGAGAATATCCGCAAATTTTAAACGTGGAATTCTCAAATTTTTGTTAGATTTTGGGGGTATAATAATATTTTTTTCAACAAGACTTACATTTTTGCTCTACTTCTAGAGCAATAAGAAATAGTTTGAAGAAAGAAAATTCTGTATTATTGCCTTTCCCGTGGCCTAAAAGTTGAAAAAACCTTAACTTATCATATTAGAAAAGTGCATGCAAGTGGAAAGCAATTTTAAATAGTTTAAATGTATTCAGAATATCATCTATGCTGTATGAAATGGTATAGAAACTGAATAATAACAATAAAAAAAATGTATATATATATATATATATATATATATACCAGAGAGAATGTCTGACTGTTTCACCGTAAAAAGAGACCCCATGAAATATTAATTTAAAGAATAACTGAAAAAAAAATTACTAAGATTCGAGCTGTCCTTATAATTGTGAACACCTGAAAAATCATTTTTTTTTTACCGTATTTAAAGTTTTTTAAGATAGAAAAACGATAAAACGTTTTAAATATAGTCTGTTAATGAAATTCAAATTAATAAAAAATATATTTGTTTAAATAATAGCGTTCAGTGTTTAGTTAATATTGAAAAACGGGTTTCCTTATAATTTTGAGAACCAGTGCATATACATAGGTCAGTAGCAAAAGTATACGATATAACAAACAAAAAAACGAAACTTTATATCTTCCGGGAATTTTAGTGTTTGGTTTAAAGTATTTCCGTTGACAGACGTTTGGATTTGTAAGTGGATAAAAAGAAATCAAAGTCAAAAGAATTTTTGTGAAAAGTTTGTACCGAGTTCGAAATTTTAATCGAACTCTTTTGAAACAGGTGGAATGTTCTTCTTCTCGTTAAACTTCCTTTTAATCATGATTTTTTTTTTTTTATCTCATGTTTTGTAAACTTCAAAGCTATTTTTTTCTCTACAAAAATGCATTAATCTACTAGAAGTTTCTCCCGATATTACCAAATAATTAAAAATATATATATATATATATATAAATGATTAACATTTTTTTTTCACATCCCAATATTTAATGAAAACCTAATTTAATTATAAATAACATTTTCCCTAACATTTAAGTATAATTTAGACATTATTTTTTTATTTGTATATTAGCCATATTTTATACTCCAACTATTATTAAATAAATTCAATAAAATATTATTGTTTTAACTTTGATAAAAGTTATTAAGTAAACAAGGAGAGTTTCTGCACAATTCAACAGAATGTTATAAAAAATCTACATATTAAGTTTTATCTAAACTATTGGTCCATAATTTTGAATTAATCCTTCTTCTATGCATTTCCGTTACTATTTTGTCTTTCGGTTATAATTTATAATGACTGCTGTAATAAAACCAAGAGAGTTATTTTGCACAATCTCTCCTTATAGAGTAGGAGTGATTGTGCGCATGTGTAGAAGAAATTGCGCTTAATTATAAGTAGAATTACATTGTTAATAAAAATAATATTACTTAAATAACATTGTTGTAAGGTATTTGTAAACAAATGTTTTTAAATTAGGAGTGGATATTTCAATTTAATAATTAAAAAATCAGAAAAATAAAAGGGATTTAAAAAGAATTACACACACACACACACACACATATATATATATATATATATATATATATATATATATATATATATATAAAGAAAAGATATTAAAGAAACGGAAAAAACAACTCCACCAGATAAAGATTGCAAAACAACAATAAGTTACTAAGTAATACGTTTAAGTTAAAATTGATACATTTCCTTTTCAGCTTGAATTGTTTCCTGTTTGCTGACCGAATCTCTCGTTGTCCACAATCGTTGAATTTATGTATATGGTGAAGATATCATGCAACCACCTGCTACAAGTGAACTTGTTCGAAACGGATTCCACACTGTGTGTGCAATGCATTTTAGAGCAAGGGAAAAAAAAAAGGAGGGTAGCACACCATATGTGTAAATTGATATAGGGCTCGTTCCGCCCATTTTCAAGGCAAGAATCTGCTCACCGCTCACCGCCCACCGTTTGTCCTTTTATTAGTTTATTTTATTATTGTTTCTTTTTTCTCAAAATTTGCCGCACAAAAATGTTCAAAACACAAAACCTAAGTTTCACTTGGTTTGAAATCTTCTTGTTTCAACATTAAAATCCTTTACGTTTATTTATTTTATTTTATTTTATTGAAATTTAGACTATTACTGTCCTTAAAAAGAAGTTTGATTAGGTTAATACTTTTTGCTTGCATTTAGTTTTATAGTTTCTTTTTAAGCAGTCGATAGCTGCACAACACTGGAACATTATACTTGAAAATATTGCAAAACTAAACAGATATACAATAACATTTAAATATTTTGCGATAAATTACTCATAGGCTAACACATACTTGCCAACATCCTAATTAATATTCCGTAGTGTTGTTAGTCCCGCCCTTTTTTTACACACCAGTAAATTTTTAGAGTAGTATTCTCCAAATGCAATTATGATTAAATAATAAGAAAAATACTCTAAAAAGATACTGGTGTGAAAAAGAAGGCGGAGCTAACAATACTACGGAATATTAATTAGTATGTTGGCAAGTATGACTAATATTACCATTGGAGGGGTAATTCTCACCAGAGGTATGGCTTATGTCGATCGTGCTACTGCTGAATAATGTTTAATTTCCGATTATGGTGATAATCATCAAAAGGTTGCGCCGTCATGGATGAGTTGCATTGCCTAGTCACTCGTCGAAATTGTTTCCTGGTACAGTTCCAGGCATTCAACAAACGCAAGCTGCGAAATCTTTATTAGTATAGGATTTAAAAAAAAAAACAATGCGTAATCTTTCCTTAATTTCAAAAGCATAAACTCTCCCATTTTGGTAGGAGAGATTGCTCAGTCTTTTACTGAATAATAAGTCGCTTTTATAGAAAATCGTGGTTTTCGTACTGTTTGTCTAGTTTAGTAGCTAATGAGAAATTGCTTAAAGAAAAAATATTTTGTACTACTATCATTCTATTGAAATTTCTAAGAAGTGTTGTGAAAATTCAAGCATTTAATTTTGAAAATTAGGAAAAATAACCACATTTTATATTATATTCTTGAAGCAATCAACATGCACAATCAAGTTTGTACTTCACTGTTGATGTTGTACAACAATTTGAAATCGCAACTCGCCCGCACAATTCTTTCTCGCCGATTCCCTGTGTGCTCAATCTCTCCTACTTCGCGATCTCTCTTAGCTTTACCTTAATATTAATGATATGATTTTTAAATTGTAGTTCATAATTTTAAGTAAAGTCCTAGTGTGAGATACTAAACATGTTTTAAACATTAATAGTAATAACCATAGCAAAAATTCAGTGAAAGTCCCCCTGTGGAGACTCATAAAATAATGTTGTCATTATCAAATAATGTGCGTAGATTAATAATTATCTACAGGACTACATAAAAGATATAGAGTTATACAATCATCCAAAGAAATATACATTTGGTATAATTTGGTATGTAATGTTTAGAGAAGCAAGCAAAATGTTATGCATAGTTTTAAATAAAAAATATATATTAAAATTCTAAAAATGTACATTTTATTAAAAAGCGCAAAACTCAACTGATCAACTAAAAGTGCCCTTCGAGTAATTTCCACATGTACCAAAATGTACTGAATGTATTTTTGTTTTGTTCAGTATTAAAGAGTTGTATTACTCAGCTATTAATATCGCTCAGTTGGTAAATCATTTAACAAAGGGAAAACCCGTCTTCTATGGGATATTGGCTTTTACCTGAATATTGTATGTTATTTCTATTATTTTTTGCTGCTTAAAATTATTAAAATTCAGTTCATTGTATTGCAGATATAATGTATTCCATTTTTTATGAGAACATGCACACAAAACGTTAATTGTATATCACTTATTTCATTTGTAAATAAAGATATCTAACAAAAATTTTGTTTATAATTTTACTTTTTAAGAGTAAATAGAAAATAGTGGGATTTTGTTTAGCTTTTTATACTCAAATTCATATAGGCAGGCGCTTTTTTGAACTAACATTTAAAAAAATGAAACAATTACGAATAAAGAAAATTAGCGTGTAGAATTAAAACATACATTTTTTACAATATAGAAACATATATTTATATATAATGATCCTCATCAGTCATGAACGAATCCGGTTAGTACCGCTTCAAAACAGAAACTTTTGGCAGCCATTTTTTTTTCCGTTTATTTAATTCAACTTAGGAAACATACATATCATTTTCATACATGTTTTGTATCGCACATATTCTTATTTCCTATAAAACCTTGAAAAACTATTCAATTGTAATGTTTAAATCTCTAAATTAAGTATGACGGATCACTGGCTATTATAAACATGAACCTATAAATAGAATTATGTAACTTTATGATTATAAACAAAGCAAGACCAAATAAAAACAAACCAAAACTGTTGCCATTCAGAAAATACAAATTCCAAATGGACAACTTTTTAATTCCGAATGAACGACTCTTTGACTGTTTCATTAAAAAAACGCTTAAAATATTTCTAAAACATATTAAAGCCTTAAAAATTTTAAAATATTTGTAAAAACGCATTAAAGCCTTTAAATATTTTTATCAAACTTTATTATTTGTTTACATTGTAAGGTATGATTGGCGCCGAGTTTAGTACGTAAATGCCGCCAGTTGATTTTAGTTTTGAAATTAGTGTAAAATGATAGTTGGGATAGAATGTTTGGTTGGGCAAGTAAAAGTCACCAGTTGAAATGAGTATTGAAATTAGAGTAGTCTAATGTGATAATGTCGAGTCAAGGTAAAATGTTCGGTTGAGAATGAGAAAGTTCCTAGCTGGATCCTGGATATTTTGGCGATGTTGTGGGTGAGATAGCTGGTTGGAGGTATCGAGTAGAGGTGAATTTGGGTTAGCATGGAGTGTCTGTAGTTATTGGATAGTTAGTTAGAAAATTTGAAAACAGGATCTACGATAGTCTTAAAAAAAAAGTATTTTGGTAAAATGAAGTGAATCGTTTTTTCTTATTATGAGGACTTTAAATAGGCAAGCGAAGTGATGACGTCACTGGCAGGTTCGTGGATACAAGAAAAATATTTCCTATATTAAACGCCCAATGGATTTTTCGTAAAAAATTATTAAAAATCGAGAGAAATTATTTCCCGAATTTAATACCCATATTTAGGTTTAGATATGTATTAGTTATCATGTGCATGCGTTAGATTAAGTTGTTTTTGTTCTAAAATTGATAAAATTTGAATTTTAAATTTCAAAACTTTAAATTTCAAAAAACTTCCATATTCCTATGAAAACATAAACATTTCATTTCAAAGGATGATATTACACAATAAATATCCAACTAATATACTAATTAAAAGGAAAATGATAAATATTCTATTATAATTTGAAGTGAAATTTGTTTTCAAATGTCTAAATAGAGTATCTGATATAAAATACTAATATGTTGCAGCGGAATAGATTTGATATCGGTCATCCTTGACAGAAAAAAAAAAAAAAAATATATATATATATATATATATATCGCCAAATTATCTGGCGAATATAATTTAATTCCTTTCAAAAATCATGGTTATTTTAAAAATTTATATTAAGAGAGTAAGGAATAATATGAAACAATATTTCGCACAACACAAATTACGAAAATATACATCTGGCATGTATATTTTCGTAGTACGTTTTTGATCGCCAAATACAAAAACGCCAAGGACAACAGAGTTTTGAAATTTAAAATTAAAATTTTGTCAATTTGACAGCAAAATAACTCAATCTAACATATGCACATGATAACTAATACATATATATACCCAAATATGGGGATTAAAATCGGGAAATAATTTTCCTCGATTTTTAATAATTTTTTACAAAAAATCCAATGGGCGATTAACATAGGAAATCATTTTCTTACATACATGGACGGTCATTGACGTCACACTTCGCTTGCGTATAGAGCACTTAATGGAACACTGGGATGTGTTGTTGCTGTTGTGTTGTCGGGCCTATATTTTTTGTCAACCAGCAGTTATTTTATTGTCATTCATATTTGTTGATCGGGTAAAATTTTTGAAGTGAAAACTTCTTTAGGCGCGTTGAGCACTTTTGGGTTAATAAAAATCATTGAACTCCCATCATCGTCAGCTAACGCTTTCCATTTGAAGTGAAAACTTTTGGGTGAAGAAAAGTCATTGAATTCGCGTCATCGTCAGCAAACGCTTTCCATCCTTGTATGATACAAATAATGTATAACACAATTAACTTGCTAATGTGATGTGTTAATAATTATATACTGTATATTGTTTTAAAATCTTGTGCGGCGTTACACGACTTCTCTCATCTCCGGGCACTGTCTCTATTGCAGTTAGACCTCACAAAAACGTGAGAAAGCCCAAATCTGCCATTTTTCTCACGTTTTTACAATCTGGTGCGGCTCTACACGACTTCTCTCATCTCCGGACACTGTCTCTTAAAGATTGCAGCCGGAAACGTTGCACTTAGGCCTCACAGAACCGTGAGAAAGACCAAAGCCTCCATTTTTCTCACGTTTTTACAATCTGGTGCGGCTCTACACGACTTCTCTCATTTCCGGACACTGTCTCTATTACAGTTAGACCTCACAAAACCGTGAGGAAGGCCAAAGCCGCCATTTTTCTCACGTTTTTACAATCTGGTGCGGCTCAACACGACTTCACTTAACTCCGGACACTGTCTCTTAACGATTGCATCCGGAATCGTTGCAATTAGACTTCACAGAACCATGAGAAAGACCAAAGCCGCCATTTTTCTCACGTTTTTAAAATCTGGTGCGGTTCTACACGACTTCTCCAGAGCTTCCAACCTAATCCGGCAAATTGTTAGTACCGCCCCTTTTTCTTCACCACTTAATTTTTAGAGTATTTTTCTTCTTAATTCATTGTAGATACATTTGAAGAGAATTTCTCTAAAAATTAAGTGGTGTAGAAAAGGAGGAGGTACTAACAATTTGCCGGATTAGGTTGGCAGCTCTGCTTCTCTCATCTCCGGACACCGTCTCTTAAAGATTGCAGCCGGAAACGTTGCAATTAGACCTCACAGACCCGTGATAAAGGCCAAAGCCTCCATTTTTCTCACGTTTTTACAATCTGGTGCAGCTCTACACGACTTCTCTTATCTCCGGACACTGTCTCTTAAAGATTGCAGCCGGAAACGTTCCAGTTAGACCTCACAAAACCATGATAAAGGCCAAAGTTGCAATTTTTCTCACGTTTTTACGATCTGGTGTGGCTCTACACGACATCTCTCATCTCCGGACACTGTCTCTATTACAATTAGACCTCACAAAGAACGAAAATTATAAAATATCGAAACACATTTGATTTATAAACGAAAAATTGAAAATACATTTAAATGATCACGTGGTAACCATCATGATCTAAACATCGTTTTGAAGATTTATCGTTCACATTCCGTCATTTTTGACGGATATACTAGTAGATACATATACTAGTAGAAACATATTTATATTACAGATTTCATGTAAAAAAGAATTCAAAATAAGCTGTCAGAAAAGTATATGAACACCGCAAAGACTATTTTTATAACTACCGTATAATAAATAAATAAATAAATAAAATAAATAAAACAAATGCATGTTACACATTCTATACATGTGACGCAATTACATGTGACGTAAGATAAACTCACTGCACTTTCCCTAATTCTCAAATATTTGGAAAATGCCTTGAATCATTCAATTCTCTTCATTTGTTCAATTCTGCATTTAAAATCTCAAAATTTTAAAGTTTCTATATAACTAAACTAATAAATCATAATAAATCTGGAACTTATTAAATTCTGTCAAAACGTGACAATGCGATTTAAAAAAAAAATGCACTCAGGTCACACTTCGAGATATTCATTGTCGGATATAGGCAAGCAAATTTCACAATTATCGCAGAATGCATTGGATACCTATGCTGAAACTGCACAGTAAAAATACACGCGTTCTTAGGGCTAAAAACACATCCTTTGGACGAATGAAGGTTTGAATGTTTTCTTCAGTGACGCAAAAAATATTCAATTCATTTGGTCCTAATGGTTGAGCGTACTATTTTCTTGGTGTACGACGAGAACCTCGTGAGCTACTTACTGGACAAAAAGTAGGCGCTCCTTTCATGATATGAGGCACGTTCTGTTTCAACTGAATAATGAATATTGCTATTTTTATAGTCAACATTGCTCTGATGATTATTAAACTATATTCAAAAGCAATTTAATTCCAACTGAAAACACCTTTAAGGGGAGGAAACTCTAAATTCCAACAACACGATGCTTCGATTCACATCAACTACTGGACACAGAATTGGTTCATATTCAGTCAAATGACTATTATAGACTGGCAGTTATTAGTCTACACCAAATACAACTGAAAAAATTTTAGGAGTCCTTTCACGAAAAGTGCATTGTCATTGACTACGGTTTTGACTATTCAGGAATTAAAACAACAAGTACAGCGTAATCAGTGTTCATTACAGGAACACATTCTCCAAACACTAGCTGTAACCATGTCTGATAGAGATTACAAAATAATTCAAAGGAATGCATCCATTATTAAATGCAAATTTCTCAAAAAAACTCTATATATTTTTAAACATCCTTTTTTATTTTTTTATTTCTTTTACAAAAGTTCTGTAAAACCTATATTTCTTCATTTTAATACACTTATATTTTGATTCTATATGCTTACGATTTTTTCATAATTATTGCTTCATTACTTGAACTGTTATTTAAAAACTTACCTGGCTCTATATATATGAGACGCACTGTACATAAGGAAGATAGTACTCATACAGCTTTTCAAATAATTTAAAATATCTTCCGAGCAATCAATATCTCATTCTGTATCTCATTATTTTGTATTACTTTGTACAAACCATACCATAGTCAATAGATTTCAAGTTTTTTTCCCCTCACTATAAGATCAAATTATTGTTCAGAAAAGGCTCATTAGACGAGAATCTACTGCTTAAAATTGAAGCTGAACCACTACGAATATTGATGTCTAAATAGGGACTCGAGTCCAACTCTTGACATCTAGAGCGTCAAAGCACTAACAATTCACACACCAGGTGATAAATGTAATATTTATTTTTTTAAATTCTATATGAATAAAAAATATTAGATAATTTCTATAGTGTGAAAAGGTTCTTTTTCTAGATTTAAAAAAGGAAATGAAAACTACTATGTTTTGCTTAAAAATGTAGAGTAAAAAAAAGTTAAAAAAAAAGAAGCAGATAAAAATAATTGCATCATTGTAATGCACTGCATTGCTGAATTACAAATAAGAGTACTGAGCAATTTATAAATGAATTTAAAAAAAATATATTCCCTGTATCCGAAGCCTGTGTATGTTTTATTTTAATTTTTCTTTTAAATTATTATAAAATTTAGGTAAAGAACAAAAGCGGAATAATTACATTTTTGTAATTAGTTGTGTGCAAATACTAATTAATTTTTAACCCGTATTTACACGAGAGTTTCGGATAAAACCACGGAAAACTATGATTTACCTGGTCACTGACCGGGACCTGGGATCGAACATGGCGCTTCACGTCTATCAGCTTAAAGCTTGCCAGATATTTCACTTTCAATAGTGCTACTTCATATGATACATCCGATTTCTTCAGCATGTAACCTTTTTATAAATTATTTCATTTCAGAATACCATCATCATAACATTTTTTAAATAATTAAAAATGTAAAATGTTTAGAATCCTGTTTTTTTTTTTTTTTTTTTTTTTTTTTATCAAGCGATAATTTGAAAATATAAATTAATTATTGTTTCATGATATATCTCATTCCTTTGATTCTGATACTTTTATAATATTTTCATTCAAAAATGCACAATAATCAAAAAATATTTTTAATGTAAATGTTTGATATTCAAGCAAAAATATGTTGCATAAAAATTTATTTGACCTAAACTACAACTAAAATTAATCCAACTATTAATTATTATCAAAGCATTAATTTCTTAAAACCATAAGTTGTTACCATAAACATATGACAATAGAGTGCTATGTCCTATGAGGTTTAGCGAATGGAAAATTTTCACCAGAGGTCTATGGTAAAAGTTTACCATAGGCATATAGGAAAAATTATGTCATAAGCAAAAACACATAGGCATTTCTATGGTTTTTCTTATGGCAAAGCTATCGCAAATTTTCCTAAAAAGAAATATATTTTTTAAATTCTTTTTTATCGTTGTTTAAGTTTCCCTTTTGTGAATGTTGATGATTTATAGCGCAATAAAGGCATATATTTGTCATAGTAATATTAATTATAACAACAACAATAATAATAAATAAAACAAATAAATGAATAATAAATAGTTTTATCTTTAAAAGATCAAAGAAAGATTATATATATATATTTTTTTTTTCTATTCTTAAAATAATAATAAATAAATAAATAAATAAATAAAATAAAAGTATTATACATTTTCGGTATGCTTCAAACTTCTCGATTGTCAAAGAAAATACGAAATTCAATTATTAGAAACACTGTGTGCACCAAGAAAGAGCAGTCACAGGCGAGAAAAAACACGATGACACTAACCTAATCAACAAATGTGCTGCTTTAATCGGATGGAGTAGAATCACGATCTCACAGTTATGGATATGACCGGTTTTGAAACTCACCAGTCATAGGATTTGACTGGTTTTGCAGCACGTCGTGATTTTCAAACGCAAATAATACAGGGATGGGTCGGGTTTGGTATTGTTTCTTGTTTCCAGATGGTAAAACCTTTACTTAGAACTGAAAAACTGAAAGAAAAAATCCTAAATTTAAGGAGTTGTCTGGTCACATGATTTTAATGTTTATTTTGCCATTAGAATTCTCCAGAACTAATTAATTGGTTCGCAAATTATTTCTTAATATTATAGATTCTGAATAATTTCTGACTGATTACAAATCAGAACATCTACACAGTTAAGGACCCTTCAGACACTGGCATCATACAGAACGTCAAAACTCATAAATTATCTGTTGTCCGAAAGTGACAATTGAAAATTTGCACACATTTACAATGAAAGACATTACTTTTTATTGCTCTTTTACAAAAGAGACCCCCTTCTCATGCAATTATCGCACTAGGAGGTTTGTGAGCTTCGATTGCAGCAAGTGTCGATCTCCAAAACCACATCAAAGAAATATCAATAGAGCCGACTTGCAGATTTCTAAGTTGCCAGTCTCTGAAGGGTCCTTTAGTCGTCATCGAGGTTAAATGACTTGTAGTAGGGGTAGGGGGATATTACGATCTTAAATGGTGATGCCTGTCCTATCGAAACTACATGTTGCCTTATCTATAAATTTAATGGAAAGAACAAAAAAATAAGAGGAGTGAAATTTTTTCTAAACAAAATAAATAGCTGCCATTTCTGATTAAATCTTGATAATTCAAAACATCATCGAACTATGAGATCTGATGACAGAAGAAAAACTTTTTGAAAGAGAATTTTTTTCTGTTGTTCAAAGTTTATGTTACTGTTATTGTTATTATTACTTTCACAAGGAGCTATGCTACAAGATTAAATTTAACTGTAAATTCAGGCGTAGTCTAACCTTCTTCTGGAGGTGAAATTACGAAGGGAAAACTATGTCTAAATATGCAGTGTAATGAAGTGAATATTTTTCCACATGTGCAATTGTATAATTTTTCTTTGTGTCTTGAATAAATATCTTTCAAATGATTGTTTGGTTGGTTGCCTTTTATTGGCGCAAGGTCCACAATAGGACATGCTGCGCCAAACTGTGATGAAAGAAAAAACAAAGGTAGCTTCAGGATGGGTTTACCCATCCAGATGGTCATATGAGAAAAAAATAGTAAAAAAAGACAAGGTAAACATATAAAAGATCACAAAAGTACAAAAATAGTACAAAACAGAGTAAAGAGTGTATAAAGTAAAAACAATAGAAAGAGTTATGAGCAGTGCATAAATAGTAAAAACAGAAGTAAAAAATAGATAAACAGTAAAAAAATAAAACCAAATATCATAGTAAAACCCAGCCTCTTTTAAAAAGTTAGTCAAATTGTAATGAGGATTAATACCTAAAAGGCTTGTCAGATTTGGTGATGATGAGTTGAAGTAATGCCTGTATAGATGGCGTAAGCAGGGACAGTCAGTTAAAATATGGCGAATGCGGAGTGAGCTATAATGACATTTCGGACATGAAGGCTCTATAAGGCTCTTTCAAATGAACTATGATTTGATCGAAATTAAAATAAGACTCTGCTATCTAAATAATAATTTTGTTTCACTTTTGGAATTAATTTACAATTATATCGTCTTTGGTCTAATATTTTCTTTAGACATTTGTCAGTTTTTAATAGATTTTTGTTAAAGTTTGTATCTTACATGTGAGAGAAGAGTTGAATGAAACAATTTTATAGTGCCTACATGTCCATGCCTTGGAATCTGGGTCGCTTTCTTAGCCAGTTATTTTGCTAATTCCTTTTCCTGATTACACGTATATCTTCTTGCACAGCCAAAGAAGATTTATTTTTGATTTTGATAACTAAGGAAAAAAAAATCCATTGTAGTGACAATTAAAAATTTTTAGCAACAATGTAAACTTATTAATTTGAGAAATTCAACAATTACTGCAGGAATAAATTAAATTAAAGGCCAAATCATTGCAACTGGAATATTTCACAAACCTTTCTTTCATCTCTTGACATAAAAATTATATTTTTCAAAATTTCATGGAAAATTTTCATATGTATGAAATGAATAAATAAATAAAATAAAATGTAAATTATAGAGAAAGATATTTATAATTTCCTTTACATTTATTACTAGTTGTGCAAATACTTTTTTGTTTATTTTCTACAGACAAGTACATATTTAAATATTGTTTCTAACTATGACCTATCAAAATGAACTTACAATAAGAAGAATTAAAAAATTCCCAAATAGTGGTCTAAATTTTATGTGTATATATAGAAGTGCTGATCTTTCTATATTGCAATTAAATTTAGCTAATGTATCAGAAATTACATTTTAAAGCCCGTTTTTATTCTTTTCTTACTTTAAGTTTTTTATTTTTTTATTTTTTTTTTTAGACAAGAAATAAAACAAGTTTCTTAATCAAAAAACCTTTTTTTTGCTTAGAATTTTTATCTTTTTTTATCTTCAATTTGTATTAATATTTCAGGATCCTTAAACAAGAAAAATAATAAAGTATATGAACTAAAAGAAGTAGAAAATAGAAACATTTTAATAACATACGTTCTGAAAAAATAAAAGAATTCTTCTTATTATTTTTTTAATATTATAAGAAATTCAATAAACTAATGTATTTTCAACTAAAAGTTTTTACTAAAGGATATTTTTTTTATGTTCAATTTCATAGAATTTATTTTTCATTCTTTCATAAAATGAACTGCAGTATAAAATACATTTCTTATAAACGAATTGCTACATGTCTTTAACAGTGATGAAAATATATTTTCAATATAGATTAAAAAAATAAACAATTTCATTTTTTTTTTTTTTTTAATAAACATGATAATTTGTAATAGCTTGATGTCGGAAGGTCTACAAATTAATGTTAAAAAATGATTTTTACAACTATATAAAAATACAGTAAATGGCAAATTAATAATTTAGAGAATAACCAACTGTCAGTGCCGAAACCAAGTAAGAAATGAAAATCTTTCGATATTACTTGTTACAGCAATAACATTAATAATTATCGCCCAGTGGTTGAAACTCAACCTATTTTTAAAATATGTATTTAATAATTAAATATAGAAATTCGAATTTTACACGTAAACAATGTTGTTAACTACTCTAAGAAAAAAAAAAAAAAAAAAAAAAGGAAATTACATTATGTTTTTGTATTTTAAGTGATACATATATAATTTCGTGCAAAACAGATTTTAATTAAAGGCGGCCAGACATTTTAGTTTAATGTTCCATATGAAGGGCTGCGGTAGCCGTGTTGAGTTCTTAAGCACTGGTTACTATAAACATTTATTAAAATATTTTACACGATTTCTCTCTCTCTCTCTCTCTCTCTTTTATGCGTAAAAATTAATTAATCTAAATATACAGAAAGCGTCACAATAACTTTTTAAACTATTTTAAGCTAAGAACTTGCGTTCCTCAGCAACTGTTACTATTTTTAATATTTCTTTTCTACTTTTTATCTTAATTTTATTTATTTTTATTTATTTTTTTATGCTAAAAAAAAAAGATTAAAAAAAATAGATAAAAGGTTTTGTCTAAAACAATACCTGTTGTTCTGATAAAAGTATTTTTGCTTGTGTTCTTGGCTTCATGTGAGAATATATTATATATATATATACTTATATATCCTAGGTGATTCTAAATAGTCTTTTTTTCTGCAATTCTTCTCTATGTAGGATTAATCACATAGGCGAGGCATTCATTCTACAGTGGATTCATAAAGGCTGAAATTGAGGATGATGATATATATATAGTTTTATTCTTCAACTCGCATTAACCATGCATTTCAAACGATACTACTTTTAAGTCCCGCCTGTAATTAAAAATAGGCTAAAAAATTTTCATGTTTTTTGCCTATTACGACACTGCCTATTAGTATATAGATAAAGACATTTGAAATTTATCAAAAGTTAATTTCGTTGAAAATTATTTATACAAATGGGTCACAACTTCAAAAGAAAATGTATGTTTGAGCTGGTGTCTTCTCTAAACTGTTTAACTTTTGTGCACCTTATGGAAAGCATGGTACAATGTTTTCTGTACTTATGCCGTAGCCTCCTAAACTAGATGTCTTTCGAGTGGCTCGAAAACTTGCCAACAGTTCAAGCTGTAGACAGCGCTACCTGGTACAGATTGCGCGACTTTTTTATTCAACTGTCACCAACAATTTTTAAAAGTGATATATGATATATATAATCGACGTTTCTTCGATTCTATTCGACTTTTATGTATATCAAATCAATACAAAAAACCCTTAACGGGTTAAAAGTTTGTGACGCAGCACTGTACTTTATGGCTATAAGAATTAGAAATACGGGTCTTAAAAATAATGATATCAAATTTTCAGTGACGCTTTGATATTAATTAAATTATACATAGATTTTCTTATTTGAATTTGCTTTTTCCTTTTATTTATATTTACAGTGTAAACGTTATTTTCAAGATAAAATAATATATAGCATTTACTCATTGATACCTTTCCATTCACATCTCTTATACTATGAAAGCATGTGTTTTAAAAGAAATTATATGAAATTCCAGTAACGCAGTGGTGTTACATTAAATGATTTGTTTTTAAATTTCACTGAAATTATTTTGTTTTGCATATTAAAGTATATGTGCACATTGAAATATTGCTTTTAATTTTCAAATACGCTGTCAAATATATCACTTTCATTAAGCTTATATTATGTACTGAAATATATTTATTTCAATGAATTATTCTATCTTTTGCGTCACGCCATCAAAACTGAAAAAATGTTCACAATTTTTTTCTTTGCAGCACAATATCTATTTGCATGCATTTTCGATTTATTTGGATGAAATGACACAAAGTAAACATTTCCATATATTTTACTTACAGTTTTGGATGGCGTGACGCAAAAGATAGAATAATTCATTGAAATAAATATATTTCAGTACATAATATAAGCTTAATGAAAGTGATATATTTGACAGCGTATTTGAAAATTAAAAGCAATATTTCAATGTGCACATATACTTTAATATGCAAAACAAAATAATTGCAGTGAAATTTAAAAACAAATCATTTAATGTAACACCACTGCGTTACTGGAATTTCATATAATTTCTTTTAAAACACATGCTTTCATAGTATAAGAGATGTGAATGGAAAGGTATCAATGAGTAAATGCTATATATTATTTTATCTTGAAAATAACGTTTACACTGTAAATATAAATAAAAGGAAAAAGCAAATTCAAATAAGAAAATCTATGTATAATTTAATTAATATCAAAGCGTCACTGAAAATTTGATATCATTATTTTTAAGACCCGTATTTCTAATTCTTATAGCCATAAAGTACAGTGCTGCGTCACAAACTTTTAACCCGTTAAGGGTTTTTTGTATTGATATCATTACTTTTTAGGGGTTAATGATCAAAACGTAAAATTATAGGAGCATGGTAATGAGTTATAACACTGTATAAAAAATGTTGTTTTAGAGGTCATACTCGAACAAAATAACAAACTAAATGAAATTTCAAAATTTTATAAAAAGTGATTAAAAAAAAAAATTAAAAAAAAACTTTAAGAAAGAATATTTTTTGAGGGATGGAAACATGCAACATTACAAAGGCATAATATAGTACATTTTAAAAATGACAAAAATTTCTACAAATAAAAAAATAAAGATTTTTTATTTTATTCAATATTCAATTTCTTATATAGCTCATTGGTTCAACTATTTCTTAGATAGTTCAACAGAAAATTCAAAATAAATGTTTAATAAAATACGAAAGTTTTTATAATAAAGTGTTACGAATAAGTTTCTAAAGAATTTTCACCACATAGATTTTAGTTAGATAAAAATTTAACAAAAATTTTTAAATGTTCAGTCGAGTGAACAAAAGATAAATATTTTGTTATTTTTAAATTGTAGATGCATAAAGTAAAACTGTTTAAGGATATGATAGTAATTTTCCAAAATACCTAGCACCATTGGGGTTAGGTTCAGATCCTCCCTTGGAAACTCTGATAATTCTAAAAAAGATGCTTAATCAATTTGAGAGAGATTTTGTTTGGTTTAAAATTAATTCAGCTGGGGAAAATAGGAGGGGGGTTACCAGTTAGATCACTTAGAAATTTTAATAGGGAAATCGCTTTTTAGAAAAATGTTTCTAAAAACCATGCATTAAAATGTTATGCATCTAGTTTTATTCTATCTGTTTAAACATACTGTACATAGTCCCCACTTTCTTCCTAGTATTTCGGAATCACTTTAGAATTCCTAAAAATTTTCTGAAACGTAGTGTAGGGATTTTGGACTTTGCCTCATTTTCAAAAATTGGTTTATGGGGCTATAAAGTGTATATGAGAGATCTAACTTTAAAATTTTAAATGATAAGGATTTTTTAGCACTTTGAGAAATCTTCTAAATATAATCACCTAAAATATTTCCAGTGATATTTTTTTAAGGTTGTTTGTTTGTAGGTTTTAAGGCCAATTGACTGCGCTAGGGTCCTAGGCCTATAAGTACATTGCCCCCCGTGAGTTCTTTCTAAGGGTCGTAGCCCGTATTTATGCAAGTTTCGGAGAAAAAACACTGAATGAACGGCTAGGTTGAAGAGAGCGGGATGGGATCGAATCCGGCATTTCCCATCAACCAGCTTTTCAGCACAGAACCGCTCGTGGGGCATTTTTTAAAGAAGCTTATATATATATACATTCTAAAAGTCCCATTTCTCTTTCCAGATCTATAGGAAACGCCTTGAAAGTTTTGAAAACGTAAACAGCGTGCATATTAAATATGAGTCTAAGTAGAACTTTAAATGAGCTTCTAATCCCCCTCCTATTCGAAATTTTAATGTTTGCCTCCTAAGGTTTCTTCTATCTCAATTCAGCTTAAATTTCTTTTTTTCTTTTCCTTTCTTTTCTCTTTCTTTTTTTTTTTAAATAAACCAAACGAGATCAAACGACGTGATCCTGAAATAGGAACATAATGGAGACTATTTTCAGTATATTTAATAATAATTAAAAAAAAAAAAAAAAAGAGGCAATCAAAATATATTAAAAAAATTTTTGTTTGTAGAAGACATTTCCGACAAACTACAAAAAGAACTTCATTTGTTTAAAATTTCAAAGATGTGCCTTTCGCTCCCCTGTTTTTACAGTTCGAATTTCCAAACAAAACAAAGATCCTTCAAACTGATTAAGCCCCCCCCCCCCCCGCCTCCTTTTTTTTTTTTTTTTTTTTTTTTTTTTTTTTTTTTTTTACAGTTTTTAAATTTTCCAAGGTGTTCTCGAGACACGGGGGACGACTTTAAAAGAAAATTTTTCTTTGTTATTTTCCTAACAATTAGTTATAGAGAAAAACATTTTGTGTTAAAATGTTGTTTTGAAAAGGTCTTTCCATCAAACTAACAGAGATTCCCCCTCCCTCCACCCAAATTTCACATTTATAAAATTAAAATTTGCCCATCAATGAGTCCTTATGCCCCCCTCCCTTCCCCTACTATACACATTTGTTTTATTCTTAATAAACAAAATTCCGTAAAAATTCTCGTAGACGTGTTTTACAGTTTTTAGAAATTCCGAAAATTACTAGATAAAAACAAATTGAATAATTCGTATTCGGCACTGCTTGGCGAGATTTTGTATGAACTTTGGAAACACACTTTTCTAAAATCGATGAAATTAAATTCATATAAAAATTCTACAGAACAACTTGATTAGTTTTTTATTTAATACAAAATGATTTTAAATCAGTTTAATTTAAAGTTGTTTTCGTAAAGAATTTGCCTTTACGATTTTTATAATATAATGCAAACTCAAGTTACTGTAACAATGTTTGTGTTAACAGTAATTTATTAAGCTACGGAAAAATCATTTAATTTAGTATAAGTATTAATCGTTATTATTGTTGGTTTGTCCACAACTTTTAAGTTTTTAAACTGATTAATAGATTAGTTTTACAAAATAAAAACAGTTACATATTATAATTTTACTTAATTTTTTGTGTTTAATTAAAAGCTTAAAATTGCCTCACTTTACCTCGTAACACTTTTAAGATTTTATGGATATTGTATAGGAAAGCTATATTAAAAAATAAACAAGTACTTACGCAAATTTCAGAACAATATGTTGTACTAAATAATGAATAACAGAGGTTTTAAAAAAATATGTAACAGTAAAAAAAAAAAAAAAAAAAAAAAAAAAAAAATCCTTTGTAATGGAAATAAACATCCTTGAATCCTATTTGAACCTCTATGTCATTTAATCATTTGAATGATATCATTCACCAAAAAAAAAAAAAAAAAAAAAAAAAATTCCTCGAAATTTTATGCCATATTTTTTAGAATAGTGTGTACAATATTTACAATGTTATTATTAATTTCTAATTTAAAAGTTGCAGATTCATGGTAACTTCAATTTTATTTTATATCACTATTATATCTAAGAAATAAGTATATACGAGTTAAGGAGGATATTTTTATTTATTTATTATTATTATTATTATTATTATTATTATTATTTTTTTTTTTTTTTTTTTGAGTAGTTTTTATTGTTATATTCATGCCACCTCCCTCCTGTTAAATTTAAGAAAGAAAGAAAGAAAGAAAGAAACGCGAATAATTTTTTAGGTATAGATTTGATTTAAAAGAGAAAAATAAATAATAATAGAAAAATCTTTAAAAAGTGAAATTTTTATACTGGTAAATATTTAAGTAGTATAGTTTGTTATGAATTTAATAAATAAATAAATAAAAAAAAAAAATCTTAATCTATTCAAAATTTTATTATAGCTTAACATTTTGTAATTTATATATATATACTAGAAACTTAATGAGCAAATTAATTATTTTCAAATTCTGTTTTAAGAATTTTTTCAATCCACAGTTTAAGTGATTTATCACCTAATTTTGAAAAAATTACAAATATTTGCATATGATTATCATATTATTTGTCATTTTTATGAAAATAAAGAAAAAAATTTTTGTTGTTGCAATCACTTTTTAAAATAAAACCAATTTTGAAAGTTAACAACGTATCAGCATGAAAACAATGTAAATACAATGAATATTTTTGATAAACAAATGTCATATAAAATACAAGTACCTAAATAAATAACTCATTTAATATATATATTAAAAAAAGAAGAAAAGTATTTTTTTTTATATTTTTGTGTTTATTTTTGACGCCAATTCGCGATAGATGGCGCCAAAACGATTATTTGATATTGAGTATTTCAGAATATTCTTTGGACTGTATTCGTCCGCGAAACTGCCGCATCACGGTATTTTCGGAGTAAAAAATAGTTCGATTTTTAAACTGAGTTATAAAAAAAACAAGAGTTTTCCTAGGAAAAAGGGAGACTAAATCAGAAAACATCGATTACATTTAATTGCACTAAATTTGATATGCAAGATAATCATTCTGAAAATGAATGCTGGCTTAATTTGATTGTATATTAGCCAACAAGTGGCATTTCTATTTCTCACTTTCTATGATTCATCAGATAAAAGCGATTAATATCATATATAAATTAAACTAAATTCGCTCGAGCCATATTCGAGAAAAAATTCTTACACATTAGGCCGCCCATTTATAGCTTAAATGAGCCAATTCATATCTCGAAATATATTGCACGCAAAAATTTAGCGATTTCAGGGTAGGATCAGACAGAAGGTGAAAGACTATTTTTAAAATATCAGAACATAACCTCCCATATTTCCTGAGATATTAAGTGTCGGCTTCCAGCGTTTTCTTTGATCTTTAAATTCCTGTATATATAAGTGTCGCAGTTTCGTTCGTTTTTCCGTTTCCGCTGAGTGTCGTGGCGTTCGTTTGTTTTTGCGCTTGCGTCACTTGAGACTCTGCCGAGTCTCTTGATCCTATAAAACATTTTGGTGGCTGTCGAATAAAAAAGTCGCGCAATCTGTACCAGGTGGCGCTGTCTCCCACCAAGTTTCCGAGCCACGCGGAAAGCATCTAGTTTATTAGGCTATGCTTATGCTTTTCGTTACACATTTGTTCTGATCCGTCTAGTCTTTCGAAAGAAATTAATTACTTAAAATCTCTTGACCTTTCTCGAGGCTACAATCATTCTATTATCGATAGAGCCCTATATAAATTCGAGAATCCCAAACGTCCTGTTCCCGATTTGAACGATCACAGTCTCCTCTCAGTTGTTTTACCTTTTTTTTCATCAATTTCTTCTAAAATTTCTAAAATTATTTCACCGTTTGGCTTTAAAGGCATTTACAAACCCGTTAAAAAAATTAAATTATCTTCTCTTAAAGATCCCATTCCTACTGAAAACCGTTCTGGCATTTATTTAAACCCATGTTCTTCGTTCAATTAAGGTTACATTGGTCAAACATTGAGTCGTTTGAAATATAGAATAAATGAGCACCGTCATAATGTTCGTAATGAAGATATCTCCAAATCTTCTATTGCTTTCCACTTCTGGACTCATGGTCATCGTTTTGATTTTTCTAAAACTAATATAATTTCATCTCCTGTCTCCTCTTCCCATTTGGATATCCATGAAGCTTTTTACATATTTAAAAATTAAAGAAATCTTGTTAATGATATTTCTTTCACCCCGTTCTTGTCTGATGCTTGGAAATTACTCACATAAGTTCCATTTTTTCTTAATTTTGATATTTTTTAGTTTTTTTAGCTTTTGTTACATGTTTTAATCTTATTTATCTATTTTCTTCTTTTATTTCATAATTCTGCTCACACCAGTATTTATATTTACATTCGTCTTTATATATTTTTGCTCTTATTTTAAAATGGTTTTGTGCGTTGTCGCTTTGACTGCAGCAATCGTTCCTACTTTGTTCGCTAGACGAAGGGTCGTGTGTTCTTTCAACCCGAAACAATTATAGCGAGTTTATTGCATTTTATGGCGTTTATTCAAATATTTGTAATTATTATTTTAAAACGCCAGTTCTGTGGTGCTTTCTTTTTATTAAGTTTGTAATATTGTCTGATTCACAGGCTGCCATTCAATCCATTAGTTCTTTTCTGACTTCTTTCTCAAAAGAAATTAACCAGTGTTAAGATCTTTTAAATTATTTGAGGTCCCAACAGAACCGTTGTTCTGCGGTGGATTCCTGGCTACTGCAATTTACATGACAATGAACAAGCAGATTTCCTAGCCAAGAAGACAAGCTATGTTCAAAACACGTTCAAAACAAGAGACCTCTTTCTACACTGAAAAACTGTTTTTAAGGCATTTTATGCTGTTGAAGCACCAATGTGAACTTAACAGTAAAATCAATGCCAATATTTCTGTATGTACCCGAAAAGCCGAGGACAGAGGCAGTGGCAATTTTTCGCCTGCTGACTCATGACTGCCTCTCTGCCCATCTGAACCGTCTCGGCTTCTTACCAGACGCCACCTACCCTTTATGTAGAGATACCAAAGTTCCTATGGACCACCTGTGCTACTGCGAAGCTCTCCATTGTCAGGCTGAGGCAGCCCATTATTGGGAGGCAAGAAGACTTATGGGGTGATAACCTTCGGTTATTTCTTGAACGTTTTAGGTGTTTTTTCTTGTTCTTGTTCCTCTTTTTCTAGTTCATGTACCCCACCATTGAAAAAAAAAAATTCCTTGAAAAAAAATTATATTAAAATATACATGAACTGGAGCTCAATAAATTTTATTTAATTTCGAACAAGAAATTTCAAAATGATAACATAGAAAAAGTTTTATGGTGGTAAGCTGATATGTAATGGAAAAGTATTCAGATGCAAAACGAATGTGTGCATATGTCTCTATGTGTTTAGATAAGTTTTTTTTCTCTATTTGCATCAATGGATTTTAAAGACAGGAAAGATAATTATGCATCTGTAAATAAAAAGGCATGTAAATATTTCATTTCAACACTATAAACTAAAAAACACTCCAGTGTTTCGGATCGGAATAGTTAAGTACAGCCCTTCATTAGGCTGAAATAATTTGGCAAAAGTAAAGTATAAAAATAGTAACACTCATATAAATATCTCAACGATGTTAGAAGATAACAGGCAAATTTCACAGAGGCATTTCTAATACTTAATTCACCATTAAGCTTGCGACTTTTGAATAAGGTTTTTAAAGCAAACTATATGTGAAATACATAAACATAATCTTCACAATAAAAGTTCTCTTAAGATTTACAATAAATGTGTATCCCTTATTTGTTTAACATTGCACACAGAACATCATCTCTGGGTTCATAAATATTAAACAATTACTCTGCTGGTAATTAATCTTGATTTAGTTCGCAAAGTAATTCTGGCTGTGTCTATGACCAGGGAAGAAAAATGTAATAGTTGAATAATACTAGAAAGATATTCTGTAAAAATATTTCGAAAGGAAACAAAAAATGTTGCAGTTTTTCCTACAGAAAATATCTGTTTTCTAGAACAATAAAAAATTACTGCATAATTACACATCAATCTGTTTAAAGACATATTTATTTCTTCAACCTATTAAAATCTGGTTGATACAAATTTTATCTCGTGGATACATAAATGTTTTGTTTTGTGTACAGAAAACTTCGTACCAAAGCAGAATTGTAAAGTGCTAAGTAACAAAAAAAAAAAAAAAAAATGTGTTTCTGTGGCAGAGATGTAACATATTTCACAGCTGAATGGTGGTCTCTGGTTCGATGTTAGCTGGTCGAAATAGCAAATTTTATTTAAGAAGCATTTTTTTTTACAGCATTCCCACGGAAAATATCTGGAATACGAACATTTTCTGGATTGTTGTAGTACGAAAACTTTTGCCCACTTATATTTTTTCTAAAATGGGGGGATATTTTCTTGCAACTTTGTAGCAAGAAAATTTATGTTATATATATATATATTTATATATATATATAATTCTACAGTGCATATCTAAAAATATTGAACTCTCTCATTTAGGTAGTGCCATGTTGAATGGGCGTGCCATTAGATGCTAACGTAAGTGACACGGAAATTTAAAAGTATAGATAACGTTCTTACGATCCTATGTAAAATGTTTTTAAACAAACCCTATGCAAAATGTTTTAGAGCTTTTGATTTAAGCTATCTTTTTATTGAGGACAATGCACATAGACATATGGCTCAATTAGCAGAAGGGTATTTCGTTTATGAAGCAATATAAAGTATAGAATTATAGGCAATATCTACAAGCAATGCATCCAACAAAAAATATCTGGGATTCTTTTTCGATAATTAACTTATGAAAAAGAACTCTTAACTTTTTGGAACTTATGTAAACCAAAAATCCTTTTGCTAGAAAAGGAAAACTTAAAATAGTATCTGAAGTAGTATGTACAATACAATGAATTATTGTGGGATTACACTGAGAAAAAACTTTCATCTAGAATGACTAAGTAGCCGCTTTCTAAATCCCAAAACTAGAAATATAGATTTCCGTGTAACGCGTATAAGGTAAACAAATAACTTTTATAGACGAAATGATCAAGAATTTCTAGTCTACACTTTTCTAGATTTTGAAACAATATTAGGAATATTAGTAACACTTTGTATTGCGAGAAATTCTCGTTGATTTAGTAGAACTGGGTTATAAATCAAAATTATAGTTACTAAATCTCGCCTCTTGTTCTCGCATTTATTTCCAGAGATTTTTTAAAGAGATTGACCCTATTATAATATAGGAAAACGGTCTAGAATTCTAATACGGGTTATTAAAACTCACTAGCAAAGGAGTCTAGAATTTATAAGGATGATATTGAACTATTTTTACTAGAGCCACAATTTAGATTCTAGATGTCAGTCACACAATTTTTCTCAGTGTATAGGGAGTTGCAACCTTTATCAAGATCATTCTTAACCAGAAAATCTGCATCTTAAGAAGGGATTACACATTATACTTTGATATTTTATACTTTCCGGCTATTAAATAATTATACCATATCATTATCTCATAAATAAACATATTAACATGACCATATATGAAACATACGTGCTATACCTCTACTAAACACCATTTAAACAAGTAAAGCACTTTCCCAAAAACATTAAATTTGTTGCCAGCAAATTGTGTTTTCTTTTCACACATAAAGATAACAACAAAAAATATTTAACCAGCGAAAAAAAAAAAAATTGTTTTTCTAAAATCTTAAAAAAAAAAAAAAAAAAAAAAGAAAAAAAAAAGCAATAAAGTATAATTGCTTATTTAAAAAAGTAAAATGTAAAACCTTTTAAACATTGTTTTCAAAAAAAATAAATAAATAAATAAATAAATAAAATAAAAAAATAAAAATAAAAATAGTCTTTCTCGAAAAAATTAACGAAATTTTATCTACGATCATTAAATAAAAAGAAATGTTTGCATTATTTGGAAAACTTTAATTTTACTTGTTAAATGTTAAATTACATTAATAATAATGATGAAATTAATTATATTTTAATATACTGAAATCGTTTTTATTTTTTATACAAACTCAGTAGCTCATTACATTATAAACTGATATTCAAATTTATAACATAATTATCTTTTACATATGATAATGAAAACAAAATAAATGACATATACTATATATTTGAAGTAATAATAAAACTGTTTCTCTAGCGATTCAAATTAAAGCAGAGAAAAATCATTTTAGCAATAATTTATGACTTTATTTTTATACTTATCTCATGAATTCCGGTTTTCAATGAACCTTATTATTACTAGATGTAACTGGATTAATTACATGTTAATTAAATTTAAAACATTATTTTTTGATTAGTTTTCTTTTAATTAGAAGTTTTCTTTCTTTCTTTCATTTTCTTTCTTTCTTTCTTTCTTTTTTTTTTTTTTTTTGAAATTGGATTTTGCCACAGTGTTTTCGTGTCATGCTAAAAAACAATGTATTTCCATTTGAAAGTAAATGTGAGTCATTCATTATGTTGGTTAATGCCTCAGTCAGTTAAAGCGTCAAGTTGTTAATGAGATGGTCGTGGGTTCGATACTCGGTGGCGGATATGTTACTTTTTTTTCCCAGATAATTAATAGTTCAGATGTCAGTTGTTACATAAACTCATTGTCTACACAGTATCCTAAGAAATTCTCATTAGATTTTTTAAAAGCTTTCTTTTAGTTACTAAAACGCACAAAATAATAATTTAAGTGAAAAGAAAAAAAATGGAGCCCTAAAAATTATAAAGTAAATATATATTCTTGAAGAGATATGGCTATAAAAAAATCAACGTGTCATCAATAAGTAAATTTTAAAGAAAAATATATATGTTTCACTTTTGCAAGAGATGAAATATTTTAACTAATCAAAATATTTTAAAAAGCATTCGAGAACAACATTCGAGATTCTTTTTATATTTGTTAGATTTTTTTTTAATTAATAAAAATATGAAAATAATTTCTTCATAATAGCTTGAAAATTAGCCATTTAAATATTAGTTTTAACTTAATTGTTACCAAAAAAGTTTTCCAGTTCATTGTTTTCGACAAAAAAAAAAAAAAAAAAAAGAAATATATTTTCACGAGAATAATGAAATTTTGCTACTGAATAATAAAACTAAAATATTTAATAGATGTTGAGATACAGTCATTCTGTGAAATCGTAGTTCTTAAATAATAACAAATCGAACTTTCGCCGATAAATACCCAAATTGAAGTTCCCGGAATAGATATTTCTACAGGCTGTGGTAACCTGGACCCGATGCAGTGCGAGCGGAAAAAGACCTGCCGTAGGCAGTAGGTACCCGAAGCAAGGTTTAGTTCGATTTCAATGTAAAGAATTTCCTTTTTTTTTAGTTTTTATTTGTAATATGATATAAAAAATAAACAGTGATTCAATTCTTTTGGAAAATCATTTAAATATAGTGACCAGCGAATCAGGCGTAGCCTGCTAGTGAATGAATAAAAATAAAATAAAATTAAGAAACAATTTTAGATTTCTAAGTACGGATAAAACATATAAAAAATATCCTTCTAAAAAAATTGATTAAATTTACACGTAGAAAATAATGTAGTATTGTTGTTTCCAGTATTGTTCTTATTTCACAGATATGACACGCAGAGTGTTTCAAAATTACGTCTTAAGAAATACAAGGATTTAATATTTTTGAAAGGTTTTCATCATACACATTCTCAGATTTTTCATAATTGCCCTTCATTTAGATAAAATTAAATGTCATCTTCTTCAGTATCTAAGAACTGGTTTCTGTAATTAATTACGTTAATTGAAATATACGAAGAACGATATATTTACTTCAGAGATCAAGCCATATTTTTTATTTATTTTTGTAGAAAGAAATTTAAAATACAAAGGAAATCAAGTTGTGTTATTTCGCGATCTGATTACATGCATGTAAAGAACAGAAAGATAAGTTTAAAAAGAAGGTGATATTATATTATTATTACGGAAGGAAATATACATTAAAATTGCTTGATTTATAATTTATATTTTTAACTTAACCATGCAGAGTCAGAAAAGGGGGATTTTCAATCATTCATCATGTGCTACATATTTCTTATGACTTTTGTTTTCCGTTTTTTCAACAAAATTATAAGTGTCTCTTTTACTTTTAACTGAAATATTGGTAATTCTATATAAATCTAGCTACTGGATGTAATCCTGTTGGAATTTCAATGTACCCTCAAAATGATTTTTGAATGTTGTTATACATATTTATATCTTTAAAAAAAAAATTAATTACACGATAAAAATCCGGTCCAATTTCCGTTAATGATGCCATCTTGTTTTTAAACAGCCAAAAATTAGAATTTTTTTTTATTCTCTAGAATAGGCAAGTTATGTGTCATTTGGTAAGATTTTAGTCATAGGAAAACGACCAAGTATTCTAAAACACTTTAAACTGTTATCTTGTATGTTTAAGTGTGTTTGGTTAATAAAAATATGAAAATAATTTGAAAAAAATCTTTCAATAAATTATTATTTAGAATAGGTAGAAAAAAAAAACAAGGATAAGAAAAAAAAAAAAAACTTTCAGTTCTGAAGTATGTACTTTACTACCATTCATCCAATCTTATACAAAATTTTCCCATGATACCATTTTGGTCTAATTTCTGAAAATGCCGCTATCTTTTAAAAAATAAAAATATAAATATAAAAAGCCAAAAATTAGAATTTTTTTTTTTATTTACCAGCATAGGCACAGTTAAGCATTATTTTATATGTTTTTAGATGTGAGAAATGCGATAGTACTTTAAACCACTTTAAAATGCCATCCTGTATGTTTAAAGAGTGTTTGATCAAAATCGAAAATTTGACAAAACAATTGTACTAATAATAAGTTTACTTACAAGCATACTATTCTTGTTTATTATACATTTTCTGACACAGATACCATGACACAAATCAAGAGTAATAAAAGACACTGTTCACCTTTAATAAGGAATAATAACATTCAACGCAATTCTTATAGGAATTAATGGGAA
This sequence comes from Salticus scenicus, assembly GCA_963930645.1. Taxonomy (NCBI): domain Eukaryota; kingdom Metazoa; phylum Arthropoda; class Arachnida; order Araneae; family Salticidae; genus Salticus; species Salticus scenicus. The sequence goes on from OZ005656.1 coordinate 61,877,254, forward strand.
AACAGCTGTCTAAGCGTGCAGTTACAAATAATAAGGTTAATATTATTTCGTAGGTATACTGTTGTGACATAGTTCAGCGGCGGAACACTTACAATACAAGCAGTATATGGTACGTCAGGTCTGCAGCAGAGTCAGTCAAGTTTTTATGAAGCTTGAACATGATAGAATCATGTCTGCTAACAGTTTAATTACTGTTAAATTTTGTTTTACGACAAGGTTTCACATATACTCAGTCAGTTGTACATGTGGCAGCTTACTGCACACGGCTGACAACCACAAATGTGTTCAAATAAGCATGCTTAATGCGTAATTACAAACGTTTTGATATTGGCGCTTATCTTTCCATACCAAATTTTGCCTTCAAGTTGTATTGTTTATAACTAACTGAACCACTAGTATTTTCTTTGTAGCCTAAATCACGTAAAATGAATTCTTTTTCACGCTTTATATGCCTTTGTTAATCGGTAACTTGGCAAATTGGTTATTCAAGTCATTATGTGCATCGACATGTTTCAAAGCAGCAGCCTTAGTACTGATTATACTTGTGGTGTCGCATCTTCTTAAAGCGTAAATGGTTGGGAGAGCTTTAGTAACATTATCTTGCATTAATTCACACAGTGCATGTACTGGTATAGTTCGAACTGTCTTATTGGCCACACAGGAAAAACCAAAGTCCTTGTAATCCATTACTTTTAAATGTGTCCTGGTGGTGGTAGATTGGCAATACAAATACATCGGTATCTGATGATATCACTACTATTCTATTTTGTGATATTTCGACAGTTTGGAAACTTGTTTCAAACGAAATATAATCCATTCATTAGCTTCGTTGTGACTGCAGTACAGGTTTTGATTTTCTTCTTCAACACTCACACATATCATTATATACTTGATTTTCACCTTAAATTATTCCAGCCATATGTTTCAGTACAACCACGTTTCTGATAACAGCCATTTGCGGGAAAAAAAAAAAAAAAAAAAAAAAAAAAAAATGTTGCTTAGCTTTGCTATCCAAAAAGGAATCTTTGTAATTGGGAACTCTTGTTTATTCAGTAATAGAGAATTGTATGAGATAAAATTTCATTCTGCGAGTTCTTTAACGATCCTTGGCACTTACATCATTATAGGGATCATAAATTATATTATTATATTGATTCAACTTGAACTTTTGCACTTTAATAAAATTAAATATGTGTTGTGATAGACCACCAAATGTTTTTAAATTTGCAACTATTGCATTGACTTTTCTAGTATCACCCATAAAATCAATGATGAATACTGTTGACATGTTAGATTGCGGAACAAACCTGAGAGATTTACGATGCAAAAACTTTTACACCTGGTTAGTGAACTGAGATTTATTTGATTGCGCAAGGCACCATTCTTTGTTAGAAACCATAATGTTGATGTAAAATGAAACGCGAAAAACTCTTCATTGCTGCAATTCCTAACTATCGAAATGTCAATAAATCGATGAGGATCAGGAGTATATTTAGAAATTGATTTATGTTTCCGATGGAATAAACACTTTTGCTTTAGTCTGCTTAATTGGATCAAATACAGATTTATTCTTTTCTTGAAAAATCTGTTTCAAGAAATTTTACATTTTGCTTCATCTTTAACAACATAATTCAGAACACTATCGTATTCTTCATTTGTTAAACATTTTTCAGTTACACTATTGTATACGTTGCCTGTGTTTTCCATTTCAAAATGATTAAAATACTCTTTAACAAATACAATCATTTCGCACACACTCGAGAATTCTTGTTCAGTTGTAGAATTTGAAAATTTATTATGCAAATCATATTCTTATTTGTAAAACCGCAACACGTACGCAAAAATTTGAAAACTCCAAATTTTCATTTTTAATTAGGCCATATTTGGCGGGAGCTTCTTTTTAAAAATATTTCAACAATTCAAAAATAAAACAGACTAATGTTATAGTTAATAAAAAAACTGGTAATTTTATTTCCCCTCTTTTCCTATTATATTAAATATATGGTATGCGCATACTTAGGTAGCACATGGATATAAGTCAATAGGTTACATTGGGTCGATCGCCTACACATAAACATGATTCGTTGGAATTTTTCTCCGAAATGGTTTGTGAAGACATTAAGCATCCGTAACTTCTAAATTTCTGAATTTTCTTTTTCGTCACATTGCCTTCTTCAACACAGTGCAAGTCAATTATATCACTAAAATTTGCTACATCACTTGGATCTTGATAAATCTCGTTCTTTACACATATACTTTCATTGTTCATCGCAGAAATTCAAAAACGCGCCATACTGCTAAGGATAGACCTCTAGCTTCATTAAAGTTGAAAATAAAATCCGCTTTGAACTTTCACCTTCACTAAAAAATAAAGAATCGTAAAAAGAATGCACTGCATATTAAAAAATATACTTAGACGTAAAAAAATTCTTCTTATCGCTAGGGTAAAACAACGACTAAATTAATTCACTCATAAATCATATATTTATACTTTAAACCGCATCATCATACCGCATTCCTAAAGAATAGTGGATAGGACACTCATCAATTACTATCCCATTGGTATATTTTTTCATGTGTTCTAATCCCCAATAAATATAATTATTTAAAATAATACATCTTCCCGATACTTACTTTTCCATCTAGTAAATCATAGTTATTCATACGAAAATTCATTCACGAAATTTTTTACGTCTCCTTATGTAAAATAAAATCTTCATGAACTTTTACACTATTCTTATGAACTTTCAAAAGATAACAAGTTATAAAAAATCTTGATTAAACTCTCTTACAAGATGACGACTGATGTGAGCTGTGCAGCCACAGTTTCTAAAACACACATTTGTCCTCTACTAACAAGTAATAACAATAAAATATAATGCTATAAAAATTTTAAAAGCATGAAAAGAATTATCACGTAAAAACTTTAGATAACATAAACAATTTCAGAGGTTTTCTTGCTACTTTTAAAAATACATATTTGTTATTGAAAACCAATTACAAACTTATTTGGAGTTTGTCTGGTTAAAACTATTCTTTATAGATATTTGAAATGATTAAAAAATTGAATTCAAAATAAAATATTTGTAATGAAATTTATAAAATTCAAAATGAGGAATAAAAAATCGTATTTCTAATTGCATAAAAATCTCACAGAAAAGAAATAAAAGAAATACGCAAACTTACACACTTAAATTGGATTGTTTTTATTATTGAGATATTTAAAAAATAAGTCTGACACTTTCAACTTTTTTATTTGTTCAAGTAGATTATTTATTTTAATGAGATTGTTTCCTTATGGACTAATTAATCCATTTTTTTTTTCTTCTTAGTCATAATTTGAAGAATTGTTTCAAATTTTGATAATTATACATTTTCTATATTTTTCTGTCAATTATTAATTTTGCTCGAGAGTATGAATTAATTTCGATAATAAAAAAAAAAAAAAAAAAAAAAAAAAAAAAAAGTAAAATTTTTTTATTATTCTATTTAAAAAACATTGAAATTAAGCAAAAGGTATAATTTTTAGCCAATTAATATTAATTTTTATTGATATTATAATAAAGGCAAGTTTGAAAAATTATTTTCAGAGAATCTGAAAAATGGGATGGACATTGACGATCCCGAAAAGCTGGTAAACACACGTATTTGTAAATAACGTTGGTATATAATCAATCAAAGTATCGGGATGCGATCGACAGCGTCTATTTACTGGTTACCAATTATTTATTACCTAATGTACTTTTTTTTTTATTTTTTTTTCATTTTGACATTAGAATATTTATAATCGCTATATTAGAAATCGTTTTTGAAAAATTGATTTTTGTATTTTTAATGTTTTCTTGCTAAAAATAAGAAAAATTCACTTAGATATTGAAGTTATTTTATTATTATTATTAGCTATTTTATTATTAGTGTGCAAATTTTCCCATAGAATAATATGGGCTTTACCTATAGGCAAGATTAGGTATTATTGGCACTTAAAGGACCTTAGTAACAAGCAGATATTCTCCCTTTCTCCTTCCCCATGTAATCCAATAGGATTTTGGTTGCTTTGTATTATCAGTATACGTCGTTCCAAAATAAAGTTTTTCAAATTCTGTTTTTTGAATATTCCACTCTTCGAACATTTCGCCTTTTTTTTAGTGAGCAATAAAAAAAAAAAAAAAAAAAAAAAAAAAAGTTTTATTTGATTAAGCAAACTTTAAGTTCTGATTTTCAATATCGAAAATAATACATTTAACTTTTTTTTTTTTTTTTTAAACCCGTTAGTAGTCGCTAGTTGGTCGATTTGCCGCCCATCCTTCTGTGTTGCCAGATATTTTTATTCAATAGCCACCAAAAAATTTTAGAAGTAGCATTTGATAAATATAAAATGCGAATAAAATCGAAGGAACGTCGATCACATCACTTCTTAAAATTATTGGTGAGAATTAAATAAAAAGTGCGCAATCTGTAATAGGTGGCGCTGTCTATAGCGACTACTAACGGGTTAAATTAAATTACTATTTGCTTCCTAAGAGAAAAAATGACATGTTCAATGAATTGAATTAAAAAAAAAATGGTGTGAAACTACCACATGCTTCCATTACCCAATATTACACGTATTATATTCATATTTTGGAATTTTCCAGTAAGAGAAACTTGGTATACGTATAAAGACATATAAAACAGAGTTTATATAGCGAGTTATGAGAAAGTTTATCTAAAATGGTTTAATGAAACAATTTTCTAGAAAATCGTTAGAGCCGTTTCTGAGGCACCAACTTTTACCAAAACTTGGTATTCTGAATTATTGACTGGAAAATAATAATTGCATACAAAATGATATTTAAAAGAGAGTTAATATGGTGAGTTTGAAAAAAATCCGTACAGCCGTTTTTAAAGGAACGCACTTGCGAGACCTGAAATTGTGCTATTTATAAAGGACGCCTATGAATTTTCCTGAACTAACCAACTATATCATTCGAAAGGGCATCTAATAGAGTGTTTATATAGCAACTTTGAAGAAAATCGTTAGAGCCGTTTTTGGTCCCACTTCTTACGGTCCCACTTCCGGTCTCCGATGTCCTACTTCCGGTTTTTCTATTTTCAAAATTTGGAAAATTCATCTGTACACCAGACCTGTCTTAATTCTGAAGTTTTGTAGTTCTATCTTTATTAGTTTTGGAGATATGATAGCCAGAAGATTCCACACATACATACACGCACACACACACTGACCAATTGCCAAAAACCACTTTTTTGGACTCAGGGGACCTTAAAACCTGTAAATCAGATGAAATCTCGATATCGAATTTTTCGACTGAATACAATACTTCCATTACCTACGGTAGTCGGGTAATGGAAGTAAAAATTAAATACGATAGGCATTATTTTTGAGCTAGATGTCTTGATAACACAAAGAAACTAACATGACATTGATTACATGGGGAAGGAGAAAGGAGGTATCTGTCTTCCAAGGATCCTTAAGTGATTTTGGACTTTGCTTTATAGTCGGCGCAGGAGAGAGGGGATATGGCATCTCCTAGGATGCCATGAAATTTTGATTTTTTTCCGTAAGACCATCTCATGACTGTATTATGGAAATTGGGTATTTGGTAAAACATGAAATCTCCGTCATGTGGATGGAAAAAGACTTTAAGAACAACTGGAATGTCAATGACTGACGCGAATATTAGGCCAGAAAAATTTGTTTAAGAATATATAAATTCTATCACTAAAAGTCTTTCATTAAATATTTATTGAAAGACATTGATGCTAGGAGCTAAAACTTGCAGACACACAAAGAAATTACTAAAAATATTGAAACTTATCACATTCTGGAAGAAATATTTCTTAAAAAGTATTAAGGCAGGCGTTACAAAAATCTATGTTACATGAGCTTAATCTTAAAAAGTTTCCTTTATTCGTTCACAAAATATCTGCTTTTTTCTTATGTTTCTTTTACTTAAAAAATGTTTATGGTTTTTTCAAACAAGAAGTGAAATATAAATATAATCTTTAAAATGAGTTAATTATTCCTTTTTTTTTTTCCATTTTTTTTTTCTCCCAAGATTCATTATTTCTTAAAGTTTTTGAGTCCCAAATACAATACATAAAAAAGAAAATAAAAATTATTTAATCCGTTATAATAATATTATTTAGTTCTTTAATTAGTTTTAACTGTTTTCACAAATAACTATACTAAAAATAATATTATTATTAAAAATATCTGTAAAATTTTTCATTTTTTCCTTTACCTTTTTGTAAATTACTATTTACAGTATTTAAGATTTTGTTTTATTTTAGATTTTTTATTCTTCTCTCTCTTAAAAGGATTTAATCTGTTACAACAAAAAATATTTAGATATTGCTAATGTTTAACTTTTTCTCTAATGACTAAACAAAAATAACATTATTAAGAAAGAAAATTCGAAATATTTTAAAGTTTTTATTTCTCATTTATTTATTTATTTTTTTTTTTTTTGCATGTCTTTGCTTTGGTGTTATTCAAGACTTTCTTTTATCTTCACCGTTAAACTGTCCTAAATTCTTCTAGTTTTTTGTCCCTTTTTCCTTTCTGTATAACGATACAATCCTCTAAGGTAAGTAAAGAATCCTTTGATTTTCAGGTATAAACTGAGAAAGTTTTTGTAAATGAGCAGAAACTTTTAATCTTTTGTAAGAATATCATAAATTATTCAGTATCGAAAGAGTAAATGTGATATTCTTCAAAGTATTTAACCATTAAGAAAGAAATCCACATTGATAAGATCCGAATAATATAAGAATAAGAAAAATATTATTTTCTTGAAATAATAAAGCAAAAATCAGGTTGTAAGATACAAATTTCATTTTTTTATCCTCCAGTAAAGTCTATTTTATTAGAAATTATTTGTTTTATAAATTTTTAACTTAAACTTTACTATTAAACATCGGTAAAAAAAATTAAAGTTATGCTTTATATTAAACATAACAAAATATTTTTTAAGAAACATTTTTTTTAGAAAATATATTTTATTGCTTTAAAGTGGTATATATGGAAGTATTTTAATATCAATAAACATTTATAAATATATTTTTTTTTCATTTTGACTACAATATATATATATATATATATATATATATATATATATATATTACATTCATTAAAGAAAAAGTCTGCCTTCCAATTATAACGGCTGGTTTACGTTATTTTCCCTCTTCAGTATAAGAAAATGCCTATATGATGTAAACGAAAACACTTTTAAAACTTAACTTTTTTTTATTTTAACTTTTACGGAGGGGAAGACTATGGCTTTCATATTAAGCGGGGCCACTTGAAATCAGGCTACCACTTGAAAATTTAAAATCACGATTACTTTCGAAATAATACGCTAAATAGAACCAAATTTGGACAGTGAACTTATCTTATATCTTGGATCATTTCGTTAACCAAGTTGCTTCGCCATTTTGTTTTCAAGTGGAGGCCACTTAAAAATTGCAAATTAACACTGTAGAAAGCGCATTTAAGACCGGATTGTCTTGAATTTTGATGTATACAAGACTATATAAGGGTCACAACCAAGTTTATTAATGAACATTATCCGCCATTTTTAACAAAGTGCGGATGTTATAAACTAAGCGAGACAACTTAAAATGAGGCTACCACTTGAAAATTTATAAAGATGATAACTTTTTAAATTATGACTCAATTCGAACTAAAGTTGGACCGTGATCGTATCTTTTAATTATCTTGGATGAGTTTACTGGGCAACATGTTACGACATTCTGCTTCCAAGTTACGACCACTTGAAATCACGCTGCCACTTAAAAATGTGCCAGCACGATAACTTTTAAAATACTAAACTGATTCAAACAAAAGTTTGAGAGTGAACTTACGGTTCAAATATCTTGGAGTTTGGTAACTTGATCGACAATTTTATTTCCAAATGGCTGCCACTTGAAAATTTGTCATTATGATAACTTTTGTAATACTGAATCAATTCGCATCAAATTTGGGTAGAGAATTTATCATTTAAGTATCTCAATTAAGTTCGCTGGGCATCTGAATTAGCCTTTTTATTTCCAAGTGGTGACCACTTGAAATTACGATACCACTTGAAATTTTTTTATCAAGATAATTTTTTAAATACTGAATTAGTTTGAACTAAAGTTGGACAGTGAACTTATCATAAAAATATCTTGGATGATTTCGCTGGACAAGTTTCTTCACCATTTTCTTTCCAAGTTACAGCCACTTAGATACTTAAAAATTTGTCATAACAATAACTTTTGAAACAGTGCATGTTTTCGAACCAAAGCGGGACAGTGAAGTTATGCTCCAACTAACTTGGATGAGTTTGCTGTCAATTTGCTCAGTCATATTGTTTCCAAGTAGCTGGTCACTTGAAAATTTTTTATCACGATAACTTTCGAGATATTTAACCAATTCAAACCAACGTTGAAAAACGGATTTATCATTCAAATATCTATGATTTCGATGGACAATTTTCTCCGCAATATTGTTTCCAAGTTGCGTCTACATAAAAGTTGCCACTTGAGACTTTGTTTTCCTATTAACATTTCAAATACTGAATTTATTCGAACCAAAGTTGGACAGTGAACTTATCTTACAAATATCTTGAATTAGTTCACTGTGCAACTTACTCCGTAATTTTGGTCCAAGTGGTGGCCTCTTAATTTTTCAACACGATGACCTTTGAGATTGTGAATTAATTCGAACTAAATTTGTACAGTAGACTTATCTCACAAGTGTATTTGATATATTTATTTGCCAACTTGGCCTGCCATTTTGTTTCCAAGTGCCGGCCACTTGAAAAATTTAAATTCACATAAAAAGTTATTTTATAATAAATTTTCTTAAAACTATATACATAGCCTAAATCTATATTTCTACCAAGTCCATTAATAATTTGTAGGCGCCATTTTGTTCTAAAATGGCGGCTACTTGATACGTATAAAGAAATCTACCTACTCTTACGAATGAGCCAGAAAGACTTCTTTTTAATAACAAACAGCTTCAAGTACAATACAATGCAAAAGTAAATTGTTTCTTTTTAAAACTGTTAATTAATTTAAACTTTATGGAAAATATGTATTTATTGTTCTTTCTAAAAAAGTAATTTAAAGGGTAATATATCAGAACAGCGCATCATGCTTTACAACGAGTGTAAAATAAGTGTTTAAAGAAAAATGTATTATTTTTTATACGTATATTAATTGAACATCTGTTATATTCGAAGTAAAAATTAGTGTTTTATTTATATTAAGAAAGATCGTACTTTAATATATCAAAGCTTTAGAATTTAGTGTTGGCTCAAAAACAATATTTTCTCAGCTATATGTATAAGTAAGGGAAAGTAAAATGTTAAATATGCGTCTTAATACATAGTTTGTTTGTCAAATATGTATAGTGAAAGATTTCAAACTTGTTCTTTGTCGAATAAATTTTTAGACGAGTAAGATAAAAATTAAAAAAAAAAATAAAATAAAATAAAATAAAAAATAAACTTTTATTAAACAAGAAATAATTATCAGTGATTCTCTTATGAAAAAGTACTAAATAACTTTCAGCATATTAATCTTAAAAAATTTAATAAATTTTAAATCCAACGTTTCGGCTAAATTCCTTCATTAACCTTCCTCGGGAAAGAATGATGTTAAAAAACACATAAACATAGAAAAATTAAGTTACTACATGATATCACAATTACAACTTCAAAGAAAAATTTAACAGATGATTACACAAATTATAAAAAATTACTATATACATTTTAAAAATATGCTAAAACACTCAAATGAACTTGAAACATGATCACAATAAGACAAGGACAAAGAGCCACTAAAGCAAAGGTTAAAAATATTAATATTTCGGGGTTGCCAGAACTAAACTAAAGCAGGGTAAACATAAATTAATTTAAGCCCAAGAAATGAAGCCAAATTGAGGGGGGGTTTACGGATAAGGAATCGTTACAAATTTCTGATTTTCTTTTAATAATTTCGAATGATTCATAAAGAAGTGCTTGGTTTCTATTGTCAGTATTGTAAATTATTTTGGCATTTTAAAAATCGGGGTCAATGGGATTAGAATTATAATTTCGTGAAAAAGCTGTGTTGGGTCTATTATATTTTAAATCTGCAATATGCTTGTTACGAAACCGAACTTTCTCAATCCATAAACTTTATGAACTGAAAGACTTATTCGAACTCTTTATTTTATTACTGTTTATTTCTTTTTTTGTATTGGCAACAGCCACGTTTTTGTTTTTCTTTTGATGTGGATTCTGAATGGAGTTTGAGAAGATAGAACGCTGAAATGGCGTATGAAAGAATTGTAATATACTTTATATAGTCAACTAAATTGTAAATACATGTACATAGATTTATTAAATAATCGTGTTTTTTTAAGAGTCATGAAATAATGTTGAATTTACCACACAATTCGGCAGGATATTAAACCAAGAAAAAATGAAGACATCTGACCCAAAAGGGTCAGATGTCTTCATATAATGCTTCACAGAATGCATAAAATAATTTTACTTAATGCATAAAAAAGCATTAAGTAAAGTTATTTTATGCATTCTATTATCTTTATTTGATGCTATGTTTTATCTGGCACCCGAACAGACGACCAGATGTTTCTCATTTTAATTTGATATTGCATAATTATGTTCAGAATAAAAATGATAAAGAAATTACGCAAGAATTTCGATTTAAAGAAAGAAAAAAATAATGATCGTTTTTATATGAACAGATAATTTATTTTGAGTGATTTGTTTCTGTTGCTAGTTTGATTTACTGCAAAGAAATTTTAATTGTAAAATTGAATGTAATAAAGGGTACCGAGTATATTATTACAGAAATTAACATAAGTTATAGAACTTGCTACTCTTTTTACATATTATGGATGCAGTAATTAAAGCTAAACGTTCTACAGTTAGAACGCAGACGACAAAGTTATTTAAGAAAATTGAAACGAAATTACTTGAAAAGAATTATACTGAAGATGACCTTGAAGAATTACTTGCCGAATTAGATCTTAAAGAAAAAGAAATAAATAATTTAGATTCTCAGATATTTTCGAATATTACTGACGTAAAAGAAGTTGAGTCTGAGGTACTAAAATGTGATGAATACAATACGAGTATTGTCATAAATAAAACCAAAGTTAAAAAAGCACTTTCTAAGTTGGAAAAACCGCTTGTTCCTATTTTAATGCAAAATAATAAGATAGAAGAGAGTGCAATAGTTCGTCCGTTCGAATCCCCTTACGTAACTCTTCCTCGTCTTACTATAGAAAAATACAGCGGCGATCCGTCTGATTGGCAGAGATTTTATGATCAATTTGATTCAGCAATAAATAAAAATTGCGCAATTTCTAATGTTGATAAATTTAATTACCTTCGCAGTTATTTGACAGGTGTGGCGTCCGATGCGATAAAAGGTTTTAGCTTAACGAATAATAACTATCAGGCTGCAATTGAAACTTTAAAAGAAAGATTTGGGAAAAAAACGGTAGTTATAAATTCTCATTTAAATAAGCTTCTGAATTTAACTCCTGTTAAAAAATCAAATGATATAGTTGCTCTTAGGAAATTGTTGGATACTTGTCAGACTGAGATTAGAAATTTGGATACGTTGGAAATAAAATCTGATAATTATGGTTCATTACTCTGTCCAATACTGATTAAATTATTACCTCAGGATATTGTTTTGGAAATTGCAAAACAATGCGATTTAGATGAAAATTGGGATGTTTCAAGGGTTCTTGATATTTTGAAAGCTGAAGTAACTTACAGGGAAAAAGCTCAGTTTTTGACAAAAGATAGTCGCGAAAGAGAATTTAGTTCTCAATCGTATTCTTCCTTCCAAAGTGCAAAAAACGAAAAGCTTCTAAATAATAAGAATATTTCTAAATACCCAACTGCTTCTAATTTGTTAAATGAAACAGATAAAAATTCTAATTTGTGTTTCGCTTGTAATGGGGAAAAACATGTTTTAACTGAATGTAAGGTTTTTTCTAGTTATCCATTACAGAGAAAGAAAGATTTTTTAATGAAACATGGATTTTGTTTTATATGCTTAAAACGGCGGCATACTGCGAAATTTTGTAGAAGTCAGATAAAATGCGAAGTGTGTAATAGAAGACATTTAAAAATTATGTGTTCGGAATCTAAAACAGTTAGCCAAGTTGAGGATAAGAAACCCGTTTCTAAAGAAAGCGAGGTTATTAATAATAAAGTACTGGGGAATAGAACACATATGAAAGATGTTTTGTTACAAACTGTGACTGTTAAATTAAGGAATGGTAAGAAAGAAATACCTTGTAGGGTAATTTTTGATACAGGATCAATGCGTAGTTACGCAACTAAAGAAATTATTTCTAAAATGGGTTACGATGTATTAGGACACGAGAAAATGACACACAGCCTTTTCGGAGGCGTTGAAGAAACTAGGGCACATAATAGTTACAGAATACATATAAGTTCTCTCTCTGAAGATTATATGTGTAATTTTGAGGTCTATGACCAGGAAGTAATCTGTTCTGATATTCCTAAAATTAGAAATGGCCCATGGGTAAGGGAAGCTGAACAGTATGGGATAATATTTTCAGATGTTGAATGTTTCAATAAAACTCTTGACAGAAATAACAATATTGATATACTAATTGGTGCAGATATTTATGGAAAACTTTTGACGGGTAATCATATAATGTTATCTAGTGGGTTAGCTGCTGTAGAAACTTTACTGGGATGGACCCTAATGGGTAAAGTTACTGAAACTAATTGTAATAGCGATAGCTCTATGCTTGTTGTCTCTTTATTTTCTAGAATCAAAAATGAAAAAATCAGTGATTTATGGGAGTTAGATCTTTTGGGCATAAGGGATTCCGTAGAAAGTAAAAAAAGAGATGATCTAAATAAAGAAACTCTAGATTTATTTAATTCAACAGTTAAACGGGATTCGAACGGGAGGTACGTTGTTTCTCTTCCATGGCTTAAAGATCATCCTCCAATACCCTCAAATCGCAAAATAGCAGAAAAAAGATCATTATCAACATTGAGATCATTGAAAACTTCTGGAAATTTAGAGAAATACCAAAATGTATTTAATGACTGGCTACATGAAGGTATAATCAAGAAAATATCTGATTTAGGCGATAGTGGCCATTTTTTGCCTCACAGAGCTGTAATAAGGCAACATGCCACAACACCTGTGCGTCCTGTCTTCGAGGCTTCAGCTAAAGAGAAATTTTCCTATTCGTTAAATGACTGTCTCGCAAAAGGTCCAAATTTAATCGAATTAATACCTGCAATTTTACATAGATTTAGAAAAGGAAGAATAGGAATAAGTGCCGACATCAAAAAAGCATTTTGCCAGATTGGTTTGAACAAGAATGATCAGAACTTTGTCAAATTTTTGTGGTTCGAAAATGGTGATTCTAATAAGTTACAAGTATACCAACACTGTCGCGTTGTCTTTGGACTAAATGCTTCTCCATTCTTATTAGCTGCTACTTTAAATCATTTATTTGACAAAATCGAAGAGCCTTACAAAGAGATAGCCAACAGACTGAAAATGTCATTTTATGTCGATAACTGTATTTCCAGTCTAAACAGTACAGAAGAATTGCGAGAATTCATAAAAACTTCAAGACAAATTTTGGCATCAGCTCAGTTTGATCTTCGAGGTTGGCAGTATACACAAACTGATGAAGACTTACTAGACGAAGATTTTCTTAATGACATGGAGATAGAATCTGAAGAAAATTCTGATATAGCAATTTTGGGGCTGATCTGGAATAAGAAAGATGACACAATAAGATTGATGAATTCATCTAATGACAAAGAAGAACCTAAATCAATTACAAAGAGATCAGTTCTTTCTGTGGTTAATAAAATATTTGATCCCATCGGTTATACAAGTCCAGCCACTTTGATGCCAAAATTGATTCTGCAAAAATGTTGGAAAGAAAAGTTTAATTGGGATTCTCCATTGACAGAAGAAATAACAAAATCCTTTAGAAAATGGAAAGAACAACTGGAATTGTTAAGAAATATAAAGATCCCTCGTAGATTTTCCGAATTCGACTTAAGTGACAGTGAAAAACAGCTTCATGTTTTTTGCGACAGTAGCAAAGTTGCTTATGCCACATGCATATTCTTAAGAGTACAGAATGGTGAAAATGTGTCTTGTCAGCTAATTCAAGCGAAAACAAGAGTGACTCCCTTAAAAGAAGTTACGATCCCGCGATTAGAGTTACTTGCTTGTTTAATTGGCGCAAGACTAGCCTGTACGATTATCGATGAAATGAAAATAGATAATCTCAAAACCTTCTATTGGTCGGATGCTAAGAATGCTTTATATTGGATAAAAAATGACGGTGGTTGGGCTACTTTTGTACAGAATAGAGTAACAGAAATTAGAAAATTGACGAATGTCGATGATTGGCATCATGTTCCTGGTCATCTTAATCCAGCTGACTTACCCTCCAGAGGATGCTCCCCAGATACCTTAACGAAGTCCCAGTGGTGGAACGGACCTGAGTGGTTAAAGAAGATGCCCGACTTTTGGCCTAAAAGTGACATTCTTCCTGATGATGAAGTTATATACTCAGAAAAAAGAAAAACAGTTGCAACAGCAATTGATGTTTCCTCTCAAGAATTTGATCTTCATGAAAATTGTTCCTCATACCAAAAAATGCTAAAAGTTACAGCTTGGATTCTTAGATTTTGTGAAAATGCAAAGAAGTTAAAAGAAAACCGCTTATTATCTAACTTAACAGTCGAAGAACTTAATAAAGCGGAATATGCAGTGTTAAAATATGCACAAAAGAAATGTTTTTCTAATCAAGCTAAGAAAAAATTTAACTTTCCGACACTTATTGACGAGAAAGAATTAATTAGAGTCCGTACCAGAATTTCAATGAGAGAAGACTCACTTAATTTCAGATATCCAATTGTCTTACCAGCAGATCACAATATAACATCCAGAATAATTGAAGAAAAGCACAAAGAAATGGATCATGCAGGAGTTCAGATTCTCATGTCAAGTTTAAGAGAAGAATTCTGGATAATTAGATGCAGAAGAACAATTAGGAAAATTCTACAAAGATGCATTCAGTGCAAAAGATTCTCCTCAAAACCAGCAGAAGTTCTGAGTGCTCCACTTCCAGAAGATAGAGTAAGAGATGCTAGGGTATTTGAAATTGTTGGAATCGATCTATTCGGTCCTTTGTTTTTAAAAGATGGACAGAAATGCTGGATAGTTTTGTATACTTGTGCCATTTACCGATGTGTACATTTAGAATTAGCAACATCCCTATCAACAGAAAACTTCCTTCAAACGTTAAGACGCTTTGTAGCGAGAAGAGGCCGACCACACACTGTATACAGTGACAATGGAACAAATCTAGTTGAAGCTAATAAAGAATTAAGATCTATAGATTGGAAACAAATAGAAGATTACGCAACTGTTAGAAAAATTAACTGGAAGTTCAACCCCCCATCAGCTCCGTGGTGGGGAGGCTTTTGGGAACGTTTGATTAGAATTATAAAAGCTATTTTGAAGAGAACTCTTGGAAAAGCACAGCTTGACTATGAAGAGCTATATACCTTGATTTGTGATGCAGAAAGTATAGTAAATGCGCGACCTCTCACACACATGTCGGAAGATCCAAATGACTTAATACCTCTCACCCCAGAAATGTTCTTAAAGGACATACGTGAAATAGGAGTTCCAGATTTAGACTTGATTGATAAAGCGAAGTTCAAAAAGAGATATGCCTATAGGCAAAAGTTAAGAGAAGATCTTCGACAAAGATTCCGTAATGAATATTTAGGAACACTTCGAGAATTTGCTTCGGTAAAAAAATCTACCACATTTAAAGAAGGTGATTTAGTGCTAATTCAGGATGATAATCTAAAACGTCTTCAGTGGCCTATGGCTAAAGTGTTAAAATTGTATAAAGGTAGAGATGGACAGTTTCGTGTAGCAAGACTGAAAACTAAAAATGGTGAACTGCTACGTCCATGTCAACGTTTGTGCCCCTTGGAACTTCATGATGAAAGCCGCTCTAAACTTCAACAGCAAACTCGATATGGTCGCTTAGTGCAACCAGTGCAACGCCTTGGTGTGGACAATAACGATCCAGATTGAGCATGTCGTATGTCCTTCCCTGCTCAAGGTGGGGAGGATGTTACGAAACCGAACTTTCTCAATCCATAAACTTTATGAACTGAAAGACTTATTCGAACTCTTTATTTTATTACTGTTTATTTCTTTTTTTGTATTGGCAACAGCCACGTTTTTGTTTTTCTTTTGATGTGGATTCTGAATGGAGTTTGAGAAGATAGAACGCTGAAATGGCGTATGAAAGAATTGTAATATACTTTATATAGTGAACTAAATTGTAAATACATGTACATAGATTTATTAAATAATCGTGTTTTTTTAAGAGTCATGAAATAATGTTGAATTTACCACACAATTCGGCAGGATATTAAACCAAGAAAAAATGAAGACATCTGACCCAAAAGGAAGCATTAAGTAAAGTTATTTTATGCATTCTATTATCTTTATTTGATGCTATGTTTTAATGCTCCTTCATTCTATCACAAAAAGGTCTATTAGGTCTATTTTTAGCCGAAACGTTGGATTTAAAATTTATTAAAGTTTTTAAGATTAATATGCTGAAAGTTATTTAGTACTTTTTCATAATTGTAAAAACAGCATATATAAAAAAAGTGGAATAAATATTTCTGAATTGATTATGCCGAATCTGGGTAATTTACAAATTCCACGAACATTTAAACATATATTTAATCCATTTGTCAAAGTTCGCTTGAAATTAACAAAACTTTTGCTTGATATAAATTTCTTAAGGAGATGCCAGAAGAGTGCCATTATTCCTAATTTCTTACGAGTACGCAATGTGTTCATGGAAAAGAACCTCCCTCATTTAGTAACTAAAAATGGATTGGTGAATTTAAAACTGGCTATAAAGTACAAATTTTCGCAGATCAATCATGTTCAATCGGAAGCCTATTATCTCTATTTGGAATTAAGCAAACAAAGACTAATAGACCTTTTTGTGATAGAATGAAGGAGCATATTGCAGATTTAAAATATAATAGACCCAACACAGCTTTTTCACGAAATTATAATTCTAATCCCATTGACCCCGATTTTTAAAATGCCAAAATAATTTACAATACTGACAATAGAAACCAAGCACTTCTTTATGAATCATTCGAAATTATTAAAAGAAAATCAGAAATTTGTAACGATTCCTTATCCGTAAACCCCCCCTCAATTTGGCTTCATTTCTTGGGCTTAAATTAATTTATGTTTACCCTGCTTTAGTTTAGTTCTGGCAACCCCGCAATATTAATATTTTTAACCTTTGCTTTAGTGGCTCTTTGTCATTGTCTTATTGTGATCATGTTTCAGGCTCATTTGAGTGTTTTAGCATATTTTTAAAATATATATAGTAAATTTTTATAATTTGTGTAATCATCTGTTAAATTTTTCTTTGAAGTTGTAATTGTGATATCATGTAGTAACTTAATTTTTCTATGTTTATGTGTTTTTTAACATCATTCTTTCCCGAGGAAGGTTAATGAAGGAATTTAGCCGAAGCGTTGGATTTAAAATTTATTAAAGTTTTTAAGATTAATGTGATGAAAGTTATTTAGTACTTTTTCATAATTGTAAAAACAGCATATATAAAAAAAGTGGAATAAATATTTATGAAGTGATTCTCTTATTTATTTAATATTATATCACAAATTCCTTTAAATTGTATCTTTCTTTTTTTTTTTTTTCTTTTTGTCCTAATTTAAATAATTACAGTAATAAAAAATTATTTGTAAGAGGTTTAAGTGAGGGGTGATGATATTATGAAAAGTTCAGAAAGTATGTAATAATTTTGTTGTGAACTACCTATGCACTAACAGCACATTCCCAACCATTCAAACCACTAATTTAATATGGGTGAAAATTATTGCTGAAATTGTAAAGAATCTCCTTATAAAGATACATGAAGTACAAACACTATTTACTGTCCAAAACACGTTTTTTATTAATTTAATTCATTTTATTTTTTACGTACTGTGATCAATTAAAACGCATCGTTAAATCTTAAACTGCATCGTGAATAAGATAAGGAAATATTATGTGAGAGATATCTGAATAATATTTTGAGCACACACACACACACACACACACACACACACACACATATATATATATATATATATATATATATATATATATATATATATACATTAAATTAGTTTTCGTTTTAAAATTGTAAATTAACTTGTCACATCTACGAAATATACAAATTACAAAATAAATTAAATGGATAACAGTCATTAAAATAGTTTAGAATTTAACTGTTAAAATGATGTGTACACTATCGTCGGTACACTATCCTCAGTTAAAACTAAGGATAGTGTACCGAGCAATGGATTCCTATGAATTCATAATTAGTTAAAACAAGTCTGTTAGGCCTTCCAATATTTATTATCAAGACTTTATTAAAATATTCTAATATAAACATCAGCGAAGATCCAAATACTTAAGCACAAAAAAACCTCGGACAGCTTGAATAACCTTACAGTATAAATTCATAATATTAAAAACGGTAAATCAATTTCTTTAGTAAATCTGCAGCTTTGTTTACATTGACATCGCAATGAAAGCAAAGACCTGCAAATCTAAAATTGTCTTCCTCTTAAAAGTTTACTGTCTAGTGACATAGTGATGATCCCATATTTCTTTCTTCTAAAGAAAAATGTGGAAATTTCCAAAGCCTCGAAACCAGAAATTACGTAATAATAAATTTGGTGTTAAAATTTCATACTACAAATCGCCAAAAGTGTCGGCATAGAGAGATAAGCACGGCAAGGCAGAATTTTTCGTAATCACGATTTTGTAAAATTTGCTTTCATAGAAAGACAAAGAAACAATCATTTTAACAAAGAACTTTGACATTAAAAAATAATTAACGTGCGGACTGAAATATTTAAGGATGAAAATATTTACCAATTTGTAACATCGGTATCTTAATTTTATCCTCAGCTAAAATTAATAATATTAAATTATTCTCTTTATTTAAATCACCAATATCGCAAGAATATAATAAAGGAATTTGTAATTAAAACAGAATCTTATAACGGTGCATACCGCGAAAAACAATAATAAAAGTTTTAAAAATTAATAAATAGAAATTGTTTATAACTAGTAGGCATAAGTGGACTCCGCACAGTTCCCCATCATGTATTTGTTATCATAAATTTCGATAATACGGTAGACTGTGTTCTTCACGTTAAAAGAAATGAATTTGATCAATCGTTCGACACGGTGACAGACTGAAATACAAAGTCTGATAGGCTAATTTCATTCAGTTCCACAGATTTACCTTATACTAAACTGTTAATTTTATTAGGGTGAGTTCCGTATTTTAGTTTTCATGCTACTTCATACTATTTTCAATGCAATGATGAAAATTTGTGTGAAGTATTGCTCTATTCTGTTATGTTAAGAAAATCTTAACTTTCGAATAACTTATGAAATTTTCAAATTAGAATATTAGTAGTCAATCATATTCAAGCGATATCACAAATAATATTTTAAAAGTAGTCTGACATCTTTAAAATAGAAATATCCATGAAAATGGACGTTTAAGTGAATTCTTTCTCTATTTTGACATGTTGAGAAATTCGTAAATTTCGAATAACTCCCGAAATTTTCAAAGTAAGTTGTTGGTAGTTTTTGATGTTCATGCCAGAATCATAAGCTATATTAAAAATCTGGGTTGATATCTCTACGAAAAATTTTCCTTTTAATGCACGTTTAAGTGAAATTTCGCCCTATTCTCCTATGTTATAAAAATCGTAAATTCCGAAAAATGAACGAAGTTTTTAAAGTAGAATGTTACAAATCAATAGGAAACTTTTCAGTGCCATAAGTGATATTTTAAAACTGGTGTCCATTTATTCTTTATGACCATTTGTTCTTAATATATTGTGTACACAGACTAACAAACTAATCCATTTACAAACTTACAAACTAATACACTAAAACACTAACAAGCACCCTGCATACGGATATCGATTTTGTTATTTTCGGATTCCTCACACCTGAAAACATGTAAAAAGTACTCAAAAAATCGAGGTCGAGAATTTTCCCGATTATTCAAGTTCGCCATTTCTATAGTACGATGAGAAAATAAAAAATCACTTCAACCTACTATTAGAAATGTAATTTAAAACTTTTTTACCTTACTTTGAATTTAAAGCGTTGCACCAAAGTTGTCTTGAATGTACATACAGTAAATAATTTTATTAAATGTATAAATATCCCTGATTCGTGAAACTATCTGTTAGTAAGTTATTACATTGTTTGTTAATAAATATTTTTTATGGTAAAAACTTTTAAATTTGAAAACAACATTAACATCAGTTTCAAATTTCTTCGATAAAATTTAATTTAAAACTATTATTAATTTCTTAACTAAGAGTGCTTTAAAAATAGTTTCCAGGCGCAACGTTTTTAAGTATATACAAAAAATAACTGTCATTGAATCTACTTTCTTAATGAATAAAAAAAAAAAAAAAAATAAATAAATGTTTCATTCAACTCATGAAAGATACGCAAACAAAACCTGAAAGAAAATATACATTTATACATAGTTTCTGTATCTCTTTTTATTTAGCGTTTCTTTTAGTTTTGACCCTTTTCTTTTATTTTTTTCCGATCGTCTTAGTTTCTTTTTCCGATGTAAGCATTCTTAGTTTCATTTCTTCCACCGATTGTTCCATGTACTTAATTCTTGTTCCTTCCATCTAATCCTCTTAGGCAAATAAAGAGTCCATTGAGATTTAATCTTGTTCTAAAAAGTATTAATAACTGAATAGAAACTTTTAATCTTCTGTAAAGGTAGTATATTATATACTACTTTCAATATATATATATATTGAAATACACCCTGTATATATATATGTATATACAGGGTGTTCCGAAAGTCCCCCCCCCCTCTTCGAACTCGGAAAGGAGTCGAAATTTTGAAAAATAGCGAAACACATATTTAATGAATTCGAGAGGGGCCTCTTTTGGTGAAAAAAGTTTGGGCCCGGGGGGGCTAGGGAAGCCGATAGGGAGGGAAATTTTAAAATTTCAAACGAGAGGTATGGCTTCTGATACATCCCTGGAAACATCTCTTTAAGATAATGAATTTGATAAAAATAGTTTCGCCCTACGATGATTATTAAAAAAGATACATGAGTTTTTAGACTTTTGAAATGTGGATTTTATACTTATGTATCCCCTTTCATACACACTGCAGGACAAAACTATTTATATTAAATTCATTGTCTTGAAGAGACGTTTCCCGGGATGTATCACAAAACATACACCTTCCTATTTAAAATTTTAAAGTTGCATTACCTAGCGGCACTCCTACCACCCCCTTGCCCGGGCCCTAACATTTTTGGACAAAGTATGGCTGGTGATGCATCCCTGGAAACGTCTCTTCAAGACAATGAATTTGGTATAAATAGTTTTGTACTGCAGTGATTATTAAAGGGGATACATAAGTAGAAAATATTCATTTCAAAAGTCTAAAAACTCACGTATCTCCTTTAATAATTATCGTAGGGCGATACTATTTATATCAAATTCATTGTCTTGAAGACATGTTTTCAGAGATGTATCACAAGACATACCTTCTTATTTGAAATTTTAAAGTTGCCCTCCCTAGCGGCCCTCCTCCCCCCCTCCCCCCCTGGCCCAAACATTTTTCACCAAAAGAGGTCCCTCTCAAATTCATTAAATACGTGTTTCGCCATTTTTTTAAAATTCCGACTCATTTTCGAGTTAGGAGGGGGGGGGAGACTTTTGGAACACCCTGTATAAATGCATATATATTATATTTAGAAAATACTAGTAAGTAAGAAAAATACCTGTAATGAAAAAATGAAATATATCACCTATGATGGGGAAAAATAAATCTTCATCTACTATTATAATTAGAAAAGTACAGATTTAAAAAAAAAAAAAATACTATATATATTATTCTATACTTATAAAAAATATTTCAGAAAAAATGTCGTTGTATATGTATTTAACGTTTAGTCTCTTACAAAACAGAATATATATTTAAAAAAAATAATTTAAATAATTTTTAAAACTATTTTTACATACATTTATAAAAGAATATGTTTAACATTTTCGCTTTTCAAATTTATTTCGTATAGAAGTTACCGAATGGCAGGAGAGATCATTGAGTCGAGATTTAATCTTTAATCTTTAATCTTCGTAGCTTGTATGTTTAGTATTTTGCTGCGTATTTATGTGCAATACATGTTTATTCAGATCTCTTTGTTAGATCCGAGGTTTTAGACTATAAATGCCCTAAATATCATAATAATGAATTTCTCTTTGTATTTATGCTCCAACTAATGTCATTGATTATGTATATGATTCATGCATTATGCTACATAACAGCCTCTCTAAAATTTCTGCATTATTATTTCAACTAGCCTTTACTAACATCTGCGTGATAGTTTCTTCATACTTAATATAATTTATAGAAAAATCTCATCAATAAAATCGCCGGAAATTTTCAGTTTTTTTATTTTTTAAATTAATATTAATAATATTAAAAGTTATATAAAACTTTGACATTTCCATTATACTTTCAATTTTAGGAAATAATTTTTCTCGCTGATAAGTGAAAAAATCTGGAGTGACTCCACTCGACTTTCCGAACATTGAGTAATTAACAGTTTTGTAGATAAAGTAAAGAAAAAGTAGTTGTTAAACAAACAAAAGAGAGAAAACCATAATAGAGTGTTTGAGTATTTTTCTCCATTTATTACATGTTGTTTTATTTAACGCTACTGAACTTTGAGCCCATAGATCATAATGATAAAGTAATTTTCGTTGTGTCCCTGTAAAAACCTATAAATGCTAGATTCACCAAAATGCTTATAGTTAGTGCAACAGTGATTTATAATACTCATATAAATTTTCAGCTGAATTCAATAAGGCGTTTAGATGCTATCGTACTTTTAAAAATTTAGTCCCATAGGCCATAATGATAAAGAATTTTTCTTTGCGTCCCTGTAAAAAAACAGTAAGTGCTAGATTCACCAAAATCTATACAGTTAGTTCAACTGTGATCTATAACATGTGTACAATTTTTTTGCTCGGATTAATAAGGCGTTTAGACGCTATCACATTTTTAAAAATTTGGCCCCATAGGCATAATGATAAAGAATTTTTCTTTGTGTCCCTGTAAAAAAACTATAAGTGCTAGATTCTCCAAAATCTATACAGATTGAGTATTTCTGATCTATAATATGTGTATAAAAGTTTTGCTCAATTGAATAAGGCGTTTAGATGCTATCGCACTTTTAAGATTTTGCTCCCATAGGCCATAATGATAAAGAATTTTTCTTTGTGTCCCTGTAAAAAAACTATAAGTGCTAGATTCACCAAAATCTATAGGGTTCGTACTATGGTGACTTACAATATGCGTACCAACTTTCAGGTTAATCGAACAAAGCGTTTAGACGCTAGCGTGTTCACTCACAGACATACACACATACACACATACACACATACACACACACATACATACATCATCGTAAAAATAGTGAAAACGGACTCAGGGGACCTCAAAACGTATAGAAACATCAAAATCTCGAATTCGGATTTTTGACATGATTACAATACTTTCCTCACTATAGTGTTCGGAAAGTAAAAATCTTATAATTAAGTTATTGATATATTAAAAATAAATTATTTCCTAAAATTAGATGGAATTAAATTCACACAGCACCATATTTAACAGAAATTTAATAATTAATAAATGTATATACAAAAATATACAAATAAAAAGAAATGACTTTCATTCAGTTTAAAATGAATGAAAAATATAAAAAAATGTAATGCATGGTGTCACTACCGTCCTGCCGAATAACCACCTTTAGAAATAACTGAATAGCCTAACTGGTTTTAAAGTTTTCCGAATAAACTTCTAATTATGAGAATTTAAGCATATTTAACAAAAAAAGTTAATAGTTCTTCAATTTCTTTAAGAAAATATGAATTTGAAATGTATTAGATTAAATTTCTCTAGCACAAATCTCTAGCCAAAGCACTGATAATCGCATTGGCTAGCAGCCGAATTTATGGTTTTTGTCTGGGTTGGCCAGTCAACCTTACGTCACTATCCTATCGTTTCGACCAAATTTAATCGTAACTGGTCGACGTTAGAGAAATATTATGAAATATTTCAGAATAAAATAAATTTTTTTGTTATCACAACTAATATTGGCTATTTTTTATTGTAATGTTATTTAGTTAAACATCCTGTACAGTTCAGTTTATTTTAGTTTTTTATTTTATGCAACTATTAAATATAATCTATCAATCTAGGATATATTATTGATCCTGATTTTTTCAAGTAATAAACTTATTCATCACATTGTATTGAAGGCAAGAAAACGTTTAAATATTCTAAAGTATATCACATATAAGGATTCGGGAGCAAAGGCTGCTACTCTTCGAACTTCTTATCTGGCACTCTTCAGACCTGTATTTTGACTACGGTTTTCCAATTTTTTGTTGTGCCTCCACATCCAACCTAAAAAAATTAGAACAAGTCTAACTAAGCACTGCCCGTATCATTACTGGTTTGAAGCGCAGCTGCCCTATAGTAATTGCATTTTTTGAAGCCGACTTGAAACACCTTTATGTCAGAAGGCAGGTTAGCTTTGTCAAATATTACAAAATTTTTTCCAGTTTTCGCCAATACAACAAAACCTCAATATAACTAAATAACTGGAAAACTTATCAAAAGCAAGAAAAACAGTCTCTTTACTCAAGTTATGTCACAACACCTCCTATATGATAATGTAGAGCTTCATTCGCTTTACTGCTCTCTGAACCCGTTAGAACAATTTTCCAGGGTTCACTTTCACTACAACTTTCTGCTCGTGTCAATAAAAAGGAATTCTTGTCAGACTATCACAGATAATTGGCCTCGGAAGTCGTTAATAATATTTCTAAAAGTGACATCAAGATATTTACTTATGGCAGCAAAATTACCGATCTCGCTGTTTATGGCATCTGCATGGCAGCTCCCCAGAATTGAATTTCTCTTTGTCAACGTAATCCAGACTACTGTTCTATTTTCAGAAGCGAACTACTTGCAATCGATGTGGTTTTTTAGACTATTATGAATGGAAGTAATTATGGCGACCTCTGGAGGCTTACTGACAGCCGCAGCTGAATGCAACATCTCAATAAGTACATCCATATAGGTGATAAAACAAGTATTTCTATCGTTCATAAATTGAAGCTCATTTCAACTCAACATGATATCCATCTCCAGTGGATACCCTCCTATCTGGATCTTTACGGCAATTAAATGGCTACAATGTAGCAAAACAAGGTTGCAGCCACCCATACCCCTCTTCTTCAGAACGTACTTAACTAGAGCTCTTCTCCCAGAAAAAACCCCAGATTAAGGACTGACTTGCAACCCCCCCCCCCCCCCCCATCCACTCACCACTGTTATAAGAGTAGTAAGCCGGGTCTATTCTTATCTCTTTCACGTGACAGAAAATCCTGTACCAGACTCTTGTACCTTGCCAGCTGCCACCTAAAATGCCTTTCGTTTTCTGAGGGCAAGAAAACCTACCATCTTTGCCTGAAATGCCACCAAAATCAGGCTTCTGCTGATCACATCTTGGACTTTTTTAGGTCTTCTTTGGGAATAAATTTATTCTTCTACGTCATTGATTTTCTAAGAATCAATGGTTTCTCGGATCTTCTCTGACGGTGTCAGACCAGGTTGGAGATTAGAAACAACAAACAAACATATTTGATTATTATCATAAATTTAGGAACATACTGATGGAATTAGTAATATTGTTTTTTATTAGTAACTGGCATATTAGAGTTTTTATATATTAAATAACTGTGAAAGTAATATTTGCTTAAAACAAGTTATTTCAAAGACATTTTTTATTAATCATAAACAATAAAAACTGTTTTCCTTTTCAAACTTCAGTAATTCCCATTACAACTAAACAGAACTATGGAAGTATTATATAACATAGTCATACAATTGCATCCATTTTATTTTTCACAAAGATGAACGCGTTAAATACTAATTACTTATATTACTGACATTTAAATGGCTATCAAAATTATGTATTTCCGTAAGCAATTTTCAAAGTTGCTTCGTTGATACTTTTATTAATAGAATGAAAATTTAACTATATGAAAATTAATTTAAAACTTTAGTTTACATATAAAATGCTCGAAAATGATTATAAATAAATATGTACTCGGAAATTCTCTTAAATTGAAAATTTAACACTGCAAACAGTCATTTTAAAGTTGAAATATTTGGTTATCATATAGGATTTTTTTGCATTAATTTTAGTTTACAAAGTGAGAGAAATCTTCTGTATACGTATTACAATTTTACTAAAATACAAACAGACGCATTTTGCCGAGTTTTAGATAATAATCATGTTTTGTTTTAAAAGTTATTTAAACTGTTTTATTAATTTTTACTTTTTGAAATACACATGTAAGGAAAGTATTTTAATTATGAAAAAATTCGTCTTTGAGATTTTGTTGCGTACATTTTGAGATCTCCATGAGTACATTTTAGCTGTTTTTACGGTGATGTATATATGTATGTATGTGAATGATTTCTAAATCCTTTGATCGATTGAACTGACAGTTGGTATGCATGTTATAAGCTACTGTAGCACGAACCTTATTGAATTTGGTAAATCTAAGACTTAAGATGATTTTGGAGAATCTCTTTATCATTATAGACTATGGATTCAAATTATTTAAAATGCGATTGCCTCGTTTGATTGAGTTTAAAATATACATGTTATAAGTTTATATACATGTTATAGGTCACTATCGCAAGAACTAAATAGATCTTGGCGAATAGTGTTTCTTATAGTGTTTTTACAGGAATAAAAAGAATAATTGTGGATCATTATATGTGAATAATTGAATCATTATGGCCTATGAGCTCAAATTATTTAAAGTACATATCACATCACTAATTTCAAGAAAAGGAAGTTAAGGTATTATCTTTTATAAGATTTTTTTTTTTTTTTTGTAAGATTTTGCTGTGATCAGTAAACTATTTAAAATAGTAAGAATTTACCGATTACAAACGATTTCATCCAGGACTTCCCTTTATTTAATGTTCTCTAAAAAATTACACAATAACTTTCTTCTTAAAATGTCAGAAGTATTATCTAAGAAATGCTTAAGTAGGTACTTTTTCTGTCAGTGAAAGAAGAATATTGAATAAAAGCAGACACTACCATGCCATTTCAAAAATTTCCGAGACATTTTTCTATTACACATAAAAACCTTTAATGCTTGCTAGACAGACTTTGAATCATCATTTTTAGAAAAATGCACTATAAATAAACAAAAAATAAAATTTTGAAAGATCAAAAACTGTTTTTTGTACATAAATAATAATAATAAAGAAAAAGTTTTTTTTTTTTTTTTTTTTTTTTTTTTTTTTTTAAGAAGTTATATATTTAGGCCGTAGAAAATCACCGCAACCCGCAAAACAATCGTGTTTGAGAGTTATAGGCCACATTAGGGTGCCTAGAATGGATAATCCAGACACTCTAGGCCACACCACTATTAGACGCAATCCCAAGCCAGTGCTCTCACTTTTTTTGACTTTTCACCCGATCAACGTTAGTTAAAGCGGTCTGCCTACCTTCGGACCACCACTTTTCACCCGATCAGCGGTTTCACGCAGCTAAGCGAATGCGGTTGCAGTCCAAGAAGAAAAGGAAGATATCGTCTCCTCCCAAAAGATCGGAAACAGCCGACTCAAATTTCATATCAAACTCGCTGGGTTACAGCAAAGAGGGAAGCTGGTGAATCTGAAATACATTATAAAAATCAAAAATACTGTTAAATTTTTATATTTAACCAAAGTAAAATAATTAAATGCGTAACAAACTTAAAAATATTATTCTAAATTACAAAGTTCATAAAGATATACATAATTTTTACTTTTGCTTTTCTGGTAAATAAGTTAGATTAAACGTAAATCAAATCAAAATATTTTAATAAAAACAAATTTGTTTGAGCAAAAGTTTAAAATCGAATTAAATTCAAATGTTAAATTAAACAAATTTAAACGTTTTACATACATGGTAATGGTAATTGAATAACTAACCTTTGAATTAAAATTTTAATACATAATTTAAGTGCAAGTTGTTGAAAAAGTGAAACAGAATTTGTTGTGTTAAAGTGTTGAGGGTTAATTTCCCCAAAAAATGTTTTTTTGTAAAGGAAAAAAAGAAAAGAAAAAGAGAAGAGGAAAGAAAATTTCTCTTTGCTTCATTGTTGTCACGGTTGTTTCGAAATTTATTACCTCAATTTTTGTGAGAAGAGCCTTTTATGAAAGCAATAAAGACAAGACAAAGGGAAATAAATGAGAGTCGTTTCCTATTTTTTTCCTGTGTGTATAGTAAACATTTCCTTAAGAAAATATTCTATAGTTTCACACAATTTTGCATAGAATTTAAATATTTTAAAAATATAATTTTTTTAAGCATTTATTTACATTTTTTTTTTTTCATTTTTAAGCTTTGAAATATAAACAATGAATATGAATGAAATAAAAATGAGCGTGAGGATATATTATTAATATAAATTAAGAATGCACAAAATGTTGCTTTATGTTAAAATAAAATAATTACAAGATAAAAATAACTTTTTATATATCATGTTTCTAAATTTTCTGTCGAATCATATAAACGCTACCGAAGGCAGCGGGAACCCGGAACAATTGGCTAAAAGTATAAAAAAAATTCATTGTTATCGTGTTTTGAGCTATTATAAAAGTTTCAAATGGCTTGCTAGGTAGCAGGGAAGTAAGTTACAAATCGACTGCAAGCTTTGTACTTGTAATGCTGCCAAAGACAGCAGGGACCCGAAACAGTTTTTTAAAAATGCATTTTCACCGTAGTATTTTAAAAAATACATTTTCACCATATTCTGAACTATTCTGAAAATTTCAAATGTCTAGCTAGTCGGGAAGTTAGTTACATAGATTTTCTGTTGAATCATATAAACGCTGCCGAAGGCAGTAGGGACCTGAAACAGTTGACTAAAAGTATTTAAAAAATGTATTATCACCGTGTTCTGAGCTATCCTGAAAGTTTCAAATGTCTAGCCAGTCGGGAAGTTAGTTAAAAGTCGATAGCAAGCTGTGCACTGGTAACGTTGCCGAAGGCAGCAGGAACTCAAAACAGTTGGCTGAAATTATTAAAGAAATGCATTTTCACCGTGTTCTGAACTATTCTGAAAGTTTCAAATGTATAGCTAGTCGGGAAGTTAGTTAAATAAATTTTCTGACGAATCATATAAGCGCTGCCGAAGGCAGTAGGGACCTGAAACAGTTGACTAAAAGTGTTAAAAATATATATTGCCACAGTGTTCTGAGCTATCCTGAAAGTTTCAAATGCGAGTCGATCGTTTCAAATGCGAGTTCTAGTCGAGAAGTTAGTGAAAAATCGATTGCAAGATTTGCACTGGACAGACAAACAAACAAACAAGAATCGAAGTTAATAAAAACATGGTAAAAAGTGGAGAATACGCTAAAACATTTTCAAATTATATATATATATATATATATATATATAATTCAATTATTTATAAACATACATTTAAAAGAAAAAATATGAGAATTTACAGTACAATAAAGTGTTTAAAATAAAAAATATGAAACATGTCAGCCTTCTGCAGAAACATTTTCCTCAGAATTTTACATACTTTAACAAATATTTGCTATACCTATCAAATTTAAATATATGCAATATAATTAGTTATTTACATACATGATATTATGTAAGTATAATTATTTACTTACATTCATGATTTTCAAAAATATTACATTGAATTTTACTGAATATATGTTTTTTAAATATATTTTATAATTAGTTTACATTAAATATTTTACTTTCTTCACTCCTGGAATGTTACATAAATAGACTTCTTTTACTTTTCTTAGAGTTAAAACTAGTTCACATTTTGCAATTTGGAAGAAATTATTTTTAAGTAAAAGTTGAATGATTCATCTTTAAAAATATATTAATAAATGAATCTATTATTTATGAGAAAAATGTTGTTTTAACTAGTTTCGCAAAGTCATTTTAAATTTGTGCAGTCTAAAAAATGAACAATTTTATAAATACTTAAGAAATTAGTTACTTTACCGTTAAAAAAAAAAAAAAAAAAAAAAAAAAAAAAAATGTGGATTTGTTCAATATTAACTTTTTTTGCTATCGTAGACTGCCTACGCTTAGTACAGTCATAACGTAAAATCTATGTATATTTCGTTTTCATACCGTGATGTTTTAATTTAATATAAATAACAAAATTAATGAATTGAATAGCAACAAATATTTTACTTTTTAAAATAACTTTTAATTGTAACTTTGATTTAAACTTTTTTTTTTAAAATTTGATTTCTTGAAGTTTAATGATATAAATAAATTGGTAAGGAGTTTCGTGCAAATATCGAGAGAAAGCTCAATTACGAGTCATTTTTTTTTCTGATGTTTCTGTGTACACCACTACGTCACAAAAGTATTTTCGACCATGCATTGCTACATGATTTCGAGAAATCGGGACACACACTAAGCCTCACAGAAATTCTGAAACATGGTACTGAGAACAACCGGTAAACTACCGAACTACCAAAGAAAACTGAGAATCATCAAGATCTATCGTAAACTGAGAACTACCGAAACATGGTACTTTAACTAGTTGCATAGTTAGAGATCTCTTCAATCCCTTTTGCTGATGTTTTATAAATATGGATTCGTTTAAATTAAAAACATTTTTTTTAATGCCGTAATATATATTTAAAATAAATAAATAAATAAATAAATAAAAGTTCTATCATTTGTAAAAATGATATATTTGTAATATTCAAGTTAAAGTTAATATAATTTTCGCAGATTTTAATAAACTAACCCAAAAATCCACATATTCCAACTTTCACGAAAATATGCAAAGACGTTTTCAACTTCTATGTGCTACACACAAAAACGAAATTTTGACATAAAAAAAGATTCACTGAAACATTTTTTGTTTATATCACATTTTAAAGCTTACGAAAAATTACGTAAAAAAATTTCTTTCACTACTTGATACCATGCACACCTTTGGGAAAAATAAGGTGCCTGGGTTATAAATTCAACATTTAAGAGAATCTCGGGGCCGATATTAATTCTATGTTCTCGCTTTTGCGTTCTGGTTTGTTGGTTGGTTGATCGTTTTAGAAAAGAGCCGCGGGCCGGCGAAAAGCTAAGGAATTATTAGGATAAATGTAAAAAGAATATCCTTTAAGAATTAACTTAATCTTTTAAAGCATTTTTTTTCACTTTTGAAAGATCCAAATTATACTAAATATTCGTAAGAGAAATATTAAATAAATCATCTGGAACATAAAGTATTGTTATTATTATTATTATTAATTTAAAGACTGTATTAATTTATTGCAAATTTATGATATAACGTTTTCCTAGAAAATTTTAAAATTATTACATTAAAAATTGATGCACTGAGTTTGAAAAGAGTAATAATCCAGTTTTTTCATTAAATTAGTTTTTTTTTTTTTTTTTTTTTTTTTTTTTTCAAATCCAAAAATGTCGGTAGTATAAGAATTAATGATAACATTATTTGCCAGCGTAGTTCTGCAATTTATAGCAGATTTTACTAGCATGCTTATGTTTATTCTCGAATATTTTGTAAAACTCTCCGGAGACTACATTCATTGTTTTTGTATAGCGAATAAAATCATTAATTAAAATTGATTCATACATAAATTTTGAAATTCCAATTACTGATGTTTAAAATTAGCAAAATTTCATGTGCATAAATTAATAGCCAAAAAATATTTAGATACTTATATGAAAGTCCCAAACAAACATCGCGTAAATTAAAAAACTTTTGAGAGATAGAATAAACAGAATTTCAGATTCTCTCAAAATATAAGCTAAACTGTAAGAGATTTTACTCACATTTTTACTTTGATTAAATCAATGCCAAATGCCAATAGAGTGTATGCTGTACGTAAATAAATATTGATAAAATCCTAATCATCTTCCCTTTTTTTGAGAAGAAAAGAAATTTTGTGCATTCTATAATTCATAACTTTCTGAATTTACATGATATTTGTTTGGGATTTTCATATAAGTTACTCAATACCTTTAGCTATTAAATTATGCAAATGAAGTTTTTCTTTAAAGCTAATGGATGCGTAATTAAAAATTATTACTTTGATTTTCAATTAGTCCATAGCAGACAAAATTCAAATTTTCACCCGTTATTATTTTTGCAGTATTAAGCACCTGCTCATGAATATAAAGCACTCTGTTTAATGCTTTTACATTAAAAAAAAAATCTTGAATTTATTACAAAAAACTGTATTTATCTTACTTTAATAAGATACATTGTATATATTGATCATTCAAATGTGATATAACAGATGATTCAAAAGCAACATAAAACTTTAAAAATATATTATTCAAAAAGTATTGACCGTATGCAGTTTTCACACAAATGTCGAGAAAGACATGGATTTTTTTTTTTTTTTTTTTTAAGTAACAAAAGATTTATTGCCAAATTAATTTAATTTTCTAAATAAGGTCTCAGGTGGCGTTTTAATTATAAAATTACTTCTTTATAATGATGAAGTATATTCAGTAACGGAATTACGACTATGATGTTCAGTTTCATGGCCGTTACTTCTGAGAATGGCTGTCAGGTGTTGCGCATTACAATTTGTTCGCAATTTAACGTCACTTGAGACGGCGGATCTGTTTAAAATGTAAGAGGATATTGGGAATACAGCGCATAAGTGGTGAATAATGTCACTTATATATTTTTCTTACAGAAAAAAAATGCTTTTCTGTGCATTTATTTCGTGAACGCTGCATTTTGCTGATGTTAATACATTTTGAATAACATTTTTTTTTTTTCTGTGACCTTTGGATCATCTAGTATTATTTACAAAATAATTTACAAAATTCTTTTAAATACTGGAGCGATGTAAAAGAAAATATATTTCATTTTGTTCCTTTAAAAATGTTTAAAATTATAATTTACAGCAAGTTTAAATTAAATAAATTATCAAACTTCAAATTCGCATAGTATCAATCCTCTTTAATAATAAATGACATTTAATGGTTACATAGCTGTTAACGTCCACAAGATAGAAAACATATAACTTCTTTATATTTAAAAAAAAAAAAAAATACATACACGCACACACACAAGTGTGTGTATTTTGATGAATATTAATAATAATGATTCTTACTTTATCTTTCAGTAAATAAACGGAGATATAAATGATTAATTGCGTGAACAAAATATTATCAAATAATAATTTCATCATTAATCAAGAAGTTTATAGAGTGAAATACATGTATTTTCCCTGCATAAAATCTTTGAAGCTGTTACGATATTATTGAATGAATTATGAGTGTAATTTTTGGCAACATTTTGGATAACAGAATATATGTAGAATGAGTTCAAATAGAAATAATATTTGAAAAAGATTTTCTACTTTTCTATTCATGTTTTTCCTTTCATAGCGTCGGATTAAACACACACATATATAATATATAAAGAATTTTTCTTAAAATTTTACTTTAACCAATATATACTTTATATGTGTAATCTAAAATGTAAATTCTAGAGAAATTATTTTATTTTAATTACAAATGTATTTAACATTACCTTCCAGAATAGTGTATTTTACTTTAATATAATAATCATTCGTATTTTATTAATCTTCTCCCCCCCAAAAATACACACATAATAAATGTTTTTATTTTATGTCATTTTTTCCACACGTGCATTCCAAAAACTTTCAAAACTTAAATATTTTTCAAAG
Organism: Salticus scenicus; assembly: GCA_963930645.1. Lineage (NCBI taxonomy): Eukaryota > Metazoa > Arthropoda > Arachnida > Araneae > Salticidae > Salticus > Salticus scenicus. The sequence continues at coordinate 61,911,233 of OZ005656.1, forward strand.
AAATACGAATCGAAGATTATAAAATATATTCCTTACTCTAATACAATACATTTTGTTATGTATTTAATTTCAATGTCTTGTCTTGGCATACTGTAATACAGTTTAATCTTCGTCTTTTTGATAATCACATCCCTGATCAAAAGATAGTTTTGTTATGACTTGCAAAGCTCAATTGTGATGACTCCTACAGAACTCTGAATGACCACCCTCTAAAGCTGCTATCACACGTACTCTCATACGATCAGCAGTATCAGATACTTTCTCCCGAAACCACCTGAAACAGGTTTTTCGAGCGACAAACGGTTGAAAATGCATCGTGTGATAAGTTTCCCTCTCCTACCTTTGTCAATGACGAACTTATGACTGACTGAATCTCCTATGGTAGATTTTAGCTCATATTCAACCAATCGGAGTGCGAGAAAATCAGAGTGCGTTTAAAACAGGAAATAGTGAGCGATTAGTAGCCAATTGTTAACGCCTTTTTGAATTCATTTTAGTCTTCAAAATAACCCTACTACCTGATGCTCGATTATTCGGAGAGGTATTAGCGTATAGTTCAGAGGGTAGGATCTTCCGTGTGATAGCTGCTTAAGGCACCCCTTCTGAAGAGGACAATGTAACTAAAGTCAAAATCCTTTTCTAATGTTTTTTTTTTTCTATTAAACAGAGGAAAAAAAATAATTAATAGAGTAACGTTATTATTTCTTTCTTATCATATCTGATTATTTTTTTTTTTTTGTTAAACTCGAATAAATTCATGAGTTTTTTTTCTTCTTTTTTAAAATTTATTTACTGTTGTGTTATGTAAGAGAATTAACTATTTATATTTACTTGATATAAATACGAATTAAAACATAGATATTATCATAACAAAGACATCAACAAAGGCATCGTCATCTTTACCTTTATAATTGCAAAATTATCAGTGTTGGAAACAATTTCCAAAACTTTAAGGATATATAGATATGTGTATAATTGAATAGAGTATAATTTGTAATAATTCTGTTCCATTATCGCAGTGCGTATTACGTGTAGTTCATCTGTGTTTGGAGCAAATATACCTTTACTTTTTTTTGAAATTTTTAAATGTTGTTATTTAATAGCTATTTCTTCTCTTTATAGAAATAAATTTGTTATTTGTACAAATGAAAAAAAAAAATAAGCCTTCAATATTTAGGATCATTTGTATAAAAGAGTATTGCATGAACTCGAGAATCTATGATGAATGTAAGCTGATATAAATATGTAAAATATTTAGTGTAACAATTGAACTTGATATCTCCCTATTAATTTTGTTTATTTGGCAATAAAAATTACGTATAAAGAAGAAATAGTTCAAAAACTGCTCGGGTTTATTGAAAAGTTTGCGTAAATAACTATCAACCTCTAAAATTAGAAATTATCAAGTGAATTTTAAAAAAACGAATACAAAATAAAGAACATTGATAAATAACAAGTTCCAGAATATAATCTATGAAACAGAAAAGATAGCTTCCGCGTTTTGTTTGTTTACAGTTTCTAGCATTATTATTTCATGGTATATATATGTTACGGTAAATGTAATAAACTGATGAATATGTAAGTAGTAGAAACATAAGCAGTATTTAATTGACTTAGTCTATTAAGTTTGAAATTTCCATAAGAAGAAAAATTTTTTTTTTAGCTTTTGAATTAAAGAGGGTCTTGTAATTATGTCCCAACTAGTTAGAGAACATAATTACATGACACTCTTTAATTCAAAATCTAAACAAATTTTTTTCTCTTCTTATGGAAATTTCAAACTTAGTAGACTAAGTCAATTAAATACTGCTTATATTTCTACTCCTCTACTGATTTTCAATTATTACTGGCTCAATGCACATCACAATTTTACCATAAGCACTTTCAGTAAATCTTTGTCTGCAGTTCAACAGCATCCTGACCAAGTGCCCCTTGTCGCACAGGGTTATGCCCGGCACTACCTTAACCAATCTTTGCTCTGCACTGGTGCTCCTTATCGTGATGAGTTCAGTATTAAATTGAAATATGACTTCTTTACCACCGCAGCTGGTCGCGTGGGAAACTTGTCTCCAGCGGCCATTGTATTTTTTTTTAAAAAGTTTTTTAAATAAACGTTCCGGAGGAGGGGACTAGCATAGCTAGAATCGCTCGACACCACTCCTGGAGTGGTGAGCGGCCCTTCCTCCTGGTTAATCCCAGTTAATTACCGGTAATTATTCATAATCCCCACTAAACTTGGTAAATGTGATAAATTATTGAATATTTATCGCATTTTCCGGCTACTTTATAAAATCCCTAACTCGAGATGGGAAATGTAATAAAAGTCTATAACTTTTCCAAAATTTGTTCACTTTGCTTAGCTGCATGGCTTCTGCCATGGCGTACGCCGTTGCTAAGCAATGCGAGTTCGCAGACTGTTATTGGCGGTCTCTGTTGATGTCAGATGCACGTGATTTCAATAGTATTTCTAATTTCGTGCTGGATAGACTTTTTTTCGTTACGATCTGTTTTTTCTTTCTCTTTTTTTTATATACATATTTTTTAATAAAATATTGAATAATGGACGATATGCATGAGCGTTTTAATTCCAAGTTATTAAACGTTTTGGACACTAAGAAAGAAAACAGCGGTTTTCCGAAGAAAGAACGGTATGACGACACAAGGGTCACTTTTATTTAAATTTTTAAATTGACATATTATTGTAAGTTTTATTCACGTCTGTACGCTTCGCGTATATGAAGAACAAAAAAAAAAAAAAAAAAAAAAAAAAAAAATCACTGAATACCCTTATCTCAAAATGCAGGAATCTAAAAAAATATGCAAAATTTTCTACTGCAGCAGCCAGTATTACGCACATCTGTACGCTTCGCGCGTACATGAAAACAAAATCACTGAATATCCAAATCGCAAAATGCATGAATTTGGAAAATATGCAAATGGATTATTACAGATTATTTACCGTCCACAGGTGCATATAATTGCACAATCATCTCATAGTGACCCACTACATGACAAATCACCTAAAATGTATAACTTAATTTAGAAATGAATTTGATTGCAAGGATGATCGCAGCCGAAAGGTTGGAAATTATGCACTGGGATAGAAGGACAAAAAAGGGGTTGAAAAAAAAAAAAAAGGACTATCACAGTTTACATCCACCATGAGGAGATGCTTTTCCCGTGTTCGTAGCCTCATGAATTGTTAACGACTCCATCGAGCACTTGACGGTGCAGAACCGTTTAAAGAGGACCATACACTACGACACCTTCGACCCCTAGCTGAAAACTGAAAACTGAACATAAAAATAAGTAATAAAATACATTATAAATTACAAAATAAAGAATTAAATTGATAAGTAAAAAATTAAAAATAAAATTAAAAAAATAAAGAAAAGAAAAAAAATCTGAGTGTTAGAAAGCGGTTTTAGAAATTATTCGGAGATACTATGAGGAATAATTTGGAGTTAAATTTAACCGATTATTTCCTTTAAATGTACTTTTAAATATAAGACGTAATTTAAGACTATAAAATATGCCTATTTTTTTCTTTTTTATTATGTTATTATATCGAAATTTCTGCCATGTATTTTTTATTTTAAGTCCTAAATATCTCATTATTGATTTAACACACCATTTTCTAATAAAATCATTAAACAATATTCGAATTTTATCAAGCACACTTTCTAAGGAAAATAAATATATTTCATAAGTGTAAGGATTTAATAAAATATGTACTAATATATATGTCTGCTTTTATAAAATAGGAATTGAAAATATATGAAATATATATATATATATTCTTAATAAATGAAGAGAACTTTCAGCTCTTGTTAAACATATAAACTTAAATGTTTGATGTTAATAAAGATTAAATTAATAATTTTCCAATTTAGATTATATAATAAGGGAATTATTTTGATTAATATAAATATTTTAAAGCAATTTAAATCTTTTTTCTGAACAAAGATATGACGTATATATATATATATATATATATATATATATATATATATATATATATATATATATAAAGAAAAAAAAGTTAATAATTTTATGTCTTAGATATTTCACTAAAGCAGATATCCCTTTTAAGGAAAAATTTAATGCATTAACAAAATATTTTATTTCTAACTGGATATACCCATTTTATCGAATAAATAAATATATTTATCTCCTCTTGAATCGGCTTATAGGATAACCTTTTACAAGGCTAATATTTTCAACAAATACATACTGATTATCTAACTTGAGTAGAGATTTTACTGCAAGCAAAAGGAAAATAATAAATACATGCATTTAATTCAGAAAGGGAGATATTTTGAGAAAATATAAAATATGTCAATAAATTTATTGAAAGAAGAAATATGCATATTCATCAAATACATAATAATTTAAATATTTTATTTTTCTTTATATAAAATTTTATGCATGACTGTTTTTATATTTTATGTAAAAATAGCAAATTCGTTGTTCACATAAAATGATTTGAAAACTGTATTATTATTATTATTATTATTATTATTTTGTAAGATTACAGAACAATAGTGAGGCGGCTTACTCCTCACAACCATGCAGATAATTGTTACCGGTCGTTACTGTGTAACTGTAGCATGTTACACAGTTAAGCTCGTAATATTTCTCTACGTGATTGTGGCAGGTAAGCTCCCTCAATATTGCTCTGTAATCTTTCAAAAAATAAAATACAGTAAATATCTGTATATTTTATTTATATCTGAAACAATTGGTGATAAAATTGCATCAGCTACTGAAGTCGTAAGACAGTAATATCTGTACAGTAAATATCTGTATCTGTAGAACGTTACACAGTTACAGCTCGTAATATTTCTCTATGTGGCTGTGGCAAGTAAGCTGCCTCAATATTGTTCTGTAATCTTGCAAAAAAAAATTTTACAGTAAATATCTGCATATATATTTTTTTTTTAAATCTGGAACAATTTATGGCAAAACTGCATCAACTACTGAAGTTGTAAGACATACTTGCATATGTAATTAAATTAATTTAGATTAAATTTGATATATTTAGAATTAATATTTCTCAATAGAGTATCTCTCACTAACTTAAAAAAGTACTTCAGGAAATCATCATTATTGAATTATGACTTTTCATAATGATAGGTTTTATTTATTAAACAAAAATATGCATAGTTTAACAAATTATGCCATTAAATTTCTTTTAAATATATTTCATCAATCTTTACAAATATGCGGAAAATAGTACTTATTGAAAAAATATATCTAAGGCTTTTTTTACAGAAAATATTTTCTAAAAACATTTTCTCTAAAATCCTCTTTCAGAACATAATATCGTTATCGCTAATGCCACAACTCAAAAAATGAAATAAATTACTTATATAATAGAAAATTTGATCTTTAATTGACAAACTTAAACTATTTATTATTCAATTGTCACAGAAAAATATCTATTTATGTTTCTACTTGATAAGGCTTCCGATGTTGTAATAAATTATTTTCCATTATTGAATATATTTCTAAATGCAGCAACTTCAAATAAAATAACTAATCATTTGTCAAATAAATAAAAATATCTGTTATTCAATAATCAACAATAATAAAAAGAAAAATGTCTGCATAAAATAATTAATCGTTTGTTAAATATCTGTTGTTGAATATTCAAGAATTATATAAAGAAAAATATCTGCTCAATGCAAATTTAAGCTTATGGTAATTGAATTTCTCAAAAAAGAAAAGAAAAAAAAAATACAAATAAAATGTAAAAAATGTTCTTAAAAAGTTCTAATTTGTTCTATGCACATTTGTTTAAATTATCTAATCATCTTTATCAGAAAAAGTTTCATTCTAGTAAAAAAAAAAAAAAAAAAAAATATTCTTAATTCTCCACCTTACTGCTAAAGAAGTGTAGATTTACAGTTAAACAGACAGACAAAAAAAAAAAAAAAAAGCAAAAGCAATATTTTCCTCTATTTAGTTTAAAAAAATATATATAAGAAGTAAAATTTCTCATTAAATTCGTTGAATAAAATGTAATGTTGAAAGTACACCAATATACAGTTAATTGTATTTAATATTCAATATTGTTATATTTCATAAAACGTATAGCGAACGATGCTTGACCAAGATAACATCTGCATTAGATATTTAAAAAAAGTAAAAAAAAAAAAAAAAAAAAAAAAAAAAAAAACATTATGCCATTAAAATTTTTAAACAAAGATTGTTTAATGACTAAATAAACATAGATATTACAATTTTATGACACGTATAATTTTTAATTTCAACAATTGCATTCGAATTACGAATATGTTTATAAAAGTAATATATGTACAATGAAGCTATTTAACAATTTGGCGATAATTAATCAAGATATCATTTCTACCACGGATTGCAACTAAATTAATAACTCAGGTGTACATCTATATTTTTGATTTCATAATTTTGGCTGATATTTATGTTTTTCGGTGTGCTGAAACCGAAAATGAAGCCAGTTTTACTATATCACGCATAGATTTTAACTATACAGATAGTTTACCGACACAGTTTCTTCCGTGACTCTTCCACCAATATAATCACATGATAACTTTTATAGTATATTCTATGTTTAATTATAATTAATCACGGAAACATACTAGAAACAAAAACCTATACTTAATAGAGGAAAACTTGCTTCATTTTCGGTTTCAGAACACCAAAATATATAGGCATCAGCTAAAATTATCAAATCAAATTTTGTCACCAATATTTTTGTAGATCTGTGTAATCCCTCCTTTAAAATATGATTCACTGAAAAAATATTTATAAAAGATCATTATGAATAATCTACCATAAAAATTGTTGCAAAAATATATTTTTATATATAATTACGTCGCATAATTTTCCTTTTAAAGAATTTAATATTTAATTTCTTAGCAGTACCTTTATTAGCAGTGGCTGTCCCTATATTAACAACCGTTTACATGAATACTACTGATTTAATAATTTAATGATACGAAATAGTATTTATAATAATATACGATAAATAAAATATTATAAAATAATATGCTCATAAAGATGTTTGTCAATATATATATATATATATTTTCAGAACCTCTTCAATCATAAAAATATGTTAATAACATGGTATGTTATTTACTCTATTTTTTCTTACCCTGATGGTTTCATAAACTGTTTTATGTAGATTTTATTTCTGTTCTCAAGGATTACTACCAAACAACTCCTTTTTAAAAAAAATGTTATTTATTAATATATATATATATATATATATTCAGCGAAATTTTACCGATTCTTAGAAGTTTATCGGTTCTAGCCAGAAATATCGAATAGCACAATAATATGGTCATCAAATTATTAAATTTAATCTTTCTGTATCTATATCATTCCCAGACACAGATATCTATCACTAACATCTTCATTTCAATATACAGTGTATCTTAAACTGCGTATTTGTATTAAAAACTTAGAGTAAAATCTTAGAACCTGAACAATATTTTGTCTACCATGCCGTAGTAAGAAAAAGTAATTAGCGTTCTTAAGCAATTGCTTTGGCCAAGCTATTTGCTAAAAAGCTTTCCTCAATTATATCCAGTAGAAAAGAATGCATTTGTTTAATTTTGGATGAATCTGTATATTCTATGTAAATTATGCCGTAAATAATTATTATTTTAAATACCATGTTTCACATTGATTCTCAAAGTGAAATATATATTTCATAAAAAAAAGAAAAAAAAAATGTCATACCGTTTCGAAGTTTACAGGGTGCAGTCAAGCCTAGAACTTTTTTTTAACTGCTTCATGTGATTGTTTTTCGAAAACGTAGATTAGCAGAGCATCTGTTTAATTTCTGTGAATATATATATTATACTCTCTCTCTCTCTCTCTCTCTCTATATATATATATATATATATTAATACAAATAATCTGATAAGGCATTTACAAAATCTTTTTCTTAACCCGGATATGAGTATTTTAAAAATAGATTATATCTTTAAAAGTAAAATAAGAAACAATGTATATAAATTTATTTTAAAAGCAGTTTAAATCAGTTTTTGAAATAGTTTCATTGCATATGTTTCTGCATGTTTAATATATATATATATATATATATATATATATATATATATATATATATATATATATATATATATATATAGTATCAGGTGGATTGCGAGCGGTTTAAAACTTTAAGAACAATACCAATTCGATTAATTACTAATTAATTAAAGTTTAATAAACAAAGCAAAAATAGATTACAATATATATTTACAGGAATGCTAATAAGCATTAAAATTACTTATGGAAGGCGAGTCTAAGAATACGTCAATTAATGATAATTCGTAGCACACAAAGTACTTTATCGACTACGTCAAACACAAAACGAAAGTCATTAAGGCGATACAGCCGTCAACACTGTATGCTTCGTCCAAACTCTTCCAGATACGATCGTCAACTGAGCTCTCTCTGGAAGGTGCTCCGTCTGCCGGGGATGTGCGCACACGTAGGAGGTGACGTCTTCCTGACATCACGGCTACGTCATTCTATGACTGCGGCTGCAGTTCTGGTTTCAGAATCGAATGTCAGAGAAAAAGGAAAGTGCTTATACTTCACTCTTGCATATGTTTCTGCATGTTTAATATATATATATATAGACTCCCCAAATTTGAAACAACATAACACCGAAAAACTATTAGAGGCATGATGGTAAAACTATTGTATGTTGAACAGACAGGTCTGGAATATTTCATGTGAATAAATTACTATTTTTGTTTCTTTTTTTGCCTGAACCTTTTTAATGTTAAATTTTTGTCGAAAACTTTGCCGTGTCAACTTCAGACTTCGACCAAATTGATAGTATTCGAGTACAATAAAGACACGTTGCTCTAAGGTACACGACATGCTGCTCTTCTTCAATCTCTTTTAATATTTCGATTCAACTCGTTTACACGTTTCAGCAAAGAAACAGACTGACAAATGAACTGTATGTAGCACTCTACTTAGCACTATTTAAAGCTTCGTGTACCCGTACTGCCACCTACTAGCCAAGATTGGAACTATTTCTTGAAACCAGTATACAACAAATTCCAGGCCTGTCCATCCAACACACTACTTCTTTCATTTTTTCATTTCTAATTGTTCCACAGTTATGCCATTTCAAAGTTTTGCATATATATATGTGTATAATGAGACAATTCTGGTAGAAAGAAAAAAAATACTCAAATGTCATATATAAGTTCACTAGATTGAGATATTTATTAACATCGAAAATTTAAATGCGAGAAATATATTAAATACTCACTTTATAAGAAACTTAAAGATAATTAATCACATAAGATTGAATAATAAGTTCAAAAGCATATACAAATTAAAGACCCTTAAAAATTTGAACATTTCTCATGAAGATTTTTCTGAAGGGTAAAACGCATAAGCTGCATGCCAGCTTTATAAACTGAAATTCCTGTGCATGCCTATCACCTGCAAAAAAAAAAAAAAAAAAAAAAAAAGTTAAAATTAATGTAACAAAAATTAAATTATGTGAATTGCAACACATGTAATACCAAGACAATATTTTATGAGTGTTTACTTGTATGCGGTAATTTACTTAGAGTCGTGTTTAAATGAATAAATATTTGTTAATTTGACATATTTTGCGTATACACCGACAAAAGATTTTTACATATGAGTAAAAAACATTTGTTAGAATCGTCTATTAACGAAATTTGGTTATACCGGGCGATCCAAAAGTCACTAGACTTTTTAAAACTTTATAATTATTAAACTACTTACAATAAAACGATGCGGTTTGCACAGAAATGCTCAGAAACATGGGGAGTTTTCGTTTTTAATGAAAAAAATATATTGCGCATTAGTTATAATTTTCTTCAAAAGGTGGCGCTAGTGTTTCATGTAGAATACATTCTTATCATGGGTTAAATAAGCAGATGGGTTAATTGCGCATTATTTCACAACCTTTTCAACAGTTTCTGTCACAGGTGAACGATAAAAAGCGCTATTAAAAAATAAAGTCATCTCTTACTTACATGAGAGGCAAGAATTCCATTCAATAACATTTAAGCAGGATGGAGAGCCTCTGCACATAGCTGTCACGACACTTCTGATGTCAACATTTAGAGACAACCATGTCCTTAGTCGATGTTTTCCACACGAATGGCCCCCAAGGTCTCCAGATCTTACACCCTGTAACTTCTGGTTATGGGGCTATTTGAAGTCCCGTGTGTATAGAGATCGGCCTACGTCTCTGGCGCAGTTAAAAGGAGCTACACACCACAATGTGTCAGGTATACCCTCTGACATGCTTTTTAATGCTGTGCAGGGTGTCTTCAATCGTCTGACGGCTGTAATTATCAGCGATGGAAATTGAATTGAATAGCTGTAGATATTGAAACACTTTTATACATATCAATGAACTGTATTATAATTTTATAAGTCTGTTAATTGAACTCCAGCGCCACCTTTTGGTCAAAAATGTAACTAATAAAAATATATTGTTTTTCATTCAAAACGAAAATCCCCCGTGTTTCTGAGCATTTCTGTGCAAACCGCATCATTTTATTGTAAATAGTTTAATAATTATAAGGTTTTAAAAAGTCTAGTGACTTTTTGATCACCCGGTATTTCGATGAATTATTTTTGACATTTAACCTCTAAACTTATCTGTATGACCTAATTATCTTGGCCTTACATTTCAATAAAAAAGTTTGTTTACTAATAATTTTGAGACATTATGTTTAAGGAAATCATTATTATGTAAGCAATAATATAGATGCCTTAATTTATATTATGTTAAAAGCTCTTTGAATATTTATTTACAAATGTTATTTAACGTTTGAATACGCCTACATCATTAAATGTGAGCGAAGGAAAGTTTTAAGCCGAAATTTTAGCTATATTGAAAAAAGTTTAATTACTTTAAAGCAAACATAACTTTCAGAACACAAATATTTATCTCATCGTTTTATATAATTTGAAAGTTTCTTAATCATATTCAAATATATATACCCTGTTTTATCATATAGTTTTAGTATTGAAGAAATATAATTTATGCAACATAATTGTATAAAATGAATTAAATAGTAAAAAAAAAAAAAAAAAAGAAATTAATTATAAACATGAATTTTTTAATTAAAAATGATTTATATAACGTTAAAGTCACAAAGAAATGTTTGCCATAGGCTTGACAATTTTAAATATACGTATTTACAATACTGTTATACATTAAATTTAATAACTTACATCGTGTTTATCTTTGAAATGTATTTGAGTTAATTATTTAAATAAATATAGTTTATAAAATTGAACACTTTTAGACGATGATCATTAACAAAAAAAAAAAAAAAAATAAATAAAATAAAATAAAATAAAATGTATTAGTCGAGCTTATGTGGTTTAACATTTTTTCACCTGAGACTCTCATTAGTATTTATAAATAATAAACATCTTTTTAAGCTTGTTAGCTTATTTTCTGACAAAAATTGCTATTTAAAATTAGTGGAGTCAAATTAGAGGAAAATATAGATTTTACTAATCATTACACTAAGCCTATTTTACATATTTAAGAATTCATTCTTAGAAGATAATGAAAACTTAATTTTCTCTTTTATTTTTTACGCAAAAAGACCGTCCGAAATTTTTGTCCGAAATTTTTTCTCTTTGTAGAAGAAGGTGGCCTAAAGTGACCACTTTAAGAAAAAAAATGTTTAAAACAACATAACTTGTAACATGTTTTACACTATAATTTGCATTATAAATATAATATTTTAATTCCAAATTGAGTGATGAAAAAAATATATTTTTGAAAATGTGTCTAAAGGATTATTTATTCCTCACCTAAGAGCAACATGATTCTTCATTTAAAAATAAATGTAAATTGTTTCTTATCTGCAAAATAAAGGATATAAAAGAAATTATTACAATACTTAATGAAATAAACAAGTAAACCGGGTCCTATTTCTGTAAGTGAAAGAGTGTATATTAAAATAAATAGGAAAGTTATCGACTTCCATATGAAAGTTTTATAACACCCACATTTTCAAGGAATTATATTCTGACGCGTAATACTGCGATCGTTTAAAAACCGCCATTACTTTTTTTTTTATTTGTTGGAACTAAATTATGTGTTACCCTGTAGATAGCGTTATCTGTCTGGAGGAAGGCATATGCATAGGTGCAAAGTCTCCCGTTTTTCAAAGGAGACTTTACACCGGGAAATTTTTATAACCCTTTTTGGTAATATTAATCGTCGAAAATATATATAACATATTCCATTTAAAAATAAGGGTGTAAATTCTGGTTTAAAAGTTTAAAATCTTGGCAGCTGAGCATATGTGGATCGTTTTGCTCGTTGTGATCATTTTAGTCCACATCCCGTACAGGTTTCATTCAACAAAATGAAGGCAATTAGTTGTAGAAAGTTGTTTGTTGAAATAGTTCTATTAATGTTGCATTAAATTTGCTTAGTAAGATAATTAGCATCAATCTACGATTCTCCCTAAAAGTTCCGAAGACATGCAGTCACAATTTTGATTCTCCATAGAGAGATGGTGTCCCCATTTCTGTAACCTCCAAAAGCATTTACTTTACCGAGCATACAGAACATCGCATTCACGCCAGATTTTACGTGAAGATTTTACACCAGACTTTACACCAGTGACATATACGTCTGTCTTTAGCAAGTCCGAAAATCAAATCGAAAATCTCAATGATTTTGAGCTCGACGCTCTCCTATTAAATTTACAATTTAATTAGTAGTCAAGCTACTTATTACAATTGTAAAAAAATTGCATTTTAGTCATATCGCTACGGTAATTAAAGTGGACGAAAAAATAAACCAATACCAATTTCTTAGTAATAGAAGTGCAAAAAAATCCAATCATTTTTAATATGTCCTAGTCTTAAATATTTTCTCTTAAAACAAATAAGTATTATGACCTGCTTCATGTTGAAATTCGAATGAAATTGTTCGTAAGAGACACACAATTTTAAAATTTCAGATTTTCATCTAATTTTAAACAATTTGCAATAAATATTAGGAAAATTAGATAAAAAAAATAAAATCTTTTTGTAAAAAATAGAACCGATTCCAAAAAGCAACTACTATTCAAACAACTAAAAAAAAAAAAAGTAAAATGAAACTGTAAATTGCGCCTAAAGTAAAAAATAATATCCATCGTCAAACAACCTATAACACTACAATTAATCATAACTTTTGAAGTTGGCGCGAAATTAAATTTAATTAGTTTTTAAAGGTTTGTTTTTCTATCGGTAGCAACAAATGCTGTTGTCTCGAATGATCCATTTTCATGTTTCCTTTATTATTTTATCACTGTATACAATTGGTCCATTAGTAGCATCTACATAGAACAGTGAACATTCTTCACAATGCGGTATTTATGTTTCTACGAAGATAGAGCTTCCTTTGCAAATTTGGTAAAATTTTGATAACTATTATCCTTCGTAGCTTTTGGATTTGGCGATCAAAACGCAATGCAAAAATATACACGCAAGATGTATATTTTCATAATATAGGGGAGACCCGTGTACCTAGGGCCATCATGTACCTAGGGCCACCCCACTTTATTTGAATAATATTTAATTTTAAGTTTTAATACTCAATTGGGCGAGTAACAACACCAATTGCTACTTTTACAACTACTTTAAAACTTTTGAGGAGAGAGTTTTGACAAGTAACATGAAGAAAACGAATTTACATGGTTTGAAGTAAAATTTTGCAGCTCATCTCTTTTGCTATTTTACAAAGGCAAGTCAAATATTTTTCTTTCATTTCTAGTGTATAATTTTGCTTGTTATATTGAGTAATAAAGGAGATATTTAATCAGTCCTCTCTGCATGTGGATTTTTTAGTGGAAGGCATTTTGAATGAAGTTACCAAAACTTGTACCTAGGGCCAAATCGCTGCCTTGTACCTAGGGCCAGTGTGTTTGGACGTTTAAACACTTTCACGACCGCATGTTTTTGTCTTTTTGACAGTAAAGTCCGCATCTGGGCGTTTTTCTCATAAGTTACAGTTTTTCAAAACAAAATTTTCGTTATTAACATTTATATTACAAATGGATATGCATTATAATCATACTCTCTCTCTAATCAAAGTATTTGCATCCTAGTATACTGATTGTACAAATATGAGTATTGTGTATATTTTTTAGAAACAAATAACATACAAATTGAGAAGAAACGCCCACTGGTGGAGTTTCATATTTTCAAATGACGTGAGTCTACGTCAGCGGTCGAGAAAATGGTAAGAAACACAATACAGCCTGTAGTAATTGGATGCTGGAAAACCCTGGTAAACCAATCACTATACATGACGTTGCTGAAAGTGTTGGCAAGTCCTATCCGTCGGCCTTTACTCCTGTAAACATTCTATCAGGCTTTCGTGCATCCGGTATATAGCCAATAAATCAAAACACATTCACTGAGGATGAATATTTAAGTTCAAATGTGACTGAAAGCCAAGACCCCCTCCATAAATTAAAAAAAAAAAAAAAAAACAAGTCCTTCCGGCTTTTTCGGAAGGGTAGGTTGATTGATTTTTGCTTATCAAGTAGCCGTCATTTTGAAACAAAATGACGGCTACATATTATTAATGCTCTTGGTAGAAATATTGATGTAGGCTATGCACATATGGAGTTTTAAGCAAATCGGTTCATAAATACATTTTTATGTGAATTTGGAAACAAAATTTTGGGTTAAGTTGACAAATATATGAAATGTATTTGTGAGATAAGTCTACTGTACATATATAGTTCGAATTAATTCGAAATCTCAAAAGTCATCGTGTTTAAAAATTAAGTGGCTGCCACTTCGACCAAAATGGCAGAGAAAGTTTCTCATCTAAGATATCGTTGCAAATTTGAAAATAATTTTTTTTGTAGAAATTCTTTCAAAGAGACTTAGTAAGCTGCTAAAGTGTTAGTTTTCTGCATTTCTAGTTTGTTTTAGCATTAAAATAGCCTAATTTTTCCTTAAAAACGCATTAAAAAGATCTAGTAACGCAGATAATGGATTTGGCGCCAAATTTGGTGACTTTTCCCCTATGGCGACTTTTTTGGCAACTTTTGGCGAGAAAATACTTTTTATCGATATACCAAAGTTGGACGAAATGACGTGATTGGTTCCCGAGTTACGTGAATTTTCTAAATTTTTGTTGTTTGAATGATAAATCCATTTTTCAACATTGATTTGAATTGATTAAGTATTTCTAAAGTTGCCGTGATAACAAATTTTCAAGTGGCCGCCACTTGGAAACAATACAGTAAAACAAGTTGCCAAGCAAACACATCCAAGATATTTGAAACATAGGTTCACTGTCCAACTGTGGTTTAAATCAGTGCCGTGTTTCAAAAGTTATTCTTATGGCAAATTTTCAAGTGGCAGTCTAAGTGGCTGCGACTTGGAAACAAAATAGCAAAACAACTTGCCCATCGAGATCATCCAGTATATTTGTACGATAAGTTCATTGTC
This sequence comes from Salticus scenicus, assembly GCA_963930645.1. Lineage (NCBI taxonomy): Eukaryota > Metazoa > Arthropoda > Arachnida > Araneae > Salticidae > Salticus > Salticus scenicus. Next base: position 61,926,722 of record OZ005656.1, read on the forward strand.
CCGTTCTAGTTTAAATTAAATCAGTATTTCAAAAATTATCGTCATAAGAAATTTTCAGGTAGCACCACTTGTAAAAAAAAGTGGAGTGAGATGCCCAGCGAATTTATTTGAAATATTTGAATGATAAATCCACTACCCAAATTTGATGCGAATTGATTCTGTATTACTAAAGTTACCATAATAACAAATTTTCAAGTGGCCACCACTTAGAAATAAAATTGCGGATCAAGTCACCAAGTGAAATTATCCTAGATATTTGAACCATAAGTTTACTCTCCAACTTTTATTTCAATCAGTATAGTATTTTAAAAGTTATCGTGATGGCATATTTTCAAGTGGCAGTGTTATTTCAAGTGTCTGGAACTTAGAAACAAGATGTCGGGACAAGTTGCCCACTGAAAACATTGAAGATAATTATATGATAAAATCACTGTCCAAATTTGGTTCAATTTGGAGTATTTTTTCAGAAGTTATCGTGATTTTAAATTTTCAAGTGTGAGCCTGATTTCAAGTGGCCCCGCTTAACTTAAGATATCTGCCACTTTATTAAAAATGACGGATATAGTTTATCAATAAACTTCATTAAGATCTTTATGTGGTCTCTATTTACATCAATATTCAAACAATTTCGAAATACGCTTTTTACAATTTAAATTTGAAATTTTCAAGTGGTCTGCACTTGAAAACAAAATGGCGGAGCAACTTGATTAATAAACTCATCTAAGATATTTATAAGATAAGTTAAGACACTGTCTAAATTTGGTACGATTTGGAGTATTATTTCGGAAGTTATAGTGATTTTAAATTTCCAAGTGGTAGCCTGATTTCAAGTGGTCCCGCTTAACTTAAAATATCTGCCACTTTACTAAAAATGGCGGATAAACTTCATTAACAAACTTCATTGAGACCCTTATGTGGCCTGTATTTACATCAAAGTTCAAGGAAATCTTGCTTTAAATATGCTTTTTACAATGTCGGTTTGAAATTTTCAAGTGGCTGCCACTTGAAAACAAAAAGTCGGAGCAACTTAGTTAACGAATTTATCCAAGATATTTATAAGATTAGTTCACTGTCCAAATTTGGTTCGATTTCGAGTATTATTTCGGGAGTTATCGTGATGACAAAATTTTCATTATAGATAGATAGATAGATAGATAGATAAATAAACGAAGTGATTGCAATAGGTCGATTTCTAAAGAAATCAAACTAAAACAAGACCTTCCGGCATTTTCGGAAGGGTAGGTTGATTTCTTTTTCCTTATCAAGTAGCCGTCATTTTGTTTCAAAATGGCGGCTACAAATTATTAATGCACGTGGTAGAAATATTGATGTAGGCTATGCACATATGGAGTTTTAAGCAAATCTGTTCATAAATACCCTTTTATGTGAATTTCAAATTTTCAAGTGGCCGGCGCTAGGAAAAAAAAATGGTGGGTTAAGTTGACAAATATATGAAATGCATTTGTGAGATAAGTCTACTGTACACACATAGTTCGAATTAATTCAAAATCTCAAAAGTCATCGTGTTGAAAAATTAAGTGGCTGCCACTTCGATAAAAATGGCAGAGAAAGTTGCTCATCTAAGATATCGTTGCAAATTTGAATTTTTTTTTTTTTTTTTTTTTGTAGAAATTCTTTCAAAGAGGCTTAGTAAGTTGATAAAATGTTAGTTTCCTGCATTTCTAATTTGTTTTAGCATTAAAATAGTCTAATTTTACCTTAAAAACGCATTAAAACGATCCAGAACGCATGTAATGGATTTGGCGCCAAATTTGGCGACTTTTTTGGCGATTTTTGGCGAGAAAATACTTATTATCGATATATCAAAGACGGACGCAATAACGTGATTAGTTCATGAGTTACGTGAATTTTCTAATTTTTTGTTGTTTGAATAATAAATCCATTTTTCAACTTTGATTTGAATTGATTAAGTATTTCTAAAGTTCCAGCAGACACATCGAAGATATTTGAAGCATAGGTTACTGTCCAACTGTGGTTTAAATCAGTGCCATGTTTCAAAAGTTATTATTATGGCAAATTTTCAAGTGGCAGTCTAAGTGGCTGTGACTTGTAAAACAAAATAGCAAAACAACTTGCCCATCGAAATCATACAGTATATTTGTACGATAAGTTCATTGTCCAGTTGTAGTTTAAATTAAATCAGAATTTCAAAAATTATAATCATAAGAAATTTTCAGGTGGCACCACTTGTAAAAAAAAGTGGAGTGAGATGCCTAGCGAACTTATCTGAGATATTTGAATGATAAATCCACTACCCAAATTTGAAGCGAATTGATTCTGTCTTACTAAAGTTACCATAATGACAAATTTTCAAGTGGCCGCCACTTGAAAATAAAATTGCGGATCAAGTCATCAAGTGAACTTATCATAGATATTTGAACCAAAAGTTCACTAACCAGCTTTTATTTGAATCAGTTTAGTATTTTAAAAGTTATCGTGATGGCATATTTTCAAGTGGCAGTGTGATTTCAAGTGGCTGGAACATAGACACAAGATGTCGGGACAAGTTGCCCAGTGAAAACATTCAAGATAATTATATGATAATATCACTGTCCAAATTTGGTTCGATTTGAAGTATTATTTCAGAAGTTATCGTGATTTTAAATTTTCAAGTGGGAGCCTGATTTCAAGTGTCCTTAACTTAAGATATCTGCCAGTTTATTAAAAATGGCGGATATAGTTTAATAATAAACTTCATTGAGATCCTTAAGTGGTCTGTATTTACATCAAAATTCAAACAATTTCGGAATACGCTTTTTACAACTTGAATTTGAAATTTTCAAGTGGTCTCCACTTGAAAACAAAATGGCGGAGCAACTTGGTTAACAAACTCATCCAAGATATTTATAAGATAAGTTAAGACACTATTCAAATTTGGTTCGATTTGGAGTATTCTTTCGGAAGTTATAGGGATTTAAAATTTTCAAGTGGTAGCCTGATTTCAAGTGGTCCCGCTTAACTTAAGATATCTGCCACTTTATTAAAAATGGCGGATATAGTTTATTAATAAACCTCATTGAGATCCTTATGTGGTCTCTATTTACATCAATATTCAAACAATTTCGAATTACGCTTTTTACAATTTAAATTTGAAATTTTCAAGTGGTCTCAACTTGAAAACTAAATGGCGGAGCAACTTGGTTAACAAACTCATCTAAGATATTTATAACATAAGTTAAGACACTGTTCAAATTTGGTTCCATTTGGAGTATTATTTCGGAAGTTATCATGGTTTTAAATTTTCAAGTGGTGGCCTAATTTCGAGTGGTCCCGCTTAACTTAAGATATCCGCCACTTTATTAAAAATGGCGGATAAAGTTCATTAATAAAGTTATTTAAGACACTTGTGTAATCTATTTATACATCAAAATTAAAAAAAAATTCGGAATACGCTTTTTACAATTTGAATTTGAAATTTTCAAGTGGTCTCCGCTTGAAAAGAAAATGGCGGAGCAACTTGGTTAACAAACTCATCTAAGTTATTTATAAGATAAGTTAAGACACTATTCAAATTTGGTTCGATTTGGAGTATTCTTTCGGAAGTTATAGGGATTTAAAATTTTCAAGTGGTAGCCTGATTTCAAGTGGTCCCGCTTAACTTAAGATATCTGCCACTTTATTAAAAATGGCGGATATAGTTTATTAATAAACTTCATTGAGATCCTTATGTGGTCTGTATTTACATCAAAATTCAAACAATTTCGGAATACGCTTTTTACAATTTAAATTTGAAATTTTCAAGTGGTCTCAACTTGAAAACTAAATGGCGGAGCAACTTGGTTAACAAACTCATCTAAGATATTTATAACATAAGTTAAGACACTGTTCAAATTTGGTTCCATTTGGAGTATTATTTCGGAAGTTATCATGGTTTTAAATTTTCAAGTGGTGGCCTAATTTCAAGTGGTCCCGCTTAACTTAAGATATCCGCCACTTTATTAAAAATGGCGGATAAAGTTCATTAATAAAGTTATTTGAGACACTTGTGTAATCTATGTATACATCAAAATTTAAAAAAATTCGGAATACGCTTTTTACAATTTGAATTTGAAATTTTCAAGTGGTCTCCGCTTAAAAAGAAAATGGCGGAGCAACTTGGTTAACAAACTCATCTAAGTTATTTATAAGATAAGTTAAGACACTGTTCAAATTTGGTTCGATTTGGAGTATTCTTTCGGAAGTTATAGGGATTTTAAATTTTCAAGTGGTAGCCTGATTTCAAGTGGTCCCGCTTAACTTAAAATATCTGCCACTTTATTAAAAATGGCGGATAAACTTCATTAATAAACATCATTGAGACCCTCATGTGACCTGTATTTACAACAAAATTCAAGCAAATCTTGCTTTAAATATGCTTTTTACAATGTCGGTTTGAAATTTTCAAGTGGCTGCCACTTGAAAACAAAAAGTCGGAGCAACTTGGTTAACGAACTCATCCAAGATATTTATAAGATTAGTTCACTGTCCAAATTTGGTTCGATTTCGAGTATTATTTCGGGAGTTATCGTGATGACAAAATTTTCATTATATATATATATATATATATATATATATATATATATATATATATATATATATATATAGATAGATAGATAGATAGATAGATAGATAAACGAAGTGATTGCAATAGGTCGATTTCTAAAGAAATCAACCTAAAAGATTTTCCAGGAAGAAAGTGAACCAACAATGATAGAATTGGATGTCTCTGTTTCGTGTCTTATTGAAATTTCGAAACTTTCAACATCTAACATCTTTTCGTGTGTTATGCTTTAACAGGTAAGAACCTGAGCAAAACCTTTACCTAAAGCAAAGCCTCCCACATCAAAGGAAAGATGTGACCGAAAACCAGAGAGATCTAGAAATCCAAGAAACACTCCAGAAAAAAAAAAAAAAAAAAAAAAAACATTCTGTTAGAATATCCCAAAGGAAAAAAAAAAGTGAAAAATTTCGTGTTTTAAATTAAGGCAACATGATAATTATTATATGATAAATAAATATAATACTTGATATTGTTTCTTTTATAAAATACATGTTTATATGCTTATTTTCTATTAATTACAAATTGAAATCTAAATTTCAGGGAATGGCCCTAGGTAAAATGAGGTCCGGCCCCAGGTAGAATGAGGGTGTTGTACCTAGGGCCACGAGTGAAGTTTTTTTAACAACCTTCTATTTGTCAGAATTTATTATTTTAGGTATTTATTTTAATTCCAAGTGTAAGTAATTAGTCCTAAAGATATGTACATATCAGTTTGATAATTTTAAACAGGTCAAGGGCTCTGTTTTTTGGCATTAAAAAAAAGCGGCCCTAGGTACACGGGTCTCCCCTATATTGTACGAAGTATTGTTTCATACTCTTGATTACTCTCTTAATATACCATATCGAAATAATCATGATATCCCAAAGAAATTAAATATGTTTGCCAGATAATTTTGCGATTTTTCTTTAACCAAGGACGTCAGATACCAGCATCTTCGCCAACATTTTCTGCTTATGAAATCTTATTTGTTTTCTTGAATCAGAGTAGTTTTCGGCTGCGTTTTACCGGTGACCATGCGAGATGTATATTTTGAATAGGATTTGATTTTTGTATTGTGTAAAGGTATCAATTTTTTAATTTTTTTTTTTTGCGCCGACTTCAAAAGCTATGATTAATTGTAGTGTTATAGGTTGTTTGACGAAGGATATTCTTTTTACTTTTAGGCGCAACTTACAGTCATTTTACATCATTTTTCTTTTTTTTTTAGTTGTTTGAATAGTAGTTGCTTTTTGAAGTCGGTTCTATTTTCTTGCAAAAAGAATTTATTTTTCTTTTTTCAGTGAAAATTTATTCATATAGCAGAACATCAGAAGACGTTAGACTGCAGTTTCACAAATCACAACTTCCAAGAAAAGTGACGAGTAACTCAAAAAATGGTTTATGTCACTGAAAAATACATGAAATGCACCCAATGTGAACAAAAAAGTTATCCACTCGAGAGACAATTGCGCCAGTTTTATTCTAGTCGTTATTTTTAAGTGTATTTTTCGCAAATCCTGCATTTTTATGTTGTGTCACTTTTCTTGCCTTTATCGGATGTGAGCCAAAAACTATCTATTGAATGAAAATACGTTAAATTAAAAAGTCTTTAGAAATGTAAAGAACGGATACGCTGTATTCGTAACCAAATATTCTTTTAGGCATATATATTGAACTTTAGAGTAAATACGTGTCACCTGCTGCGCTGGAAATTGCGCAGCGTAAAATTCAAACAAAGAGCAAAATATGCATTGCAGCTGGGGGACAGAAGTTTGAACATCGATACTTACATAGTGTTACAAAATTGTAAATAATTGTGTTTATTTTTGTATAGATTCTTTCAAAGAGGCATAGTAAGATGATAAAGTGCTAATTTTGTGCATTTCTAGTCGTTTTAGCGTTAAAATAGCCTTATTTTCCCTTAAAAACGCATTAAAAAGCCTCAATAAGGCAGGTAATGGATTTGGCGCCAAATTTGGCGACTTTTTCCCACCTTGGCGATTTTTTTGGCGACCTTGGCGAGAAAATCCTTATTAGGGATATACCAAATATGGAAGCTCTAATCTCATTGGCTGATGAGATACGGAAATTTCCGGAACTTTCCACACTTTTCTACAGAGGTATATAAAGGCCGTTTTCTTCTCCAAGGTCAGAGTCAGTTCAGTCTAAGATCAGCTTCTGTCAATGTTGCATTGCTTGAGCCTCTTTGGAAGAGACTTGCTTTATGTGTTATTGCTATACAGTTTGTACTGTGGATTTGCTATTGACAGCTGTTGTTTAAGCTGTGTTTACTGGTTGAATTGAAGCTGATACTTGGTTTATAGACCTGTATTTTTCTGGAACTTTCTGTGAATAAATTACTTAATTTTTGTAAGTTTTGCCTTTCATTCTCGGACAACTCACGAACCCCCAAGTACGCAAAGTTTCTGGTGTCAGGAGTGGGGTTGTCTGTGAATGGTCATTACTAGAGCTATGGAGCAAGAAATGAAGAAACTTCTAGAAAGCTTAGCCACCCAGATGAATGGAATGAAAGCAGGACAGGAAAAGATGGAAACCGGATTGATCGAAAGAATGAAAGAAGGGCAAAGACAGATGAAAGAAAGTATGGAAACCGGACAAAAAGAATTGAAAGACGGCTTGACTGAAGAAATGAAGGAAATGAAAGACAATTTGGGTGAAGAAATTAAATCTAATCAAGAAGAGATGAAGAAAGAACTATCATCAGTGAGAGACGACTTAGTAAACGTGAAAGAAGTGATAGAGTGTAAGTTATCAGATGTGGAAAACAGAATAGATGGAATAGAAGAAAGAGTTATAAAAATAGAAGAGAATTTTGAAGAGAAAGCTATGAAGATAGAGGAAAATGTTATGAAAGTAGAAAGGAATTTTGAAGAGAGATTTATGAAGATAGAAGAGAATTTTGAGGAGAAAGTCATGAAGAAAGTAGAGGAACATCTTGAGAGAAAAGTAGAAGAGAAGTTGATCTCCTTGCCCCAGGAAACTGAAAAGTAAGATAGAAGAATCCAGAATCAGGAATTTATTAAGCTGTCTACCTACGACGGCAGTTCCTCCTGGTATGTATATAAGACGCAGTTTTCCATCGTAGCTGAAGTTAATGGCTGGGACTCTACCGCCAAGTCAGTCCACTTAGCAGTAGCATTACGGGGAGATGCAGCCGAGATACTGAGAAATGTTTCTAAAGAAGAAAGAAACGACTTCGAGGCCCTGACTAGAGCACTGGAGCTACGGTTCGGAGAAAAGTGTTCTAAGGACTATAGTCGCCTCCAACTAAAGTCCCGCTATCAGAAAGCGGGTGAAAGTTTGCAAGAGCTGGCAGCGGACATTCAGAGACTGTCACACCTAGCATTCCCCGACTGTCATGCTGACACTCGAAACGATTTAGCTCTTCAGTACTTTATCGATGCTGTTCGATATCCAGAAATTCAAAAAGCGCTGAGACCCTCCAACATCAGAGACGTAGAATCAGCTTTAGGCTATGCACTTAGGATAGAGGCAGCAAAACAAGCCTCCCGAAAAGACCACCATACGATAAGAGCAGGCTCATTAAATGATACGCTTGCTTATGAAAATGAAATGAAGAGAAGTATCGCAGAGATCTTAAAGAGATTGCGCAGCCTGGAAATTAATAAGGAAATAAAGGATCGGAAGATAAAGTGCTGGGGCTTTGGAGGGGATGGTCATGTAAAGAGGAACTGCCCTGTTCGACCAAATAAAGGAAATCACCCGGCTTCACCATCAATGCAGGGAAACTAGGAGAAGGCCATCTCGCGGGGTGGAGGTTGCCTGAAATTAAGGAGCCCCAATTTATAGTATTTCATGTGTCATCGATGAGTGGCGTCGATAATGGACTTTATGTCTATGGCGAAGTTAACAACACCACCTGTCAGATGATTCTGGACACGGGAGCCAACGTGACCATCATTAGAGCAGATTTGGCTCAAAAACTAAAAGGGAAGATCATCTGGACGCCGCCCTGTGTTAAACTCCAGACGGTGACCGGAGACGAAATCAAAATATATGGAAAAACGAACTTGACCATCACTTTTGGGTATGCCAGTTACCATCATATGGCATATGTGGCTGATGTAAGAGATCCTTTAATCATTGGAATTGATTCCCTGAGAAAATTTAACTTTAAATTGGACTTCAAGAATAATGAACTGCATTCGAGTTCGGAAGACATCGCTGTGTTCACCACTGAAAATCAAGACATCCAGCCAATTTGCCAGATAACAGCCAAGTCTGAAATTTCCATCCCTCCACACACAGAGGCAATAGTTTCAGGAACACCTCCTACAAAGCAATACTTCCGCTATGGACTGATTGAATACCCGAATACAGACAATAGCCAAAGAGGAGTTCTGATAGCTTCATCTCTAGTTGATCTCTCAAAGAGTATTATTCCTGTGAGAGTCGCAAACTTTAGCGATAAGGTCCGGACAGTGAAGAGAGATGAGGTGTTAGCAACCTGCACTCCTGTTACATGCATCAACCGCCCCTCGCAATCAACCGAATCCAAGTCTTCAGAACAATTAATAACGGGATTGCTCTAGAATGCAAAGTTAGGAAAGGAACAGACATGCGCTGAGGAGAAGCTACTCCAAGAATTTAAAGACCTTTTCTCTGGAACACCTGAAGACGTCGGGAGAACGAACATCACCCAGCACAGAAATGATACAGGAAATCATCCTCCAATAAACAACATCCAAGAAGACTTCCATTTGCTAAACAGGAAGAGGTCACTGAACTTCTAAATGAAATGCAACACAATGACGTCATCGAGTCATCAATGAGTCCTTGGGCCTCTCCCATAGTATTGGTGCGAAAAAAGGATGGTTCAACAGGATTTTGCGTGGATTATCGTCGTTTGAATGACGTCAATAAGAAAGACAGTTACCCGCTTCCCAGAATTGACGCCACATTAGACACACTTGCTGGCAATGAAAGGTTCTCGACTTTAGATCTGAAGAGCGGTTACTGGCAAGTAGAATTACATCCTGATGATCGTGAGAAGACTTCATTCACCACGGGACAAGGACTGTGGCAATTCTATTCGGATTATGTAATGCACCTGCCACCTTCGAACGCTTGATGGAGATAGTGCTAAAAGGAATTTCCTATGAAGCCTGTCTGGTGTATTTGGATGATATTATCATTGTGGGGCGCACCTTTGAAGACCATCAACGAAACATCCGAAAGGTGCTGGAGAAACTCAGAATGGCTAACCTCAAATTGAATCCAGGCAAGTGTAACTTGTTCCGTCGTGAAGTGAGCTACCTCGGCCATATCATCTCTGCCGAAGGTGTGAGAACTGATCCTGAGAAGATCTCTGCAGTCGAAAACTGGAGTCACCCTGAAAATGTACACCTACTACGAAGTTTCCTGGGGTTATGCACTTACTACAGGAAGTTTGTGAAGGTTTTATCAAATATTGCCAGACCACTCCACAAGCTGACGGAAGCCAAACAGAAGTTCCTGTGGACAGATGAATTTGAAAAAGCGTTCAGGTGACTTAAAGAGGCCTTAACATCATCGCCTATCTTGACGTATCCACAGCCCGACAGACAGTTCATACTTGATACAGATGCCAGCCATAAGAGTGTCGGTGCTGTTCTGTCGCAGGAAATTGATGGTCAAGAACATGTCATTGGCTATTGGAGTAAATGCCTGTCTAAACCAGAGCGAAATTACTGTACCACCAGGAAAGAGCTACTCGCCATCATAAAAGCCATAGAACATTCCATCATTACCTCTATGGCAGAACGTTCCTGCTGCGGACTGACCATGCATCTTTAACGTGGTTGCTCCAGTTCAAGAACCCGGAAGGACAGATTGCCAGAAGGATACAACGCCTCCAGGAATATGACTTCGAGATACGTCATCGTAAAGGGACTCTACATGGTAATGCAGATGCCTTGTCCCGGAAGCCCTGCTCGGAAAGCTGCAAGTACTGCTCTAGAGCCGAACAGAAATACCTGCCGATAAATCCGGTTGCCTGCCAAGTTACTCTCTCAACACCATCAGAACAAGATCCCGATCCATGGAGTGACGAAGAACTTAGACAAGCCCAGCTGGAAGATCCTGACATAAAGACAATATTACAACTGAAGGAGACGACCAGCAACAGACCTACCTGGCAGGACATTTCCAGATTTAGTCCCATTACGAAAAGTTATTAGGCACTTTGGGACTCTCTTCATACCAGAAACGGCGTATTATACAGAAAGTGGGAATCTGATGATGGGAAAAGCTTCAGATGGCAGATTGTATTACCAAGATCAAAAATTCCAGTTGTTTTAGAAAAACTGCATAGTAGCTCTACCGGAGGCCATTTTGGGGTAATGAAGACTCTGCAGAAAGTTCGGGAACGCATGTACTGGTGCAAGGCAAGGGAGGATGTGGAGAAATGGTGTAAATCCTGTGATGCTTGTGCGGCACGTAAAGGCCCGCAGAAACGAAGTCGAGGAAGACTGCAACGGTATAACGTGGGAGCACCATTTGAACGGATTGCACTCGACATCTTGGGTTCTTTGCCACGGACCTCCAGTGAAAATAAATACATCCTCGTCGTGATGGACTATTTTACCAAGTGGCCTGAGGCATATCCCATTCCCAATCAAGAGGCATGCACAATGCACAGTCGCAGAGGTCCTAGCTCAGCAATGGGTGTCAAGGTACGGCAGGCTCCTACAACTTCATACCGACTAAGGTCCGAACTTTACCTCTGCTGTTTTCAAAGGACTGTGTCAACAACTTGGCATAGACAAAACGCAGAGAACACCCTTACATCCCCAGTCGGAGTGCATGGTCGAGAGGTTCAACCGTACCATCCTGAATAACCTCTCTCTTCTAGTATCAAGGAACCAGCAAGTTTGGGACTTGAATTTGCCATTGTTCCTGCTGGCTTATCGAAGTGCTGTCCATGAAACCACCGGCTATACTTCAGCCCAGATGCTGTTTGGACGCGAACTTCGTCTCCCATGTGATTTCCTGTTTGGTTGTCCACCAGATGCGACTTCATCCAAGTACATCCAAGATCTCCAGGCACGATTTGAAGACGTACACAACTTTGCTCGGGAGCGGATTCACATGGCAACAGAGAAAATGAAGACGAGGTACGATCTAAAGGCTACACAACATGAGTTCCAGGAACGAGACAAGGTCTGGTTGTGAAATCCTGTTCGACGCAAAGGACTCCCTCCCAAGTTACAGTGCAACTGGGACGGACCGTACACAGTCTTAAAAAGGCTGAATGATGTAGTGGTGCGGATCACTAAAACACCTTCATCAAAACCGAAAGTGGTGCAATATAACAGGCTAGCCAAGTACCACAATTTACGATAATATTAAAATTGTAAATACTGGTAAAATTTGCGCATGCGTAATGTAAATATTTGTATATAAATATTTGTACATATTTGTGAATTTTGAAAATATTTCTCACTTAATTTATATTTCTATGTTATCGTTATGTGCAACTTAGTTTTTGTATTTTAGCCTGTGTAAATTTGTTTAGTTTCACCTCTCGACCAAGGGTTGCACTGCCCGGGACGTGCAGTCCTTGGGAGGGGGCAGTGTTACAAAATTGTAAATAATTGTGTTTATTTTTGTATAGATTCTTTCAAAGAGGCATAGTAAGATGATAAATTGCTAATTTTGTGCATTTCTAGTCGTTTTAGCGTTAAAATAGCCTTATTTTCCTTTAAAAACGCATTAAAAAGCCCCAATAAGGCAGGTAATGTATTTGGCGCCAAATTTGGCGACTTTTTCCCACCTTGGCGATTTTTTTTGGCGACCTTGGCGAGAAAATCCTTATTAGGGATATACCAAATATGGAAGCTCTAATCTCATTGGCAGATGAGATACGGAAATTTCCGGAACTTTCCACACTTTTCTACAGAGGTATATAAAGGCCGTTTTTTTCGCCAAGGTCAGAGTCAGTTTAGTCTAAGATCAGCTGCTGTCAATGTTGCATTGCTTGAGCCTCTTTGGAAGAGACTTGCTTTATGTGTTATTGCTATACAATTTGTACTGTGGATTTGCTATTGACAGCTGTTGTTTAAGCTGTGTTTACTGGTTGAATAGAAGCTGATACTTGGTTTATAGACCTGTATTTTTCTAGAACTTCCTGTGAATAAATTACTGAATTTTTGTAAGTTTTGCCTTTCATTCTCGGACAACTCACGAACCCCCAAGTACGCAACAATACTGCTTTTACCAGTGTAGCTTCATGCGTTCAGAAATTAGAGTGAGAACAGACTTTTGTGAGTATCCTGTAATTTGTTTATATCTTAATGAAATCATAATGAAACCTGTTTCAGGCCAAGATCATTACAACAACAAAAAGTATTAAAATTAAATCATCTCTTACGAAGTTATAAGCTAACAAATTTCACCAACAACAACAATGAGAAACATGGTTTGTATTGAGAACCTCTTCCTTTATGAAGTTGGTTTAAAAGGTTTATGCGTTAATCGATGTGGCCGCTTACAATATGCATACTTTGAATTTTACATAGCATAAATGTCACCCGCTACGCTACAAGATACGCAATGCCGTTCAAGTGTGCACAAAATAGGAAATTGTGAACAAACAAATGCACGTTTTAAGCGTTCTGTTTTCAGCATTAATGCCTAAACTATCTTTTCGTACTAAATCGATGATGCTCTGCAATTTTATAATTCTTTTTTTTTCGCCTGTCTTTAACCGTTTTCGAGATAGGAACGCTAACTACACTGTTTTCCACCAGGAGGCGCTGTAGGCGGTTGAATTGCTTAGCACATGTCCACTTTACTATACCTACATACCACTTTTATGTCTATATCTGCAGCTGTTCAGCAGTTAAAAGAGTCGGGACTGACTATTTTGGGCACCCCGTATTTTCTTTTGAACGTAAAGATATTACAATGGGACCTATTTCAGACCCAAGACCTTTCAAATAAAACAAAAATTATCAAAATCGGATCAACCGTTCAGAAGTTATGAGCTAACAAAAAAAAAAAAAAAAAAAAAAAAAAAACATACGCTTTGAATTGAGAATCTCCTCCTTTTTGAAGTCGGTTAATTAGAGCATCTCTTACGAAGCTATAAGTTTACAAACACCAACAACAACACATAGCTCGAATTAAGAACACCCTCCTTTCTGAAGTTGGTTGAAAACGACTTTGCGCTAATCGATGTAACCGCTTACAGTAACAGTACTTTGAACAACAGAGTATACGTCTCATCCGCTACGCTGCAAAGTGTGCAACGTAGTTCAAGTGTGCACAGAATAGGACATTACAAACAAAGAACTGTACGTTTTATGCATTCTATTTTTAGCAATAATGTCTAAAAACTGTCTTTTCGTAGTAAATCGATGATGCTCTACAACTTCGTAATTAAATTTTCTCCCATCTTGAACCGTTTTTGAGATAGGAGCGCTAATTCTGCTTTTTTTCACCAGATGGCGCTTTATTTTCTTTAGATTGTAAAGGTATTACAATGGGACCTAGTTCAGACCAAGATCATTACAACAAAACAACAAGTATCAAGTAACCGTATTTTGAACTATACAGCTTATGTCTCAGCATGCACGCTACAACGTGTGCAATGGAGTTAAAGTGTGCATAGTGTAAGAAATTGCAAACAAATAAATGCACGTTTTTAGCATTGTTAATGTCTAAACTATCTTTTCGTACTAAATCGATAATGCTCTGCTTTATAATTCACTTTTCCCCCTGTCTTTCCGCGATAGGAACGCTAGCATGAATGTCTAAACTATCCTTTTGTACTAAATCGATGATACTCTTCAACTTTGTAATTCACTTTTTTCTCTAGAACTGTTTTCGAGATAGGAACACTAACTCCGCTATTTTCCACCAGGTGCCGCTGTTAGCGTTTTAACCTTGTACTGCATGGATACTTTGCTATACTTAAATACCATTTTTATCACTATAGCTGCAGCCGTTTAGCAATTAAAAGAGTTGGGACTGATTTTTTTTGGCACCTTTATTTTTTTTAGATCATAAAGATATTACAATGGGACCTATTTCAGACCAAGACCTTTTCAACAAAACAAAAAGTTTCAAAATCGGAGCATCCGTTTAGAAGTTATGAGCTAACAAACAAACAAAAACATACGGTTTGAATTGAGAACCTTCCTCCTTTTTTGAAGTCGGTTAACAAATAAATTAAATTAATCAGTCTCTAATGTTATCTAATTTTTAAAAATATATCCTGAAAATGTAACCGTGTTTTACGAACTATTCATAACAAGTTACATTCAAACATATTATAATTACTTCACTTTTATGTAAAATTTTATAGAATGAAATATACAAGTTCTGAATTTTAAAACATGTTAATTTTCTGCTTGTCATGTTAGCAGGGTACAATTTTGTAATATAAATATAAAATTGTCAGATAATACTATTCAGAAATGCATAATTTGTTGCATTAAAGTTTATCTTTGAAATTAACACAAATTTTATTGAATTAAATACATATATATACAATTTGTATAATGCACCTGATTTTTTTTCTCAAAACAGCAATTCTTTATCATTTTTGTATACAATAAAATACATGGGCATTTTTAAAGGTTTAGAACATTATAAAAAATACTATTTAATAAAAAATATATTAAACTAGCAGACCCGGCCACGCGTTGCTGTGACTAAGTTATACGTTGAATTATGGCTGTAAACTATTTAGTACAGTAAAATTATTATTTACGAACAAAGACGAAAACGTTTTAGCCGATGTAAAAACCACAGGGTTGAGATTTGAAACTTAGGTCAAAATTTGGAAGCGATTGATAAAAATTTTCGTAGTGTTGATATTAAGCACAAATTAATTTTATTGTAGGGTCCTATAAATTTTAATGGAGAAGTGATATATATTATTTCTAATGCTACTTTGGATAAAATTGCGAAAATGACTAATATATAAATTAAATTCTATTAAAATTCTATTAAAATAAAAGTATAAAAGAAACAGACGATTTTAAAATCAATTTTTATGGAGGAGTGAAATATAATATATGCTATAATGGATAATTTTACTATAAAATGACCTCATCATTTTAAATATTTTAAAGAGGGCAACAGCTGTAGTTATAAAAAGGAAAACAATAAGGCTAAACCAGAAAAATAAGTAAATTTGATAAATATTTTAAAACTTTAAAATTGGAAATCTTATGAAATATTGGACATTTAAAGTAAATACATGTATCATTTTAAATAGAAAAAGATTTTGGAAAAGTTTAGTGTATTTTAACGAAGTGATGAGAAGTTTTTGAGTATGTTAAAATTTTAATAGTAAATTCAAGTTAATAAAGATGGGAAACATTGAGGATTAAGATAAGAATAATTATACGATTAAAAAAAAAAAAAAAAAACTTTTTATATACCATGCTTTTAAATTTTAATATACTAATAATATACTAATTAAAAGGAAAATGATAAATATTCTATCATAGTTTGAAGTCAAATTTGTTTTCAAATGTCTAAATAAAATATCTGATGTAAGATACTAATATTTTGCAGCGGAATAGATTTCATTTCTGTCATCCTTGGCGAAAAAAAAAGAATATCGCCAAATTATCTGGCGAAAATATTTAATTCCTTTCAAAAATCATGGTTATTTTAACAACTTTTATTAAAAGAGTAATGAATAATATGAAACAATATTTCGTACAATACATATTACATGTCATACATACGTACAATGAATAATACATATTACATTTCGTACAATGCATACATCTGGCATGTATATTTTCGTGTTACGCTTTTGATCGCCAAATAATAATAATAAAAATAAAAAAAGCCAAGGGCGACAGAGTTTTGAAATTTAAAATTAAAATTTTGTCAATTTGACAGTAAAATAATTCAATCTAACACCCGCGATAACTAATACATATTTATACCCAAATATAAGGATTAAAATCGGGAAATAAATTTCCTCGATTTTTAATAATTTCTTACAAAAATCCAGTGGGCAATTAACATAGGAAATCTTTTTCTTGGCTGCACAGACGGTCAGTGAGTCACACTTCGCTTGCGTATAGAACTCATAGATATAGTATAGCATATATAGAATAGAGTGATCATTGGGGAGAAAAAAGTTATTCCTTTTCATTTTAGGAAAAGACGACGTTTTTACCAAAATATGGCCGTCTTTCCCCGAGTGAATACACACGGGAATACATACTAATATTTTAGCAAATAAAATTTATGAATAATTTATTTGCTAAAGGGGAATGGAAGACTCCAGACACAGTTTCAAATTCATATTTCTTTCTTTTCTTTTCTTTTCTTTTTTTTTTTTTTAAGCTATTGTATAGCTTTTATCGCGGGCTTTGAGCGCGGCGACCGAATCGAAAAATTCCGTAACGAAAAAAAAACCTAACACAGTTCGGTAGACTTCGGCTGTACGAAGCTCGCACACATCGAGACGAGCTGCTCCGAAATCGGACGAATACATAAGCAGCTGTTTGTGAGAAAGTATATAGGTGTATAGGTATCTATCATCTAAGTACAACAGTGAATAGCTGTACGCGTAAAATTTGTGTATAAAGTAGATCAGATAAAACTTGAATATCTTCATTCGACTTGCAGGCCTTTAAAACCTATTAAATACCTTTTCTCTATTAAAATTTGTTTTCTTATCGGTCACCACGCTCAAAAAGTGTAACTTGACTTAATATCAAAGAAAAAATTTGAATATCCCCATTCGACTTGCAGGCCATTAAAACCTATTAAAATACCTTTTCTCTATTAAAATTTCTTTTCTTATCATTATCATTATTGTTATCTTATCATTATTGTTATCTTATTCATTAATATCAAAGAAAAAACTTGAATATCCCATTCGACTTGCAGGCCTTTAAAACCTATTAAATACCTTTTCTCTATTAAAATTTGTTTTCTTATCGGTCACCACGCTCAAAAAGTGTAACTTGAATTAATATAAAAGAAAAAAATTGAATATCCACATTCGACTTGCTGGCCTTTAAAACCTATTAAATACCATTTCTCTATTAAAATTTGTTTTCTTATCGATCACCACACTCAAAAAGTGTAACTTGAATTAATATCAAAGAAAAAAATTGAATATCCCCATTCGACTTGCAGGCCTTTAAAACCTATTAAAATACCTTTTCTCTATTAAAATTTGTTTTCTTATCATTATTGTTATCTTATTCATTAATATCAACGAAAAACCTTGAATATCCCCATTCGACTTGCAGGCCTTTAAAACCTATTAAATACCTTTTCTCTATTAAAATTTGTTTTCTTATCGGTCACCACGCTCAAAAAGTGTAACTTGAATTAATATCAAAGAAAAAACTTGAATATCCCCATTCGACTTGCAGGCCTTTAAAACCTATTAAATACCTTTTCTCTATTAAAATTTGTTTTCTTATCGGTCACCACGCTCAAAAAGTGTAACTTGAATTAATATCAAAGAAAAAAATTGAATATCTCCATTCGACTTGCAGGCCTTTAAAACCTATTAAAATACCTTTTCTCTATTAAAATCTGTTTTCTTATCATTATTGTTATCTTATCATTATTGTTATCTTATTCATTAATATCAAAGAAAAAACTTGAATATCCCCATTCGACTTGCAGGCCTTTAAAACCTATTAAATACCTTTTCTCTATTAAAATTTGTTTTCTTATCGGTCACCACGCTCAAAAAGTGTAACTTGAATTAATATCAAAGAAAAAAATTGAATATCCCATTCGACTTGCTGGCCTTTAAAACCTATTAAATACCTTTTCTCTATTAAAATTTGTTTTCTTATCGGCCACCACGCTCAAAAAGTGTAACTTGAATTAATATCAAAGAAAAAAATTGAATATCCCCATTCGACTTGCAGGCCTTTAAAACCTATTAAAATACCTTTTCTCTATTAAAATTTGTTTTCTTATCATTATTGTTATCTTATCATTATTGTTATCTTATTCATTAATATCAAAGAAAAACCTTGAATATCCCCATTCGACTTGCAGGCCTTTAAAACCTATTAAATACCTTTTCTCTATTAAAATTTGTTTTATATCGGTCACCACGCTCAAAAAGTGTAACTTGAATTAATATCAAAGAAAAAACTTGAATATGCCCATTCGACTTGCAGACCTTTAAAACCTATTAAATACCTTTTCTCTATTAAAATTTGTTTTCTTATCGGTCACCACGCTCGAAAAGTGTAACTTGAATTAATATCAAAGAAAAAACTTGAATATCCCCATTCGACTTGCAGGCCTTTAAAACCTATTAAATACCTTTTCTCTATTAAAATTTGTTTTCTTATCGGTCACCACGCTCAAAAAGTGTATATTGAATTAATATCAAAGAAAAAAATTGAATATCCCCATTCGACTTGCAGGCCTTTAAAACCTACTGAAATACCTTTTCTCTATTAAAAGTTGTTTTCTTATCATTATTGTTATCTTATTCATTACTATCAAAGAAAAAACTTGAATGCTCCCATTCGACTTGCAGACCTTTAAAACCTATTAAATACCTTTTCTCTATTAAAATTTGATTTATATTGGTCACCACACTCAAAAAGTGTAACTTGAATTAATATCAAAGAAAAAACTTGAATATCCCCATTCGACTTGCAGGCCTTTAAAACCTATTAAAATATCTTTTCTCTTAAAATTTGTTTTCTTATCATTATTGTTATATTTTCATTATTGTTATCTTATTCATTAATATCAAAGAAAAAACTTGAATGTCCCCATTCTACTTGCAGGCCTTTAACACCTATTAAATACCTTTTCTCTATTAAAATTTGCTTTCTTATCGGTCACCACGCTCAAAAAGTGTAACTTGAATTAATATCAAAGAAAAAACTTGAATATCCCCATTCGACTTGCAGGCCTTTAAAACCTATTAAAATACCTTTTCTCTATTAAAATTTCTTTTCTTATTATTGTTATCTTATTCATTAATATCAAAGAAAAAACTTGAATATCCCCATTCGACTTGCAGGCCTTTAAAACCTATTAAATACCTTTTCTCTATTAAAATTTGTTTTCATATCGGTCACCACGCTCAAAAAGTGTAACTTGAAATGATATCAAAGAAAAAACTTGAATATCCCCATTTGACTTGCAGGCCTTTAAAAACCTATTAAAATACCTTTTTTCAAAAAAGAGAGTTAGATCATTGAAATTTGGTACATCGAGGTTTTCGATACCTACAAATCGATTGCGGATATTTTTGATATATTCTCATTGCGGATATATTCTCATTTATTCAATAAAAGAAAAAAAATTGTTTTCTTATCGGTCACCACGCTCAAAAAGTGTAACTTGAATTAATATCAAAGAAAAAACTTGAATATCCCCATTCGACTTGCAGGCCTTTAAAACCTATTAAATAGCTTTTCTCTATTAAAATTTGTTTTCTTATCGGTCACCACGCTCAAAAAGTGTAACTTGAATTAATATCAAAGAAAAAACTTGAATATCCCCATTCGACTTGCAGGCCTTTAAAACCTATTAAATACCTTTTCTTTATTAAAATTTGTTTTCTTATCGGTCACCACGCTCAAAAAGTGTAACTTGAATTAATATCAAAGAAAAAACTTGAATATCCCCATTCGACTTGCAGGCCTTTAAAACCTATTAAATACCTTTTCTTTATTAAAATTTGTTTTCTTATCGGTCACCACGCTCAAAAAGTGTAACTTGAATTAATATCAAAGAAAAAACTTGAATATCCCCATTCGACTTGCAGGCCTTTAAAACCTATTAAATACCTTTTCTCTATTAAAATTTGTTTTCTTATCGGTCACCACGCTCAAAAAGTGTAACTTGAATTAATATCAAAGAAAAAAATTGAATATCCCCATTCGACTTGCAGGCCTTTAAAACCTACTAAAATACCTTTTCTCTATTAAAATTTGTTTTCTTATCATTATTGTTATCTTATTCATTACTATCAAAGAAAAAACTTGAATGCTCCCATTCGACTTGCAGACCTTTAAAACCTATTAAATACCTTTTCTCTATTAAAATTTGATTTATATTGGTCACCACACTCAAAAAGTGTAACTTGAATTAATATCAAAGAAAAAACTTGAATATCCCCATTCGACTTGCAGGCCTTTAAAACCTATTAAAATATCTTTTCTCTTAAAATTTGTTTTCTTATCATTATTGTTATATTTTCATTATTGTTATCTTATTCATTAATATCAAAGAAAAAACTTGAATGTCCCCATTCTACTTGCAGTCCTTTAACACCTATTAAATACCTTTTCTCTATTAAAATTTGCTTTCTTATCGGTCACCACGCTCAAAAAGTGTAACTTGAATTAATATCAAAGAAAAAACTTGAATATCCCCATTCGACTTGCAGGCCTTTAAAACCTATTAAAATACCTTTTCTCTATTAAAATTTGTTTTCTTATTATTGTTATCTTATTCATTAATATCAAAGAAAAAACTTGAATATCCCCATTCGACTTGCAGGCCTTTAAAACCTATTAAATACCTTTTTTCTATTAAAATTTGTTTTCTTATCGGTCACCACGCTCAAAAAGTGTAACTTGAAATGATATCAAAGAAAAAACTTGAATATCCCCATTTGACTTGCAGGCCTTTAAAAACCTATTAAAATACCCTTTTTCAAAAAAGAGAGTTAGATCATTGAAATTTGGTACATCGAGGTTTTCGATACCTACAAATCGATTGCGGATATTTTTGATATATTCTCATTGCGGATATATTCTCATTTATTCAATAAAAGAAAAAAAAATTGTTTTCTTATCGGTCACCACGCTCAAAAAGTGTAACTTGAATTAATATCAAAGAAAAAACTTGAATATCCCCATTCGACTTGCAGGCCTTTAAAACCTATTAAATACCTTTTCTCTATTAAAATTTGTTTTCTTATCGGTCACCACGCTCAAAAAGTGTAACTTGAAATAATATCAAAGAAAAAACTTGAATATCCCCATTCGACTTGCAGGCCTTTAAAACCTATTAAATACCTTTTCTTTATTAAAATTTGTTTTCTTATCGGTCACCACGCTCAAAAAGTGTAACTTGAATTAATATCAAAGAAAAAACTTGAATATCCCCATTCGACTTGCAGGCCTTTAAAACCTATTAAATACCTTTTCTTTATTAAAATTTGTTTTCTTATCGGTCACCACGCTCAAAAAGTGTAACTTGAATTAATATCAAAGAAAAAACTTGAATATCCCCATTCGACTTGCAGGCCTTTAAAACCTATTAAAATACCTTTTCTCAAAAAATAGAGTTAGATCATTCAAATTTGGTACATCGAGGTTTTCGATACCTACAAATCGATTGCGGATATTTTTGATATATTCTCATAGCGGATATATTCTCATTTATTCAATAAAAGAAAAAAAATTGTTTTCTTATCGGTCACCACGCTCAAAAAGTGTAACTTGAATTAATATCAAAGAAAAAAAAATACTGCATAAATAAAATAAATAAATAATTATAATTGCATAAGTTGATAAAAAATGCTATGCAATAGCTTTACCGCGGCAGTCCTCGAGTGCCACACGTATTTTTTTTTTTTTTTTTTTTTTGCAATACCACTTAATGGCTGCTTCCAAAGCTTTTATTTTATTTTTTTTTTTTTTTTTTCGGCATCAAAAATCTTTGTACGATAACATGGGGATGAGAGATCTATATATATTACTATATCTATGATAGAACTACATTAGCACTTTATCAATGTGTATAAAATCTTTAAATTGATTATGACGTCAATTTTCGTGAGATGCATAATTTAACTTTTTATAATTTTTTAACGTTCACGTTTGATTAAACGTATTTATTTTTATGTCGAAAGAAAATGAACTCGTATTTTTTTTTTTTTTTTTTTTTTTTGGCAACAATTAAATTAATGGAACTCACAGATATTTTGGAGCAACTTTAATAAAGGTCTATAATTAACAAATAATTGCAATAAAACAATATTGTGACAATAAATTGAGATAAAAACTATCCTATCTCTCAAGTTGGACCAAACTGCACACAGTGTGCAAAATTTCATTAAAATCGGTTCCTTAGTTTAGGAGTTTACCCCGGACAAACATCGTGACACGTAATTTATATATATATACAGATTATAGCATTTTTTTCAGTTTTTGTCTATTCTTATTACCCTTACTTAAATCACACTAATTATAATTGTGTAATATTGTGTATGATATAATTGTGTAATGCTCGGGATACTAAGTATTTAAAAAATTAAAATGATGTTGTTTCATTCATTATATTACACACTCTGAAAATCAATATTTCTTATTTTATTTTATTCAAATTAAATTTATTTAAATATACAACATCCAAACTCGCTTCAGTGTTTATGTGTAAACTTATAAGTTCAACAGTCAGAACGTTTGTATAATTTACTTCCCAACAAAAATTTAAATTATTTTTGTAAAATATTCTGTTTCCTGTTCAGATTTTCACTGAAAATCATATTTCTACAAAATTCCCTCTAAAATTTTCAATCCAGTATAGTATGAGCAATGGCTCAATATAACTTTTGTAAGTTTATCCCATTGATACCTTAGAGTTAACTCGGTCTCAAAGTAAAACCTTTTCGTACTGTAAATTTATTGATTTGTTTTCGTAATTATATTTCTTATTTGTTTGCGCAGGCTGGAGCGTAGGTTGCAAGTGAAAGCTTATTTTCATGGAGATAAGGAAAAATTGAATCGGAAAACAACTCAGATCCCTAACTATAAGTTTTTATCAAAATTGTTCAAGCAGATTCCTAGAAAATCAGATTTCTGCTACATTTTGTTCCAGGCAAAGAACATGTTACTAGAGACAGCTAATTTCCTGAAGGTTAGGCTATGTCAGATCACTTTTTCATATATATATATATATATATATATATTGTACGTACATCATTACTAATCAGGAAACACTTTTTAGAGTAAACGTCCATCTTAAGACGTAGGCATACCAATTTTAAGTACACCAATAAAAGCTGTCACGCTAAAGCAATTCAAATGTTTATTAGTCTTAAAGTTGCTTTAGTGACCGTTGCGAAAAACTCCTTTCCAGGTGTGCTTGAAGCAAACAGCTCCATATGACCCAAACTTTTTATGTACATTTCTCGTAGAATAGCTCTTACTTTATTGCGAGCCGTTTAATGGAGCGCTCGCACCCGTTATTGTGTTCTAGAGAGAAAATATATATATTAATAAGCAAACATAAAATTTGTGGTACACTTTTAAAATATTAATTATGGGAGTAGGGGGTTGAAAATGGTACCATTTGAAAGGTATGGTTAGCCAGATGTGCCGAATACAAAATTTGTTTTTCTTACGATGACAAGAAGATATTTAAAATACTGTTATTTTTTATGCATTTTCCCCCATTTTTCCCTTTTATACACGTATTCTTTTACATAAAAAAATGCCTAAAAGTAGAAAGTTGTTAAATCTGGCAATTTCTTAAAACTCAAACAAAACCATAGATATAGTAATTTGTATAATGTAGAATAACAATATTCTCGACTATACGTTTTTTATTCTAAGAGAAAACATCCATTAAAATGTTAGAAACTTGAGTGCATGAGTGGTAGATAAAAAGTTTACACTATTCAAAATAAACGCAAGTTAAAAAAGCATTTGATTTGAATTATAAGTGGGTGATTTACAAGAAACCTAGCACCGCGACCAGAGGTCTATTGTACTAAAATGATTTGATTTATGAGAGTTCTATTTTTTTTTCTAATTTTATTAAGATCTAATTAATTTGAAGACATATTTTTAAGCAAAAACATAATGCATTCCAATTAACTGAAATTGACTATATTTTTTAAATGAATTTATTACTATACGCAAGCGATGTTAATTTTGATCGCCAAATATAGAAAATGCCGAACGAATATCAAATCTATGCACATTTTGTTTCTAGAGATTTCAAATTTCAAGTTAAAGTTTTGTCAATTTGATGGCAAGATAACTTAATCTAATACATGTGCACGATAACAAATTTGAAACTGCAACAAATATGGGAATTAAAATCAGGAAATAATTTTCTTCAATTTTTAATAATTTTTTACAAAAAAATCTAATGGACGATTAACATCGGCTACTATTTTTAAAAAAGTGGATTTATTACTAGCTTCTGCATGCAGAAGAAGAAAGTAGAAGAAACGAAAAACATTTCGATTTCCGGTTTTCGCTGAATTTACATGTATTGAGCTTTACACCGTGACCAATAAGTTCTCATACACTTTCAAATTTTTATTACAATAACACAAAATAAATCATACAAAAACTTTTTGCATCAAATTAAAGTAGCAATCATTGACAATCTTCATAATAAATCCTTTGGAATAATTCCGCCTTTTAGTTTCTTAACGAGCTTAAGTCTCTTTTCAAAACCATCACATGCAGCACGCATGGTTTCCATTGGTATTTCCTACCATATCTTTTGAATTACATTTTTCAATTTGCTCAAATCGGTGATTTTATAGCTATTCAGTTGGGATAGCATATATAACCACACAAAATAATGAAGCGGGTTTATATCGGGGGAGTTGGGGAGCCATTCGTTCTTTGGCAAAATTCAGCTAAATTTTGACTTCACCACTCCTGAACCACACGTGCGGTATGAGAAGGGGCACCATCTTGTTGGAAGCAGAAATATTCCGCCCCATACATACTCTGGACTTCTGGGAGTAAAACGGTTTCCAAAACCCCAGTTTTATAATATTAGGCATTCATTTTTAGCCCCTTATCAATGAAGACTAACGGGAGTTTTCCTCTTTTGGAAATTGCGGTCCAAACCATCAGAGACGAAGCATTTTGATAACGCGAAACGTAATGTTGGCTCTCAGGGATGTTATCAAGAGAAACTGATCATACTCTGTCATTTTTGGGGTTGAGACTTTGCTGTAAAATGAATAGTTTCTCGTCTTAAAAGACAAATTTATCCCCAGCGTGCCAAGCAAGAACTTCTTCCTCCCTTTGCTTCCTTTTTATCTTAGCAGACTCTAAAACACCGTGAATTCTACGTTTTCTATAAGCCTTGCACCCAAGGTCCTTTTTCAGAATGGTTAACATTGACCCCCTTCGATATTTTGAGCTCTCGTGCTAGTTCTCTAGCAGATCTTTGTCCGTTTCGTCGTATTCTTTCCCTGACCCTTTTCACAGCCTCCTTTGTCCAAACGGACCTCGGTCTGCCAGATCTTTTTCTGACATCGACAGAGAACGTCTTATTATACCTTCTGATAGTTCTATAAATGAAATCTCCCTTCTCCCCCAGGACTTTCAAGTCTCTGAAAATTTCACCGGCTGCTCTTCTTTGACGAATTTATTTATCACAATTTCTCTCAATTTCTTCATTCTACCTAATTAAAGAAAAATTATAATTAGTGCAACATTTACACTTGCAGTAGCTTTATACCTTACACTAAATTGCCTGCAAAATAATTGGAACTAGAGTAACACATATGTACAAGTTTTTAACGTGCTTCAAAAGTTGTATGAGAACTTATTGGTCACGGTGTACTTACGTTTCAATTATCTGAAATTGACTACTTATTTTTAAAAAGTGGATTTATTGCTAGCTTCTGCATGTATAAGAAGCAAGTAGAAGATATGGAAAAACTTTTGATTTCCGGTTTTTGATGAATTTACACGTTTTGAGAATTCCTTGCATTTCAATTAACTGAAATAGACTACTTAATTTTTAAAAAGTGGATTTATTATTATTTCCTCTACACATATAAGAAGAAACTGTAAGATTCAGAAACATTTTAGAATTTCGGTTTTTGATGAAGTTACACGTTTTGAGATTTCCCGAACTCAGTTCGACCATTTTTGCAAAATATCTGTCTTTTTCAGTTCAAACACTGTACTGTATGAAACAATGGAATTAATTTAACCGAATTCGATATTTGGATGCACCTTGGTTTGACATGGGTACCGATTAGTTTTTGGGCTGTATCACCGAACAAGGAGCGTTTCCACATTCTATATCCTCTCACTTCAGGAAAGGCTGAACGTCTACAGCGTACCAAACTTAGAGAAATATATTAAGTAAAACTCGGCTGATTCAGTTAGAGTGCATATTGACAAATAATTGCCGAAGCTGCGTTGCAATTTAATACCGTTTAAGACAAGGCAATAACTTTGCTTTGCAAAAAAAGTGGCCGAGTTTCGACCACTGGGCGATACTAGTATTTATGAATACCTGAATTATTCCTGATTCCCTGAAATAAATTTTAATTCTTTATTGGAGCATTCGATACCATTTTCCAATCAGATAACTTTAAGTTGCTTAACAAAAAATATTTTTGCTTTAACTGTATATCTTTTAAAGGTTCGAAGTACTTGGGTTTTTTCGTGAAATAAGTAAACAACAGCTTTTCTTTAAAAATTGAGAAATATCAACAGAAAATGTTTTCACTATTTATACTGGATATTTTTATGTAACCAAGAAGTTGGCAAAAACATTTACCAGTGCATGTTTCAACCGAATGATGCCCCGTGGTTTAAAGGAAACTTGTTCCTGCTTAACTAACTAATAAGGCTCACAGAATTTTCCATCGTGTCTTAAATCGGGATGATCCCCAATACACAACGACGTTTTCTTGTATTAACAATTATTTCTGGGCTAATGTGGGCAAAACAGACACACGAAAAGTGAATATTGCATTTAACGGATGAAACCTCAAAATTTGCACATTTATTCCTTGGCTTTTTCAGAGTGTTTGCAAACAAACAATGAATTCCTAATACTAATTTGTCCTTGAACTTTAAATTATTTTCCTTAATGATAATCTCATTTTCTTTCCTTTCCATAATATTCTGCAGCGTTTAAATTTATACGAGTATCCGTTATAAGGTTTTATATGTTGAGGGGAGAAAAACATTCCATAATAATAATTTCTTTTTAAATATTTACTTTCTCGTGTGATTTAAGATGCTCTTTAAATTAATTCAGTTTTATATGTATCTTAATTTTTATTGTTTTCATTTTCTTTGCTATTTAATTTTTTAGAAGCTTTAAAAAAATCTTTGACTGTAAAAAATTGCTTTATCTTAGTTCTTTTAAAGCACATATGAAATAAATGTTTAATGTATGTCAGAAGTTAATTCTACGGCTTAAATATATTAGCTTTACGGGGATTTAAAATGTCACATGTAACCCTTAAGGCTTGTATTAAATAAGATGAAACTAATATTTAATAGCGAAGTTTTAGATTGTTTAAAAGCTTCATTTAAAGTTTTTTTTTTATTTTAAATATAAAATAATTGTGATTTCTTTTCTTTTAAAATAGTATTAATATATATATATATTATTATTATTATTATTATTAAATTTCATAACAACCCTTTTATTGTTTTTCTTTTGATTTTTTTATTTAATGCATACATGCTAACGTTTTAATTTATCCCGGAGCATTGTTAGTATCCACACTTATTATACACCACTTTTCTTAAAGTGTATTTTCCTTCTTATTAAATCGTAATTAAATATTGGAAAAATATGTACTACAACAAAAGTTACTACACCATAGTTCTAAATATGTTTTATTACTATTGTTATTATTAGTATTATTGAATCGTGATTACATGTTATAAAAATATCACTACAAATAAAAAATGGTAGGAAGTACGGATGCTCACAAACAGAAGAATAAATTAAAACGTTGGTATATTTTTTAACGCTTGCTTCCTATCTTGTTATTTAGTTTCACATCATACTATAATTATTAGGAATTTAGGTAATCGTGAAAACTTTCTACCTCAAGATTTTTACTTTTTTTACACGTTTTGCGGGTGTGGGAAATCCGAAAATAACAAAATTGTTATGGTGTCTGTCTGTAGGGTGTCAATTAGTTTATTAATTTTCACAGTTTGTTAGTGTATGTGCACGGTATCTCAAGAAGAAATGATTGCAGAGATGTCTGAAGAGATGTTAAATATTACTTATGACACTGGAAATAATCCAGCTTATTTGAAACATTCCAATTTAAATACTTCGTAAATTATTCAACATTTACGATTTTTTTTTTTGGGGGGGGAGGGAGGGGGGTACACGGGAGATTAGAGCAAATTACGCTTACACGTGCGTTAAAAGAAATACTTTTATGTAAATATGTCAAACCAGCTTTAAAATATCAGTTATATAATGCAGACGTGAACATAAATAGCTACAGAAATTCAACTTTGAAAACTTCTTAAGTCATTTGAAACTCGCATATTTCTTAACTTGAGGGAATAGGGCGAAGGTACGCCCAAATGTTTATTTTGATTGATATTTACATTCTAAAAATGTCAGCACACTTTTAAAATATTATTTAGAACATTGGTATAAATACCATTAACTATTAATTTCCTTATTTAAAAATTTCGCAAAGTGGTCGGTCAAATGGTCGGTCAAATTTATTTTTCAACATAAATCTAGTATGCCATACAGAAGAAATTTAGGAAATCACATATATGATAGAAAGCTGAGCAGAATCCACGAATAACAACTAGTTTTTAAGTATTGGTTGTTTATTCACAAATTTTATTGAGTGTGTACAATTTAAATATATTTTTGATTAGTATGTCATAAATATATAATTCCAGTGGTAAAAATGCTTAAATAGGTTAAACAATTATCTTAAATGTTTATAATTTTGGAAAGTGAATTCATGAAAATACAATACAAAATCAAGTTCTTTGTAAAATATTTAGACCTTATGAGTTAATCGAGAATGATTTCTAATATACAAAATATGAAAGAAAACCCCTGCTTGAATTAAATTAAAACATAAAGCTTTAACTTTAAGTAGTTTTATCTTAAATATATCTGTATTCAATTTTTAACAATCGTATATATTAAAGGGAATATTTTATTTTTTTAGAAAAACTGACTAAAAGTGTGCGTAATAATCATTATCTGAAATAAATACTCTTTAAAAAACACTAAATCAGTGGTAAAACAAACTTAGTTCCTAATAAAACAATATCCTTAAAACTTAAACATTATTTAAATAGCATTATTATTAAAAAAAAAATCTATAAAAAATAGCACTTTACTGGAAATTCGTGAAATAAATCAGTTGCAATTTCAACTGTAAATATTTTAGTTCGAACAAAATAATTTTTATAAGCAAAACGCGTGATACTGTAGAATTAATTTTGTAATTGGTCCGTTAGAAAATATTTAAAAATTGTTATGAAAAATATTAATGTACATATTTTATTAAAAGCTTGTGATTTTTAAATATAAAAAGATTTAATGAATCTTGTTATTGTTGGTATAGATGAGAGTAAAATAAATGATTTTGTAAAAGTTGCATGTGATACATTGTAACTAGCGAACATGGACGTTTTCTCGCTCATTATTATAAGTCAGTGTTGACAAATTTAGTTTTTTTTTTTTTTTTTTTCAATAATCACCAATAATTTTGAGGAGTGATGTTTCATATACATGATAAGCCATTAATTATCGACGTGATTAAGCAAACGTGACAATTAAAAATTAGTGGTAGATATTGAATTAAAAAATCCCTAAAAGACCCTTATGGGCAACATTGCTCTAATTTGCGGGAAGAAATTGGGTGAGGAGGTTTTAAATAATAATAATAATTAAAAAAAAAAAAAAAAAAAAAGACACAAACTAGCTTCTGAAGGTACCTTGTTTTGAAATAAATTAGTATGTGAAAGGTTTTTCATGCATATTATCCCTACTCATTGAGCCCATATTTACACAAATAGGTTCTATTATAGTAAAAAAAAAAAAAAAAAAAAAAAAAAAAAAAAATAGCAAAAACTAGTAAGAGAAAATATCTTGATAAATTTTAGTCATTTATCATTGAAATTTAGTTAATTACGTTAATTTCTAGGCATAAAATAAAATTAAATAAAGTTAAAAAAAAAAGACCAAATTACGTAATTGTGATAATAATAATAATAACATTAAAATGATTGTTTCCTTCCTTCGTTATTTGATTATTATGATTATTTTTTAAATAAGATAATCAAGATTTTTCATAATTAAAATGTTATCAATAGTTATTTATACAACAATTGGCTTCATAAAGTGCTGAAAGTAAGTACTACATTTTAGACGAATCAATAGAATAAAAAGTTTTAGATTTATTAGAGCAGAAACGATTTATAGTTGAACAAGTTCATTTCTTTTCTTAATAATCCTAGAAGAAAAATGTACTCATGATCTTATCATTTATAGAAAGTATTTCATTATTGCTCCAATTTATGTTTTCTTCGATTGCTTTTCTTACTCTTCATAGATGAATGATTGTTTACCACTCGAAATCTATCAGGTCTATATAACGGCTGTTTCTTTTTCTTTTCTTTTTTTTTTTTTTTTTTTTTTTTTTTTGTGCTGTTTATGTAAGAATTTGAAATAGAAATAATAATCGTATAACTATTTTTTATATATTTTTATCGACAGGCTTTAATAAACGATTTTTTAAACTATTTTTTAAGAACAGGTTAATTTAAATGAAAATAAAAAATAAATAAAAAATAGTAATATTCTTAGCCTAATTTTACTGTTTGAATTATTGCAATAATAGTTTTGAGATTTAAAATTTTATTAAAATAATTTATTAATCAAAACATTAAAATAATACTTTTTTTAATTTATGCTAATTATACAAGAATATTATCACTTTTCACATGAAGCATTAGCGCTGTCTAAGTAAAGTTAACCTTTTTTCAGCCAACAGAAAAATCCATATTCATATTCAATTTTATCTTGCTAAAATAAAGGAAAAACTTCATTATTATTTCGGTTTATTTTAGCATATTCAATGTATTTTAATAAACATAGAGTTAATTATATTTTTTTTTAAGTACAGTTTTACTTTATACTTTCGTTTCTTTATTCATAGACAACAACTCATACTTGCTGTTAGAAGTGAAAACTTGTATTCTCTGGGCCTTTCAAGATTATTTCTATATTTATTATTACAACTTCCTGTAATTTAGTTTATATAAAGTAAATTATTTTCTTGTTAATTGTTTCAAATGATTCTTTTATTTCTAATTACTGCATAAATATGCTTCAAACTTAGCCTTAAAGGTATTTGTCAGATTTTATCAAAAATACACACATTGAAAATTATATCCTCAGGAATGAAGGATGCTCATAGATATGTATATATTTAGACTGGTTCATTATTGCTATTTTAAATATATATATATATATATATATATATATATATATATATTCCAAAACTACTGGTTTAGAATAATCCGTAATGTGTTCATTTATATGAAAGTTTGCACGATGCAGTCATATTGAAATTATGATAAACAGGATGATAGCGCAAACTAATAGTGATAAGCACTAAAATATGACAGAAATCAGTTTATGTGTAAGTGTTTCTAAATACATAAATACTTAGTTCTATAGTTAGTTATTTAATCTTAGTTTGAATTTGTTTATAAATCTGGATATTAGTTCTCGATACAGAAAGTACTAAGTGACATAAAATTTTTATCACATACAGACAGACACATATATGGGCAGGCAGAGATCATTTCAAAAATTATTAAAACGTGGAATCCTCCAGGAACCGTTTCACTGCAAATAAAGGAGTATTAAAATAAGACGTAAAAACAACTGAAAAGGCATTTAAGATACGTAAATGTCTTAATATAGAAGAGCTTAGACGTAACATATATTTTAATTTAAGAAACTTGTGTGTCTTAATGGATTCACTCTAAATAGAAGTATTTTAAATCCAGACAGAAATGTCTCTAAAATACCAATTCAGACACAACAATGTCCGAAACACGTAAATATACGAAATTGCAGAGAGGAAACGCGTCTGTATTTCCATATATTTTAGAAATTCAAGCACTTGCTTAACTTTCAAAATTTTCGTATGGAATCTACTTTAAGCAACATACTTATCCTGTATAAACTTCTTTTCACTTTCAATAATTATAATATTATTTTATATAATAAGTAGTTAAACTATTTAAACTATGTTAGCTTTATGAAATTTAATTTCCTATAAATAATACTCTAGATATAAAGAATTTAAAACTTCTTAACACACCATAAATTTTAAGCCAGCACAACCGGATTCGAAAGGACATAGCCTTCCTTCATCAGGTGCAAAAAAACACGTGCTACTGCCTTGGAGGCAAAAGCAAGACTGAAAGCAGGGCAAAATCCAGAGGAGAGGAGCAACACAAACAACCAATAGGAAGCATCATGATATGATTTGTATGATCATCATGATATGATATGTATGATATGTATGTATCATCATGATATATATGTATGGTATTTCCATATAATTATGTTTAATATAATTCATAAAACAAGGTATTTAAACTCAAAACTTATTCGGTAAAAAAAAAAAAAAAAAACTCTGCATTTAAACTTTCTTAAATAAAAAGAAAAAGTATTAAGATGAACATAGCAAGTGATTTGTATATATACTTATTTAAATACAAAATCAATTATTGTCTCCTTGCAATGGGTAATTTGCTAAACTATTTTATCATGAAAAGAATGAAAAAAAAAATGCAGAAGATCAACCATAAAATCCAAATCAGAAATACCGAATACATATATTATTTAAAGTAAACTTTCTTTTCTTTATGGCCGAAGCGTTAAGTACTAATAAGCAAATAAATGTTTTAAATTTACCCATGAAAGTGGATCTATGTTTCTAAGTAACATTTTAATTTAAAAACCTGTTTCTTTAAATAAAAATGTTATTACATGTTTATTATAACTGAAAATAACATTCTGAATTTTAAATAGTAAACTTTTACTACAAATTGTTTATTTTTTTGTTTAAGACTTTACTAATAACATGGTTATTTATTAAATTAGACAAAACTAACATATTATAAGTAATAAAATATTTCATTTCTAGTTTAGTCGGGGTAAAATCCTTTTTTATTAAAAAATGGGTAAACTTTATTGTTTTATTCAAGACTCCAATTACTTTTCTCTGATTTAATATGTTGACAAATAACAAAGACGCAACAAAGAAAAATAATAATCGAGTCTTTGTCAATGACATGTTAGTTGAGACATATTTCTCTGTCAATTCTATTAAAGTAAATGGAAGTATAATACGAGTAAAAAGACAATACAGAAGAGCTGTAATAGGAAATATTGTTGCATCATACAGAAGAACTTCTTTTCTGTGAAAATTGTTTTAAGCTAAATGGTAACTTCCTATAAAAGTAGGATTTTTCTCGAAGATATTTCAGCATTAACAGTTAAAACTCATTACAGCGAGTTTACTATACGAAAAAAATGCATTTATAGAAATAATAATCTCTTATCTATCTACCATATTTATTTATTCTGAAAAATTTTGTTCTTTTGTTCCTTTTTATTTATTTATTTATTTTTTTAGGACTAATGACTATTCGTCTCAATCTAGGATTTTTGCGGTGTCATTTTTCGATAGTTGGACATTTATCGAAATGTAAAACTTATCTAAAATATAACTGAATAAATTGAAAGCGATGTTATAATTTGAAAAAAAAAAAAAAAAAAAAAAACTAATAGTCCTCCGTCCTAAACTAAATTCTTCTTTTGCCAGAATTTCATCAAAATCCTTTTTTTTTTTTGGAAAGAAAAAGAAAAGAAAAGAAAATTAATAATAATCCGTATCGAAACAAATACTATCGAAATTTTTTTTTAAAATAATTTTGAATTAGGAAATAAAGAAAAGTGCGCGTTCAAAATGAAAGAAAAGTAGGTAAAAAAAATTAATTTTATGATTTAATTTTTTGTATAAAACATGATTGCGTGGTATCTGAAAAAGTAGAGTTTATGTGGTGCGTGTGGCATCTATAAAAATTGTTTTAAGAAATATAATAGAATAAAGAAGGCAACGATGTTGGTTGCATTTTGTTATGTTGTTTGAATTTTTGATTTTTTTCTTTTTTTTTTTTTATAACTATCTTGAACGAAGTAAAGGGATTATAAATGCAATTGCAACTAACGAAACATATGTTTTATCACGCATAAATGGAATACGATTAGTTTAGTCATAGAAGTTTATTACATATATGCATATATTTTTTCATTTGAGACTCACAGCATATTGTTGTGCACCTTTACATTTGGTCAATACGTATTTATATAAAAAATACTAGTCCAAATTACCTTTTTTTTTTTTTTTTTTTTTTTTAGTAAAAGCTAGTTTACATGAGATGTCTGTTCTTATGGCAAGATAAAAAAATTTGAAAATACAACATCTATCCTGTTCTTCTTGTATAGGATTCCGCAGTCACAGAAATCTGTGTAGATGGTTACCATATTTCGTCGAGATCTGCTGTTTGTGACGTTTAATTTCAGATACCAAAAGACACTTACCAATTTTTTTACGAAAGAAATTTACGTTGAAGTTATCAGAAATTATGCCAGACCTATAAATAGCAACGAAAATAGGAATCCAAAAGCAATTAATATTCAGCTTCTATCTTAGACGGACGGTTAGTCTATAATCAAGAGTCTATAGAGTCAAGTAAAGAACTTTTACTTACCTAGCGATGTCAGACAATGTATTGTTGTTTGAGAGTGCCATATACGTTTTTACAATTTTCTGTTTTAATGTAAAAAATAAAAAAATCATCCAAAGCAAAGGGTTTTTAAGTAAAGTGCAAGTTTTCCGCTTGTTTTATAGTTTGTTTGTATGACCTAGATATTTTTTAAAAGGAATTGGTTAACAGAAATCACGAAATATTATGTATAATTTAATATATATGCATAGAAGTTATGTGGTGCCATAACAGATGTTTTTAATAATAAATTTCTTGTTTTCATGTCAACACTAACATTTTCAGATGCATCCATGAAATTTGATTCAGTGAGTATTCAAGCTCAGATTTCAAATAGTTCCATAAAATATCAGATGATATTAATTTTTTTTTTAATTCCTTTATTAAATGCGGAATTTTCTAAACGATATTTTTAAAGAATGCTGTATTTCATTCTTAAAGTAACTTGCGTTCTATATACCAAGTCAGTTAGTCTGTTAGATTGTCAAAATTTTTCATTAGAATATTATTTTCAGAAAATGATTTATTTATTTTTAACAAAATGCAAAACTTAAAATTCTATAATTATTGATAAAACACCCTATCATTTTTCTTTAATTTGAGAAAAACTGAATTCAAATGAGAGAATCGTCAAAAACGTTTTAAATTTACTCGGTATGTATTTGGTGTTTTCATATAATCAGCTTAATACTTTCGGATAATTAATTATGGAAATGAAATTTTCTAAACTCTTTCGCATGCACTGTCAAAAATGGTTTTGTAAAATATGCTCATATTACATTAGATGTTTACTTCTTTTTTTTTTTTTTTTTTTTTTTTTTTTAATTCCGATTGCAGTTTCTAATGTAAAATATCCAGTTTTGGTTTTGCATTGCATTTGATACTCTATCTGTTATAATTAAAAGAAGATCAACTTTTTTTTGCTGTTTTTCTAAATAAAAATTTATATCTCCTTTAATATTTTCGGTAGACGATTAAAAAATTATTTAGAAATTTAGCATTTCAAGTATGAATTTGTACAGGATAATTAATAATATTTTGATTTTTCTTTAATTATTTACTAGTACCCTTTTTTTCTTAGAGGGTAAAACTCTCACTGAAATATATGAAGCACAGTAAGTTCTTCACACTCCTGAAATTTCCAGATAATGTTTCAGGTACTTTTCCAGATATTTGAAAAAAAAAAAAAATAAATAAATAAATCGAAAGTGTTCAGTTATTTATAAAAAGTTAGAGTATTTGAAATTGATGCCTTCTAATAATATATTTTTGAAAGGAATAAATTTTATATTAATTCAATGAAATTTATTTAGGAAGACTTACAATGTAGGAAATTTCGATTATCATGATTATATAAACTTTTTTTAAAGCTTAATTAAATATTTAATTGAATTTTCAGCGAAAATAAACAAGGATCTTTACAAAAATATTCACTTGAATGAGCAACGATTTTGATAATTATTACGAAAATTGATCCAACATATTTGTTTTCATCTACAACATAATGTCCAACGATGTAAATTTTAAGTTGAAGTTTTTGAGTTAAAATTATTTATTATATTTTGATAAAATAAATTGTAATAGTTCCTTAGCTTTAATCAGAAACATTTAAATTTTATGTGCTCTTATAAATAAATGTAAATAGTTTGAATTAAAAACATACACTTGACGAACATATTATGATTGGTTTTTTAAATGAATGTTTAGTTTTCTTAAGCTTATGTCGATTTCTCCTGCAATTGCTTTACATAATAAAGCAGGAAAAAACAATATACGTATGTTTCAAAGAATATGTCCCATTAGTCTTTAGTCTCCTCTACATTCAGTTTTGCATTTATTAGTTTTTTTTTTTTTTTTTTTTACTTATTCCTAATGACATTCCAGTCTTCTTCATGTTTCTTCTTCATTTGCTAAATTACAAAGATAAGTAACGATGAGACGTATGTAACTAAATGTAATATTATATTTCTTATGTAATTAATAATATTATTAATCCTTAGAACAAATTAATTATCTCAAAACAGGATTTTAATTCAAATTTTGAACTAATATTTAAAAGTGAAATCATTAAAGTTATAATTAATAATAATAATAAAAAACATTTATTGCATTTTAAGTAATAGTCACATTATAAAATATGGTTGAAATGTGAATGGAGCATTTCTTTAAATTGTATGCTGTAAGAAATAAATTTTGCTTATGATTAAATTATATTTTATTAAATATTTAAATTTTTAAAAATTTCTGTCGAAAATATTTTGTTCATTGGATCAGTTAGGAAATATCGAAAGAAACTTTGTACTTCTAGTAGATTAATGCTTTTTGCAATGAAGGAAGTAACTTTGAATTTTACGAAACATCAGTTCAAGAAAAAGAATGATTCAGAAAAAGAAAAAAAAAAAAAGAAAGATTAACGAGAACAGGAAGAACATTCTAACTTTTTAAAAATATGTGCGATTAAAATTTTGAATTTTGTACAAAATTCTTACAAAAATTCTTTTTATTTTGATTCTCCTTTATTCGCTTATAGAGCAAATATTCCTCAAAAGAAATATTTTAAATTAAACTCTAAAATCCCTAGAAGATACAAAATTTTGTTTCTTTGCTTGTTTTAACTTTTCGTCCTACATTTTTCGAAAATATATAATGAATTTTTTACTGTACTTTTGATATATATAAATATATAAGGTGATTATGAGGACATGGGATGAACTTGGAGGGGAGGTAGAGAACATTACAAAGATTTAGAATTGTATAGGAACATATGTCCCCAAATGTCATATTTATTCTTTAAGAACTGGATATTTTGGGCTTCTGTGTAGTACTAACTCAGCCTAATGTATAAATTTTAAAATCTTGCATGCTTCATTATTTCGCAAAAATCGTACACAAATTTCGTATTATTGTATTCACTGAGATATATTACAACGATAAAAACAGAATTTATTTATTTATGTAAACATTAGCATGTAACATAGTTGCTAACATTTTAATTTATTTCGGCGCATTTTTAGCGCCTCCTCTAATTCGCACCATTTAATTTTTAGAGTATTTTTCTCCAATATATAACTACCAAAAAAAAAAAAAAATCTTAAAAAAAAGTGTTATGGAATAAAGGCGGGGCTAAAAATGCTCCGGAATAAATTAAAATATTGGCAACCATGATGTAATGCATTTTTTTAAAAAATGCCACACTGGAGAGCCACGCCCATATCCATGCAAAATATCCCGGTTTTTAAAGGGTAAACGTGATTAAGTAAAGCTGACGATAAGTTACAAAATTAAAATGCCGATGATTTAAAGTAGATCATTCAGTAAGCTTTAAGGGACATACAGCAATCTGAGAGGTACAGTTGGTAACAAAAGTGTCCGAACACTAGCAAAAATTTCTTTGTTAAAAAGGTACACTTCATACGGTTTTATTAAATAAATCCTTGTCGAATCCTGTTCTTAGTCAGTCTAAGAACACGATTCGATAAGTATTTATTTAACAAGAGCGTATGACGTGTACATTTTTAAATAGGAATTTTTGCTAGTGTTTGTGCACTTTTGTTACCGACTGTAGGTTTCATCTACTACTAAAGATTATATCACTTTATAGTAGCCTCACTTGTGTTTTTTAATTTCAGGAAATAAGGTCGTCATTAACGTTCACCATCATCTTCGAATTCCATCTCTTCATGCGGCTGACTGCCCGGAAAGTGATGGTTCAGGAGATCAAATGATCCTTCTATCTGATCTAGTGTTCAAGTACGTTCAAAATACTACATTAAGGAAGAAACA
Source organism: Salticus scenicus (assembly GCA_963930645.1). Classification (NCBI taxonomy): domain Eukaryota; kingdom Metazoa; phylum Arthropoda; class Arachnida; order Araneae; family Salticidae; genus Salticus; species Salticus scenicus. The sequence goes on from OZ005656.1 coordinate 61,965,594, forward strand.
CGAGCGCATGTTGAACTATTCGCTCACTTTAAGTTATATATTTTGTTTCTGTCATTTGTGAAAATTTCCCTCATTTTTATTGTACAGGCGAACTTTGGAACTTTCCTTTCTTTTTATATTCTAATATATTTCAGAAGTACAATTGCGTTATTTTCAGTATCTAGGATATTATAGGTAAACATGCCCACATCTACCTAATAAAATTTGATAACCAGAGCTTACTTTTTGCCACACGAAAACATAATTGCAAGACCTGATTAGTAACAGAAAACAAAAGCATACTAACATAGATTTTTATTGTAATAAACATTTTAAACTCATGTTTGTGAAAATTGCAACACCATGAAAGTATTATGCAAATTAAACCAAACTTACAGGAATGTAAAGTGAGGTAAGGCATGCAAATGATTAGAATTACAAAGCAATTGCGTATGCGTGGAACGAGAACTGACTCCTTATCAGTCGCTTTTTCTGGGTATATAAAGGACTGTAAAGGCGCGTTGAAATGCGTTTATCGTTCTCTGTCTGCGGTAAACTTTTATGCTTTGTTAAAAGCAGAGTGTGCCATACCAACAACTAACGGATTTCGTAAGAGGCCGCAACGTTGGTACGCGAGAGGGTGGATTTTCATATCAAGAAATCGCAGCCGCACGCAGTGTAATGCCACAACAGTAATGCGTGTATAGAAGAAATGGACAGAGGAGAACCAAACAAGCCGAAAACCTGGAAGTGGGGCACGCAATAGAACAACAGCACGAGACGACAGACACCTTATCCGCATGACTGTGACGGACCGTACAGCGTCCTCTCGTGTGTAACCACTACGTTGGAGCATGGCTACAGATGTTTTGTTGTCTAGCTCCACGGTTCGTCGCCGTTTGCTGCAGCATGAACTGCGTGCAGGGGTTTCTCTACACATGATTCCCCTCTCGCTGAATCACAGATGCCTCCAACATCAATGGGCTCAGAAACACTGCACGTGGCACAAATTGTTTTTTCCGATGAATCTCGCTACAATCTGGAGTACAATGATGAAAGAATACGCGTCAGACGTTACAGGGAGGAAGGTATGCTCCCACAGTGTGTTATCCAACGTCATACTGCACAAACGCCTAGCATTGTGGTGTGGGGAACTATTGGGTATCATTGTCGATCCCATCTAGTGCACATTGCGGGAAGGTGATCGCTACATAAGGGAAATTTTCGAGCTAGAGGTCCTTCCCATTCTTCGACGCATTCCGGGTGCTGTTTTTCAGCAGGATAATGCCCGTGCACATGTTTCTCAGACTGCATAAACCTTCTTCAGTGCATAAAAGGTTTCGCTTCTTGCATGGTTTGCTTATTCCTCGGATACGTCACCCATCGAACATGTCTGGGATTTCATTGGACGGCGACTCACTCGTACAACTGATGGGGTGCACAGTAAGATTAAACTTTGCTGTCAAGTCGAAGCCATCTGGAATGCCATGCCTCAGGATTACATTTAGAACCTGTATGATTTACAAACATGAGTGTGTTTCCCACAAATACTTTATTCTACGTCATTCTAAAACATTTCAATAGTACAATTGTGTTATTTTATTTTTGGATTTGCGCCTGAACTTTGTCCATACCTAATGCATAGAATGTCATAACTGGAGCTAGTTTCCACAGCAGTAAACAAAGCATAATAGTATACCCTGTGAGGTATCTAAGGTAAGAGATAAAAAAGTTCGACCTGTTTTGAGTGCATCTATGAAATTAGAATCCCTATAAAATTATGAATAATTGTTATATCTTGTAATAATAATAATAATAATAATAATAATAATAATAATAATAATGTAAAACTATCGTCTTAAAAAAAGCTTCAAAATAAATATATAAATAACCGATAAGAAAATATTTTTCTATTTGGAAGTTAACACTGTAGTTTTATTTTTCTAGCTTTTAAATTTGATATGCTCAAGCATATACATTTTCAGATAAAACGTGTATTAATAATAATTAATCGAAGCAGCACCATCATTATTCCTAATCATTCAACATTATCTTAATTAAATGCAATAATATCTTGATGACACTCACAAAGGAATTTTGTTAAGCTGAGAAAGTTTTAAGTGGCCCAACAAAATTTCCCAAATAGACATTTTATAAAGATTTACAAAATAATTTTAATTGACATGTTTTGCAATTCATAAAAAGAAAAAAAAAAGATTTCTTACAATTTATAATAATAATTATTTTATTTTTTAATTAACAAGTATACTAAAGTTATAATAATATTCAACATTGCGTTATCTTAACAAAACTGATTTTTTATTTCCAATTAAAATTTTGTTTAGCCCAACAAGCTAATCTGAACCGAAACATTTTGTAGTTTTAATTCAAGTCTTCTTTCTGGTTGTACTTAGTACATTAATATCCGCATTGCATTTTCATGAAGTAAATATATAAATTAAACTTCTATTTTCTTGTCGTATTCCATTAATTTGAGAGTTGAGAACTTCATAAGCAGTTTTCGTTAAAAACCAGTTATTCTTCTTAAGCAATAAGTTAGTACAATAAGTTCTTAAACAATAGTGTCCTTTAAAATAAAGTTAACTAACACAGTATTAGGAAAATAATATAACAAAATGTTATTTTTCTTTAATCAATTTCCACTAATAATTTTTAATAAAATCTGTCGTCCTCTAAAAGATTTAATTTATTTTATATTTCGAATAGATACATTTGTTTCTTTCTGTAATGGAAAAGAAATTGTAACAATTAATTAGTTTAATAATACAGTAGTAAATTACTCTTGACGAAATTGAACATTAGAACAATAAAAGTAAGCCCATGTTTTATGATTCTTTTATTTTAATATGAAAACAAATTAAATTAGAACTTTTTTTTCTGTATGCAAATAAATATAAATTTATATTATATGTTTAAATTTTAAATTCTATTTCATTATAAAATTTAATTGTTATCATTTTCATAGTGGTTGAAATGCGTATTAAGATGAATATAATCTTGAAGACTTAATTGCATTGAAAAAAGCAGTTTTATAAAACTTATTCGTTGCTTAAAAAAAAAAAAAACTGCCTAATATAATAAAAAAAAAATTATGTTCAACACTTTATTTATCAATTATACTAAAAGTTTTAATTTTATGCCGAACTACCATGTGAATGCAAAACAAATTTGAATGCATGCGTTTATAATAAATGCTTAACTTTCTTTTTTGATGCACTCATACCTATAATCTTCAGTATTAAAAAAAAGTATGTAATTATTAAGACTTGAAAAACTGTAGCTTGAAATTTCAGTCCGTTAAATGTTTTGAAACTGTTCCTTTTCTTCAAATTTGGTATGGTTTATACACGATGACTCAAGAAAAGGGTTTCAAACATTTCATCTCTAAAAATGTTTTAGATGTTTTGACAATGTTAAATGTTTTAGATGATTTAACAATATGCACGGTCACTACATTAAATAACATGAATATACATGAAATATTGGAAGAATCCACTATAACAGACATAATGATTTCGTGTGAAAAAGTTGATTAATAATCTTAATATAAATTAAGACTTTCATTTAATAAATAAATTCTGTATGGTCATTTTTTTTGTCGTTTAAAAGTTTAGTATATCAATAACATGCAGGGAATTTCTTATTTATAATATACGGTTGCTTTCAAAGAGTGATATCAATTATATATGATACTAATTAATAAATGTAAAATTTTGTATTAAACAGAATTTTATTTGTTACGATAGGATGTTTTTAGCCTATTCCAACGTAAAAACTGTATTGTGTTTCCTAGTAACAGTTACTGTATTCATTTTTTTGTTTCTTTTTCTTTTCTTTTTCTTTTTCTTTTTCTTTTTTTTTTTTTTTTGTAAAAATTTAGTATAGGACCCCCTTGGCGATTTCTAAATTTTTATTGCCATTTTGGCATTGAATTAAAATGGTTACCTCATTTGCCTAAAAGAAGACCTTGACGAGTAACATATGAGCAATTTCTGTTCTAGTTTTCAAATTTCTCCCAAGAAGTCCTTTACTAAAATTATTCCACTTCTTTAATACTTTTTTTTTCTTAATTTTAAATATATTTTAAACTTGATTCAAGAAGAAAAAAGGTAAGGAAATAATAATTAGTCTAAAAATATAAAAGGCATAAAAGGTAAATAAATAAATCTATAAAAAAATAAAGAAATTATAACTGATTCTTTATCTTAAAATATGAAATTGTGTACTTTAGCAACGATTACTATATTCATATCTCACAATTTCCGTTACAGGATTTATTTCAATTTCAATTTATTATTATTATTATTATTATTATTTTATTTATTTATTTATTTTTTGCGCGTTACCAAAGGAAAAAGAAAATCTTTATATATTGAGGGTAAAACACAGGAAATGATGGTGCGTGACATATCTGACTAAAAGCGATAGCCATGTCGTATTAAAAATATGAAAATTAGTAAATACATATAAAGAAAAAAAGAACGAATTACATCCTTGACAAAAATAATAACAAAGCACCTCAGAAATGGCATTTTAAAGTAATAAGTACAAAATTTTCAATAAAGTAGAGTGAGTTAAACTAGTTAACGAGTTTATTGCATTCTATGGTGTTTAATTAAAGTTTTGTACGTATCACATCTTCGCCAGTTTTTACTCATTTTAAATGCTTTTACTTTAGTAGGAAAGCTTATGCTTTATTTAAAGACTAATATTTTTCAATTTAATAAGACAAAAGAAATTATTTTAAAATAGTGCTACGGAAAATGCGTAAATGTTGGCAACTAAGGAATTTATATAAAGCTAAAATATTATTTAAATATCTATTTTTTATGTACATATTACACAGGTTTGCAACTGAACTGTATAAGCAAAATAACTGTATAAGATTTAAAAACTTTTTTTTTTATAGATTTGATTACTAAAAACATTAGGGAATAGTTAAAAAATTCCATTTTCGTCAATTCCTTTTTACAAAACTCTTATTTATAATTTAATTTTGGCCTGAAAGTATTAAATCGGGTACCCTATTGGATTAAGCATCCACGATAACATAAAGTTAACAAAACAATTCTGAAAAAAAGGGAAAAAAATATCGCAGTTCTTACTTATTAAAAAAATGTACAAAATTCTATTATACTACTCTTCTAATTCACCTTATTATTATAGATTTTATCCTGTCATATACATTATTATGTATCATGTAATTATTACATAATATATGTTTAATATAATATATTTAACATTTGGTAGAAAATAAATGAAGCATATATTAAAAATTATTATCAGCACCAAACATTTTAAACGAACACATTGCATATTGCAGTGTTAAGATTATAAAAGCTACGGAAATTGTTAAAACAACTGCAACGCTGAATTAATGACTCCAGCATTTCTTTCTCTTTTATTTCTTTCATTTCATTTTATTTATTTATAAACTTTTTTTTTTGTCTTTTCAAATGTTGTTATTTAGTTTTTTTCCTAAAAGCATATAATCCCACGTTTTTACTAACTGTTGTTTTAATTTTATTAATATACATATATATATATATATATACTAGCTGACCCGACAAACGTTGTTTTGTCATATAAATTATTTCTAGAGAATATTTTGCTAGAAAAAAATAACTAACTTATTGTAAGTGTGTAAGGATGTGGTATATAAGTGGAAGATGTATGGAGCGCTGTGAACGGTGAAAGAATATAAAAATAACAAAACACCAATCATTTATTTTTTTAATTTATTAAAATTGATTCTTTAAAATTATATACATAGCGCTACTTATAACAATATTACTAAAAAACAATATCAATCCCTTAATGCAACAGACTGTACAATATTTTTTGTTATCCCATCTTTCGCCAATACAAACAAACTGGATGGTTTGCCCACTCGAGAGCCACGTGTAATTGTCCGTGTGAAAAACATGATGTGCTCAAATCTAAGCCACAGACAGACATCGTTTGGCCCTGAGACTTATTGATAGTCATTGCAAATTCCAATCTAATTGGAAATTGAGAGCGTTTAAATTGAATTGGCACATCTGTGAGTATTATAGGGATTCGCAGTGGTAATATATTTTCACCTCGGAATTTGTCATTTAAAATGATGGCTTCGATAACATTTATCATTAATTTTTTTATGACTAATCGCGTGCCGTTGCACAACCGTATTGGGTTCAATTTACGAAGCAAAATAACCGGAGATCCAACCATCAGTTGTAAAATATGCGGTGGCATGCCTGGTAAATCCAATGAGTTTAAAAACTTTGTTGGATAATTTACAGCTTCGGTGGCATCGCAAACTGTATCATTAGATTTGTATGACACCAAGTCTCCTGGTAACAAATGTTGTATCTTGAGATTCAATTCGTTGACGTCCACATTTTTTGCTGCTAAAATTGCTCTTTCTGCCAGCCACTCATGATTTGTGTATCGTCTGTGAACATCGGGAAATATCTGGTCAATAAGAGCATCTTGAGAATCAATGATTGTGCAGAAATCGGTCGGTAATTTTATGCATCCTCTTTCATCTGTAGTAACTTTTTCATCGCCGATATCTAACAATTGTTTTGAGAATGTTTCAGCGGATGGATCTTGAAGCTTTTGAACGCACAAATTTACTTTCAGTTGTACTTTTTCAACATTAAAGCCACAATGACGATGATTTTAAGCATGCATTGATCTCATCAGCGTATGTTGAACGCGGAATAACGGGAAGTGCTTGTCTGAAATCACCTGAAAAGAGTAACAGAGTGCCGCCAAATAGTTTGTAGTTGTTTTTTATATCTTTCAATGTCCTGTTCGACGCCTCAATCGAATGTTTGTGTGCCATAGTGCATTCATCCCAGATAAGAATTTTACACTATTTCAGCACTGTGGCCATGGACGATTGTTTTTTTTATGTTGTACACTGCGTCTGGGTTATTTTGAATGTTTAGTGGCAGTTTAAATAATGAATGATCTGTTCTGTCTCCATCCAATAAAGTTGCCGCAATGCCAGATGATGCAACAGCCAATGCGATGCCATTATTTGATCGTATTTCGGCGAGAATTAGCGAAATAAGGAATGTTTTGCCAGTTCCACCTGGTGCACCCCCCCAAAAAAAAGAATCCACTTTGTCCTGCCAAAACTGCGAGCATGATGCGGTCGTAAACGGTTCTTTGTTCTTCATTCATTAGTGGGACATTGCGAGCAACAACCGCTGCCATTTCTACAGTATTGTATTGTAGTTCACGATTCAATTCAGTGCTTATTAAATTAGATGCATTTCGATTTGTTGAATGCATACCGAAATGACTGAGTGGTACGTTGGCAATGATAATGCAAAGATCTTCAGTAGCAATCAATGCTTCATTGTACATAGCGTCACTGAATACTATCGTTAGATCTTTGCACTGTGAACGATGTTGATGCAATATATCATCAGTCATTGAATCTTTGTGATTATCCCATAATGTCTCTGCTCGGGCCGGGAAACATGTAGTCAACACTATAGCGAATGGTAGACGAATTTGTTTTGCTATACAGTTCAGTCCTACTTCAGCAAGCATACACTCCCACTGGTTGTCGTCTTCCAGCAAGCCGAGTGCAAGGCATGCATCTTTATACGTTGGATACTGTTGTCCATTCACTTTACGTAAATCTTGAAATGACAAAGGGCCGATGACATTAACCAATAACAGTCGAAGATAAAAGCACTCAGTCTGCCTTGGATTGACTGTAAATACTCGTCCCAAGGTGTTTGATTTGAATAAACCGGGACATGCATCAATCGGCGTGCCTTGCTTGCGGGGCATCCATTTTTTTGTTGGAGCCCATGTGAAATAGCGTGGTACTTCTGAATAGAGTAATGTCCGTGCAAAAGCACCAAAAGCATCCGCACGATTACACAATTCAAAAAATTCGGTGAGTGTAATTTTTGGTGGATTTATAGCACGATCAATCGCTGTGTCGCTCGTGAAATATACGCGCTGGCCATTTTCAAAATGGACGGCTAAATGAAGAACTGCTGGATCCCGTTCATGAATTGGGAACCCAAAGATACGCCAAACAGCTACATTGGAGCTGACGTACCGGCCAATTTGGTAAAGTGTTATTTCATCGTTGTTATTCACCGGAGGAGCATTCACATTGGTATTTTCAACTCGAAATACAGCCATATCACTGCCTTTATTCACATACTTGCAAATGCATTTGATGCTCTTCACTGAACTGCAGAACTGAACATTAATATGAGCATTGAATGTTTTGCTCAGCAGAGGCGAATATGGGACCACCCAACGGTTATCAATGTCAATATCTATATTGTTGACATAGATGACCGCCATAGATGATAAGATTGTCAGCCATTATCGGGATTTCTTCGACGATATATTGGATATCCGTCAACATTTGTGATCGTGAAATTTTTCGGAAAACTTTTAGTACATTTTCCATCTGCACAAATAATAATGGCCTAAAAATTCATTTTTCATTTTAACATAAAATAACTCCGTCGGATATTGACGAATTTTTTAAAAGAATATACCATTTTAACTAATTTTAACATTTTAACAATATTAACGTTAATACTAATAAACACTTACGGTTAAAAATTCATTTTTCATTTCAACATTAAATAAATTCTGACATCGTGTTTACGATTCTAAAATATTAACTTTGAAAAAATATTTTAAACACTTCGTAAGATACGGTTACGATTATAAAAATATTAATTTTGAAAAAACATTTTAAACACTTCTTAAGATACGGTTAAAAATTCATTTTTCATTTCAACATTAAATAAATTTTGACATCGTGTTTACGACATCTCACGCCATCTAGGTGGAAAAGTTGTTGAAAGAGTTGGTTAGAAATTAATTAAGAAAGAACTATTTAAGTTACAACTTTCATTTGTAAATCTAAACCATTCTCGAATCCACCTGAAGACACACAAAAAATTTCATTAAACTCAGTCCAGCCGTTTAGGAGAAGTTCAGTGACATACACACGCACAAAAGAAATATATATATAAAGATATATATATATATATAGGGTGTTCATAAAGTCCCGGACCCATTTTGATGTTTAATAACTCATAAAATAATAAAAATAGAATAAAATTAATAACATAAATGGTTAGATAGACTCAAAAAGTTTCATGACCCTTGTCAATGAACTTCCACGTGTGTCCCCTTCGTCACACGGAGAATATCAAGTCGATTGTCAATTTCACGCCAGGTAGCGGCAAGCATGTCGGCATCCACGGAGGCTATTGCGGTTGTAATTCTGACTTTTAGGTCATCAATGTTCCACACTCTCCTCCTGTAAACATTGTCCTTTACAAATCCCCAAAGGAAAAAGTCCAGCGGCGTTATATCAGGTGATCTGGGTGGCCAAGGAATTGGACCTCCTGGACTAATCCATCTTTCTGGAAAATGGTCATTCAAAGAACTACGAACGATGGTACCCCAATGAGGTGGTGCACCATCTTGTTGCAAAAATACATGTGGCTGAAGCTCTTCTAGTTGTGGAAATACGAAGTTTTCCATCATGTCTAAGTATACGACTGATGAGACCGCCTTTTCTGTAAAAAAGAAAGGCCCAATGACTCGGTCGTGCATTAGTCCACACCCCACATTAACCTTTGGGTAATCCCTTTGTGCCTCACGGTATTCATGGGGGTTTTCAAAAGAGTCAAAGAGTAAAAAAAAGGCAGAAGAGAGAAAAATGCAATTAATAAGCAGACGATATTTAGAAAAGTACCGATATTTAGACTGGAAAATGAAATTATCTGAAATTAACCAAACGCGCAGACGATATTTACAAAAGTAAAGATATTCAAACATGAAAAGAAAATATATGAGTTATTCCATGAATAAATGCCATAAGTTTGCTTATATCTTCATTATTTTATGAGTTATTAAGCATCAAAATGGGTCCGAGACTTCATAAACACCCTGCATGTATATATATATATATTTTCTAACTGAATACTGGTTGTCGAATGTAGCATAGGAAAACAATGAGAAATGTTAAAATTTTGTTTATATTTTGATTATTTTTAAATGTATAACAAGTATTTTCAAAAGCAGTACAGTATAATGATTCTTTTTTTAAACCTACATAATTATAAATCAATATTAAAAATTAATCAGTTTAAAAAAGAAATAAAAAAGGCTTTTGTTTATATTACGAAAAAAACAAACATTGTCTTTATTAAATATGACATGACTGTTTTTTATTTTTCAAAATTATTTATGGCATTGTTTTACATAAATGCCATTGAAAATTTATTGTGCTTAAATTCAGTTCCATATTAATAAGAAATATCATTCAATGCATTATAATAAGGACAAAATATAAATTCATTTTTACTACTTCACTACGGCGTTCCCCAAAACATATTTAAAATATGATTATCTAAGATATCAGATGCATACCATGTTCAAAGTTCCTTGTAATTTTGAAGATATATATTGCTTCGTAAAGATGGAAAATAAATTAATACGAAAAATTGCTTAGAGGGAAAGGAAACTTTTACGTTTTCTCATATAAAATCGCGCATGTATTTAATTCAGGAACTTGATTTGAAATCCCGAATATATTTTTCATTATAGGATGTCCCGATTCGAAAGTTTGGTTATATATTTTCATATTATTTTATAGATTGATCTAATGAGAAAAAAATCAATTTTCATAATTATATGAAGTTCAAAGATAAAAATATTTAAGGATATTATAAAGAAATCATTGTATAAAATTGCGTTTTGCATCGGAATGTGGCTTGATAAGTGAAATATGTAATGAGTAAAAAAAATATATTCTTCATTATTATTTTTATTTATTTCTTTGCTAATGCTCATCAATATTTTTACTTGAGGCGGAGAAATTTTGAATGCGATAATCCTGCTGAAAAGCTTAACAATATTTTCAAACGATCATTTTTTTTTCAATTTTAAAACTTATCTCTCGATGAAATGTCTTAAAAAATTGGGTATTTAAAGAACAGGTGTCACTGTTATCTAATTTTATTTTCATAATTTTTAATACAGTATAAGGAATAATTTTTAATAAGTATAAGACTAATTAAGTATAGGACTAATAGGTATTTAATTAAGTAATAATTTTTAATAAGCATAGAACAAAATTGCGTATACATGTACCTAAAGATAATTACTTTTAATTTTTTAATGTTCAAAAAGAAAAAAAAAATATTTGTAACATTAATAGTCTACAAGGAAAAAATTTAGTATATGAAGGGGCATACATAAATGATTACCTCCAGTGTTAGGTCTCTACATGTACAAACTTTCCTTTATGTAGGTGTATATAAGTGGTGGGAAGTACTCCTTCAGGGGTGTAGACTTTCAATACAGGTATGTTTCAAAAGAATTCGCAAATATCGTTAAAACGAAAAGCTGAACCATAGATTTGTGATAATTTAAAATATACTAGCAGGCTTTGCCTGCTTCGCTTGCCACTAAATTTAAATGAAACTCGTTTCTATATAGCTTTATAAAAATAAAATAAAATAAATTACTGAAATTGTTCAAAAGCTCGCTCCAGGCCCCTGCTGCATTCAGCAGCGATTTGGTCATCAACTGCAACTCGGGCGCTTGACCCTATTACCTGTGACAATAGTTTACCAATGAGCTTCCATTTAGGTGCTTATTATATGACAGTTTCGAAATAGATAGTATCGAAAAAATTGGAGTTTCCCTTTTATATTTGAAACCCAGTTACATGTGAACAACACTATACGTGTTGTTCACATGTAACTCGGACTGGACTCAAACGTAACTGGGTTTAGACAACATAATATTTGCTTTTACGTTATTTCATTTTTTTTTTTTTTTTTTTTTTTTGTTTATCCAATCAACCATTAAATGACAGCAATTTCACGCCAAATATTACAATATGTTGTGACCGGCTACGTCTGTCGCATGAGACAATTAATTTTTTGTGTTTATATATAATTCATGGGTTGTAAACCTGATAGTACAGCCTTAATAATAGTTCTCTTTGGCGGCTTTTGAATTTTTGTCACCATTTTAGACTTAATCCATTGTAACAATAAGACTTAATCCCTAGTAACAATATGCTATGAGCGCTATTTTTGCCGTATTTTAGACAACTAATCTTTTTATGGTTATATATATTTCCCATTAAACATATTTTTATTTATTTATTTAAATATTAATTTGAATTTTTCAAATATTTCTGTTCGACAGCGTGAGAGTGCAGTAACACACAGAGGTTCATTTGTTTGTATGATAAATTAGCATAGTGATTATTATATAAAAAAATAAATAAATAGGTAAACATTATCGTGTTACACAACTTTATTATGTCGCTCCATTGGCGGCTTTTGAATTTTTGTCGCCATATTAGCGATGGATTTTTTTTTTTTTTTTTTTTTTTTTTTTTGTATGAAAAGGGGAAGACTATTTTGCTAATAATTTTATCAGACTCTTTTTTGTTTATACATAAGAATCCTTTATATTCTGCTGATATTATTAATGCATTTTAGGTTTAAAATAGTGCTTGTTGAAATAAATTTCCTATCTTTAAAACTGTATTTGTTCTGTAAATTTTGTGTAAAAATAAATCATTTATGTTTTTATATATTTGATGCGCTACTTAGATTAAAATGGCTGTTGCTATATTACACTTCTTGTCGAAAAACATTCGGTGTACTTCAACACCAAAATTTAAAAAATCGCCCAACAGGATCTGTTAATGAAGCTGATAAAATAAAAATATGGTTCATAGAGTTTAAATAATCTATTTAAAAAAATTTTTAAAACCCAAATTATTAATCTATCGTATCACATACATAGATATAGTAATAATATATAGATTGATCATTGGGGACAAAAAAGTGATTCCTTTTCACTCGGGAAAAGACGGCGATTTTACCAAAATATGGCAGTCTTTCCTCGAGTGAATACGTGAATACACACGGGAATATGCACGAATGTTTTAGCAAATAAAATTCATGAATAATTTATTTACTAAAGGTGAATGAAAAGCCCCAGATATAGTTTCAAATTCATTCTCCTTTTTTTTTTTTTTGCCTTCAATACCACTTAATGGCTGATTCCGAAGCTTTTTTTTCGGCATCAAAAATCTTTGCACGATAATATGGGGATGATAGATCTATATATATTATTATATCTATGATCACATAAATCTTTTCGAAAATAGAATAAAACTTAATTTGAAAAAAATAATAATAACTTTTGTTTATTAACCAAAATAATTGATGAAATTTGAAATGCAAGTTGGTCTTGTGGGGTACAGGCTGTATATTATATTTTTGTGTTGGTGAGAGAAAATTTAAAAGAATTTGAAAACTGCAATTTTTAATCCCTTTTAAAAATCATGTGACTTAATGTGAAGCAGATTTTTCATTTTTTTTCTCCTAACGGTTTCCATACAATCTTCTGCTGTTGCCACCTAAAATTCATACATACTTTAGTTAATTTTAAAAAATCTAGTTGTCCGATTGATAAGCTGTTTAATGCATCGGATTTAAAAAAGAATTCCCTTTCATTTGCTATCTTATTTGTAACGATGCGACTGATATTTCTAATTTATTTTCTAATCTTTCTGATTTATTTTCCTCATTTTAAATAAGTGTACGGGTTTTTTTTTTATTTTTTTATTTATTATTATTATTATTATTATTATTATTATTTTGTCGAAAAAAATGGCAACAATTAAATTATGGATAAAATTTTAAAATTTAAACGTCTTATTTATCAGAAATTAGAAGGTTTTTATTTTCACATTTTAATTAATTAAGAAAAAACTAATCATCCGATTGATAAGCTGTTTAATGCATCGGTTTTACAAAATTTTTCCCTTTCATTTGGTGTCTTATTTGTAACGATGAGAGTGATATTTCTAATTTATTTTCTAATCTTTCTGATTTATTTTCCTCATTTTAAATAAATGTACGTTTTTTTTTTTTAATTATTATTATTATTTTGTCGAAAAAAAAATGGCAACAATTAAATTATGGATAAAATGTTAAAATTTAAATGGCTTTTTTATCAGAAATTAGAAGGTTATGATTTTCACATTTTAATTAATTAAGAAAAAACTAATCAAAAATTCGAAAATCTGACTTCGATGTGCACAATGACCCTTCGGGATGCACCTTTGTGTTAAATCTCGTGACTGTCCGAGCTACCGTTTTCGAGATCAGTGAAATATACATACAAATATTGCTCACTTAATAGTATAAGATTTAACAATATTTTCATTAAGAAAAAACTCTTAGATGTTATTTATATAGACTTGCTTTCGACATTTAGTGTTATTCTTCTTCCATATGAAATCAAAGAAGAATAATCGATCATGTACATTAAATTTTATTAAATAATAATATTGCTAAATAATTTGCATTGCGTAAATTAATTTGTATTGCAGAACGTAGAAGAAAGCTTGTGATGTCTACAAAATACTAGATTTTATTTATTTATTTATTTATTTTGGTCGATACTTCCAAAAACGTAAACTACTACATATTATATATTTATCTATATTTAATTTATTAAATAAACAAATCTATTATGTTTTGGCCATCACACTCTTCTATATGCCTTTACGATATTAATTTGTCGAGAAACTATCTAAAATCTAAAAAACAATGCTGCAGAAAGCAACACCTATTGGCTAATGTTCTTCAATGTGAATTCGTTTAGTTTATGACAAAAAGCTGTCTCACGTTTGGCGCTTTATACACTACAATAGAATTTGAAACATGGTTTTCTCGCACATGGGGAAAATTTCAAGCTCCTCTATCGGGTGATATGTCCTTAAATATATTCAACATAGACTTTGTAAAAGCTACCTTACATTACAGGCATTATACACAACAGAAGCGGCCATATAATTTTCTCGTAAAGGAATGTAATTTCAACATAACAATGGAGTTAAAAGCCTATAAGCAATTAAATTGATAAAATAAGATTTTCAAGAACTCTGTATCAAATGTGTTTCTTTCTTATGCATCAGAAATTCATTTCAAAATTTCTGCATAGCAAAACAATTTATCGATCAATATGCACACAAATTCAAACATTATAGTTTTTCTTAACATTTATTTCAGAGATAACGGTTTTACTGATCATAGCAGCTTAAATAAAGCCTTTTCATAAATAGGTATAGAGGACATCGATACACGACTGAGCCACACTTTGTTCAATGTATGCTAAAATCTAATCACCATCAATATATAATAAGAACTGGCGTTTTAAAGAAATAATTACAAAACTTTGAATAAACATCATAAAATGCAATAAACTCGCAACAATTGTTTCGGGACGAAAGACTACACGACCCACCGTCAGACGAACAAAGTAGGTATGAGTGCAGCATTGGCTGTGCCTGCTGCACTCTGCGAATTATGCGACTGCGCTTTGACTGCTGCACTCGTACCTACTTTGTTCGCCTGACGAAGTGTCGTGTGTTCTATCAACCCAAAACAATTGTTGAGAGTTAATTGCATTTATGGTGTTTATTTAAAATTTTGTAATTATTACCATCAATATGTAGCATGTTCAAATAAAATATGAAGTTTCGCTTAATTTCGTGCATTCTTTAGTGTGATAGGTTTCGTACAAAATTTTATTAACGCACATACAGACACATATACGTATCGACAGACAGATATTTTGTAAAAAAAAAAAAAAAAAGATTAAATCGTGTTTAGGGTTTTCAAATTGTGTAAATCCATTAGAAACAGAAAGTCGAAAATCATCACCAATCTAATCATCTTCTCAATCAGCCATTTCAGTTTTCATATGTATCTACAAGAATAAAAAAAAACATTCTTACGTAAAAGAATATGATTAAAAATGACACATTAACGATGCAGAGATACAAACATGTTCACTCTCTTGTTTCTTATCGTTTCCTATCGTAACATTGTTTTGTTTTGTATTTTTTAACAGAAAAAAGAATTTAAATTAACTGCATTCTTTTTACTTGCTGGTGCGTCAAACATACGGCCATTAAACAAAAGTTAAATCAAGCATATACTTTAAGCAAAAACTTAAGCGAGTTTTTCTTTTCATTTCACGTGAAATATTTTCATGGGAATAATAATTTAAAAAAAAGTATCGTTTTCGTATTGTCACTCGTTTTACTTGTCATTGTTAATTTCTTTATCAGTGCTACTTATTGTAGTGATGAGTATGAAGATATTTTTTAAAATATTGATATTTTCTTGGTGATAATTAAGCCTACCTGTCATAAACGGAAAGAAATTGAAATTAATAAATGAGCTTATACAAAACATGAAAAATAAAGTGGCTTACTATAAAAAAAAAAAAAAAACCCTCAGACATCGTAAATTTACTTAAAATATATAAAATCATATGAAGACTAATTTTTATCAATATTAAAAGTGTTTGAGAGAGTTTCTATTGATTAAGATTGAATTTTAAAATCAATCTCTTGAAAAACAAGTTAAACTAAAGAGATCACATTTTAGGCTCATTTTATTCCGATGAATAAATAAATAAATAAATATATATATATATATATATATATTGTTACAAAATTGTAAATAATTGTGTTTATTTTTGTATAAATTCTTTCAAAGCGGCTTAGTAAGTTGATAAAGTGCTAATTTTGTGCATTTCTAGTCGTTTTAGCGTTGAAATAGCCTTATTTTCCCTTAAAAACGTATTAAAAAGCCCCAATAAGGCAGGTAATGGATTTGGCACAAAATTTGGCGACTTTTTCCCACCTTGGCGATTTTTTTGGCGACCTTGGCGAGAAAATCCTTATAAGGGATATACCAAATATGGAAGCTCTAATCTCATTGGTTGATGAGATACGGAAATTTCCGGAACTTTCCACACTTTTCTACAGGGGTATATAAGGAACTCTCTCTCGCCAAGGCAGTCAGTTCAGTTCAGTTCTCAGCCAGCTTCGCTAATGCTTGCATTGTTTTGAGCCTCTTTAAAAGAGACTTGCTTTAAGTGTTATTGCTATACAGTGTGTACTGTGGATTTGCTATTGACAGCTGTTGTTTAAGCTGTGTTTACTGGTTGAATTGAAGCTGATACTTGGTTTATAGACCAGTGAACTTTCTGTGAATAAATTACTGAATTTTTGTAAGTTTGGCCTTTCATTCTCGGACAACTCACGAACCCCCAAGTACGCAACAATATATATATATATATATATATATATATATATATATATATATATATATTATCTTTGAAAAACAACAGATTTTTGAAATCAAAATACTTTTAAATATCAATGGTACATTTAAAAAAAAATGTGCATATTTTCAATACATGAAATGAAATAAAATATATGTATATAGAAAAGATCACATAGGGCAAAAATAGAAAAATAAAGTGGATCATGAAAAAATTGCTTCTACACTAGGAATAGAAGTGTTTTAAATTCAGATAGAAATATGTCTGAAATACCAATTTTGATACAAAAAAGACTGATACACGCAAGGATACAAATTTTCAGACACCACATAGTCTGAATTTAAGACACATAAATGTCTTAATGAAAATAGACTAAGTTACGTGTCTGAATTGTTTGTTTCCTTTAAATTTAAGTAAAAAAAAAAAAAAAAAAATACAGACACGACATTATTTCATTATTTAAAACATGAAAATCTAACATTGACAGATTTTAATTTAGTGCCAGAGGCCTACTGCTAAACTTGTTAATATCGACAAATTCTTCTTTAGTTAATTCGTGACGATCTAAATTCCATGATAAAGTTTTCATTAAATCAAACCAATGTGTTTCAGCTGCAGATATTGTAACAAATTACGTTGGAAGTCCAAACTGTCTTATAGCCGCAAAACAACGTTTTTTCTCTTTTTCCCAATGAGGGGGAGGTGTGCCTTGGGGGGGACTCATGTCAAAGGTGTGCCTTGGGGGGGGGGACTCATGTCAAAGTTGTACCTTGGGGGGACTCATGCCAAAGTTGGGCCTTGGGGGGACTCATGTCAAAGTTGGGTCTGGGAGGACTCATGTCAAAGTTGGGCCTTGGGGGGACTCATGTCAAAGGTGTGTCTTGGGGGGGACTCATGTCAAAGTTGTACCTTGGGGGGGACTCATGTCAAAGTTGGGCCTTGGGGGGACTCATGTCAAAGTTGGGCCTGGGGGGGACTCATGTCAAAGTTGGGCCTTGGGGGGACTCATGTCAAAGTTGTACCTTGGGGGGGACTCATGTCAAAGTTGTGCCTGGGGGGGACTCATGTCAAAGTTGTGCCTTGGGGGGACTTCATTCAATAAATCCCCATTCAATAAACCGACTGAAATAGGCCCTTAGCACTATTAAGAGTGACGTATAAAAATTCGACAACTGTACCGACTGAAATATGCCTCTAGCACTAAAAAGAGAGAGAGAGAGAGAAGAAAGAAAACAGAAACTGTATTCGAAATATCCTAGGCTGAACCTTTTTCACATTTATCATAAATTTTACAAAGAAAGTACTAAAAATCTACACATAAAATTTAAAATGGAAATGTATAATGAAGCTTTTGGTATTTTGTTAATAATTTTATTAACAAAAAAAGTTTATTAAAAGATAAATTTATGAGTTGTTTGACGAATACTACATATTTATACTACTAACCAAAGATGGCGTAATGTCAATGATTATAGATAAGTCGGATGGTCACTGGTTTGTGAATCCATAGTTCCCCAGTTCGAGTCGAGCTTATCGGAGAGGTTCACCATGTGTGGAAATTTTCCCATAAGCATTCTATGTATGCTTTAAGAAATTCTATATCCATATTTTAACTGGAAACTAAACTACTCGCAACCTTATGTATTTGTTTATTTATTTTTTAAACTATTTTTTTTAAACTATTTTTAAACTATTTTTTTATTTTTATTTATTTATTTTTTCCTCGCTCCGCTTACCAATCCCGGAGGGAGACTTCGCCTCCCCCCCCGACTCACTTTACCTATTAACACATGCAGAGCTCTGCCCGCCTATTTGCTGCTTTCTTTCACTGAAAAGGAATATTAATAGTGCATATTACAAGACAAAAACAGAAAAATAGTTTGGAAATTCTCCTATTCAATGTCAAATTGAAATATTTATATTTTTTTTAATAGAAAGAAAATCATAATATCTAGACCATTTTGCATTACAGCTTTAGTATATGACCCTTTTTATTTCTTTTTGCAACCTTAGATCTGGACCGCGGTACCCCAGTCGGTAGAGCGCTGAGCTCGTAATTGGAAGATTGCGCGTTCGGTTCTCGAACCGTCCAAAGACCGTCGTGTACACTAATGGTAGCTGGTGCACGTAAAATATGTCGTGGCCGCAATATCCTCCATGTTCCCATAAAAATTATACCTCTGGTGGCCACCGAAGCGTGGGAGACATTCACTTCGTGTAAGACCAAAACTGTGGTGTCATGTCTCCGGAACATCCGTAGGGGTGCGTCCCAGACCGTCGCCAATTATCCATAGAGCAGTAATGGTGCGACGTCAAACACAACCTGCCTTATTATCTATCTACCTACAGCCAGGGATCATATTTTAATTTTCCTGTGTATGAAAATTAATTTTTTAAAAGTAGAGAAAAAAAAGTTGATATTTATTTTCTTTCTTTTTTCATCTAAGGTTTCGGACCGCGGTGCCCTAGTCGGTAAAGTGCCGAGCACGAAATTGGAAGATTGCCTATTCGATATTTGAGTCGGTCAAAGACCGTCGTGTACACTAATGGTGGCTGGTGCACGTAAAATCTGTCGCGGCCGAAAAGTCCCCCATGTTCCCATCCACACTATACTTGTGGGGATCACCAAAGCGGGAGGATCATCCCCTCCGTGAAGGATCAAAATTGTGATGACATGTCTCCGGAACATCTCTAGGGGTGAGTCCCAGACCGTCGCCAATTACCCATAGCACAGTACTGGTGCGACGTTAAATCCAACCTACCTGCCTACCTACCTACCTACCTGCATACAACTATGGAACATAGTTTTATTTTCCCATGTAAAAATAATTTAATGACAGAAGAACAACGTCACTGGGAGAAAAGTTTTTGAAAATGGCAAATAGAGTACCTTCATAAACTTGTCGTTTTAGTTGATAACTTCTTTAATTAAAATGATAGAAATTTCTAAGCAGCTTAAATGTCTCCCTTGGAGTATTCGGAACCCATTGATACCTCTCATGACACGAAGGACCCTGCCCTCCGCTAGAAGATGCTGTCGCAGACAAAAAAAAATTGACGCCAGTGACAGTAACCTTTTTTTTTTTTAATATATAGAGATAATTTATTTATGAAAAATGAGGTTTAAAAATGGCTGCTTTGAGTCACTTCAAGTGGCTTAAATCCAGTCACATTCATGTCTTAAATTAAGACATGAATGTGACTGGAGGTGTCTAAAAATTTAAGACACGATTTTGTGTTTAAAAATAAGTACGGCCATTCAAGACACTTATGTGTCTGGATTTAAGACATGTGAGTTTGAAGTGAAACATATCAATACTCACAAAAAACTGTACTTAAAGAAATGTACATGTATAATTCAGCGTTTGTAAGGAATACGCTTAATAAATAATGTACAATTCAGTTTGTATGGGGAGTTATCAATTTTATTAGAGTATATATTATTGGACCCATTCTTAAATAAGAAGCCGGAAAGAAGAAAAAAAATAGTTTGACGAGGGAGGAAAGTTAATTATGTCTAAAAAAATTGGAAGCATCTTTTGTTTGATTATAGATACTTTTATTTATTTCTTGGTACATATCATATAACATACTGCACATTTCCATAGAACGATTCCTATAATTTCCATATTTGAGAATTCGCAGTCGTTGAAAATAACTCAGGCCTGCAAAATTGAAGTTTTTTGGAAATTACAAGAGAAGTTTTAGCTGATTTTTATGTTATTTGATGCGCTGATTTCGAAAATGACCTCCATGTTTTCCCATCAAGTCAGGATTTTTAGTAATATCGATATCGATATTCTTCTCTCGAATAATATTGCATGTACTATCTAGCAACGGTGGTTTCTATACATTTACATCTATCCAAAAAAATGGTTCTTGGTGTATCAAATTGAGTTTACAGCAAGAGATTTATT